>WAAF01008396.1:0-35878 GCA_013400475.1 Tricholaema leucomelas
TCAAGAAATGTGTGGACATGGCACTTTGTGATGTGATTTAATGTCTGTGGTGGTTAGGTCAATAATTGGACTTAATGATCTTAGAAGTCTTTCCCAAACAATGCAGTTTCATGATTCTATGATTAAAACTGCTTCAAATGACCTTTTTGAGGTCACATGTGACTGTGGGCAAATATGTGCATAAAAATTTACCCAGTGTTATTAGCTTGCTACCATATTACTTTACCATGACTGCCCTTACTGCAAGGAACTTTGTCACATCATTTAAGCACATGCTACTTTACACAATGCACACAAAAGAGGATGAGTCTGGATAAACTCAAACTTGACAACTGCATTTTATGAGGAACTAACTGCACATGATTAAGACCTCAGGAATAAAAATGTCCTGCTTGATGGTTGCCTTCAGAGGGGCAACGATTACAGAAAACCTACCTGACAGTTCACAGCCAAGAAGTTCCATTCTCAATGTGCAGTGTCTTCTGCACACCTGAGGATACAGCCGTATGTACTGAGACTTGATTGGAGGGGTGAAGGAGTTAGCGTATGGGGTATTATTGTCCACATTTCCACGAAACACCTGTGACAAAATGACATACCTATTAAAACATGCCGGGAGCATTTCTGGAGGTTCAGTTCTTTTCCATAATTCAGAGGTATCTGCGTCATTCCTCTAGGAGTCTCTGCACATATATCTAAAAGCTTTTCCCAAGCAGAGGCTGCTTTCATCATTTCCAGTGCCCAACATACAAGACTTTAGCAAAATATTCTCGTATCAGCATGCATTTGCCACCTATGCTGAATCGGGACATCAACTGTGTCAAGTGTAGAAACTGAAGCTACTAATACAACTAAATTATGTTGTCTTTTCTAATTAGTGTATTAAATAGTCTCAATTCAATTTAGCCAGCAATTATTTACACTGATTGACATTTATTTTTTCACTCTACTTCAAGAACCTGATCCAACTCCCTCTGAAGTGCAACGTAACCTCCCATTGATCGCAGGGGGAGCTGAATTAAACCTATAAGCATTCTTCTCTTCACTCCTCACTCTAGCCAGATATGCTTGTACTTTGTTTTCTTCCCTCATTATACGCATCTTCACACAGCATTTTAATTTCCTAATTGAGAAACTATGTCTAATGCTGCAAAGTGCCTTAGTTCTATCTTAACTTACACAGTAAAAGGATTTTTGCTCTTTGTATGCACAACTCCACAAAAAATAAGTGGCAACTGTGAACCGTAAACATGCGTCCCATTGGATTACACTGCTTGTGCAGTAGGGAGATTAACTTGGGCTCTGTGCTCTTAAGGGTTAACACTAATCTGCTAATGCAATGAAACCAAATTCTAAGCAGAGTAATGAGTAATTACTGGTAAACTAATTAAAATGAAAATCAGTTAAGTGTAATAAACAGGATTATTCTAGCTTTGGGACATAGTATTTATACACCCATCAATTAAAATGTAAGAAAATCTTAACAGACAGAAGTACAAATTTACTGACAGGGTGTTTTTCAGAGAAAAATAATAACAAGGCAACCTACATCATAGTGCCAGGTGTTTACACTTACTACTATAGATACCCCTTCCTCCTGAAGGCTGCTAAACCATAATGTACTCATATACAGATGGCCTAATCTTACCATATCTTCATTTGTGCCTTTTACTTTGTACATCATCCATGACTTCCCATCATTACTGTATGCAATTTTGTACGATTTTACATATTCTGGACTTCCAATCCTCTTGGCACCTTGAGTTATAACTCCAGTGACTCGCATCTTCTTCTGCAGGTTTATCTGAAATAGCAGAACCATATTACCACTAAACACATGAGGAACACAATCCAGATTCCTTTCACTTCTATTTATTTATTAATGACTGAAGGGAAAAAAAATGTATCTACAGCATTTAAATTACTGTCTTTACACTAGGACTTATTTCAACTTTCATTGATGTCATGAACATGTGCACATAAATAGATTAAAAAAAAAAAGAAATCTGAACAAAACCCCTGTTCCAACACCTTCATGCATATGTGTACATGTACACATATTATTGGTATAGAGTACGCTTCTGGTGCATTATTGAGATATAACACATTACTGGTATATAGGATTACTGCTGTATATTTACTTCCTAAAAAGGAAATATAATACTCTGATAATTTACCAAAAACTGACTCTTCTGCTCTGTTAGAAGCCAAATTGCAATCCCACAAAATTTCTTTGTGAAGGTAAAAATAACGTGAATGTTCTGTAAAGCAAACAAGTAGACCTTTCCTTGATTCTCACTGAAAATTCATATATCTAAAGATCAAGATTGAAATGCCATTCCTAAAAGTCAACAGCAAAATATCAATGTCTATCAATGGATATAAACATTTTCCATGTACTTTTATATGTTGAAATCAATGTCTTGAAGTACAAAATGAAGACGTGTGTAAGAGTTCATCAATATTCACACAAATCTAATTTTGTCTTTTTTATTCCCCTATGATGTGGAAAAAACAACTATATTGAGAATTCAGAATGTGAAATTCAAGACAAGCAATGCAGCATTGTTAGCTTGTCCCTGCAAGGAAGTCAGTCATGAAGCACTCTCTAGCGCTTGCACTTCTACCCTCTTGCTGGTAGACAGCTGAAATCTGTGACTTCTGCATCAAATGAAGCTTAGCAAAAAGCTGTCATACTGTGAAAACTGCATGAAGGTGCAGGTAGATGTGTGATAAAAAGAAGTGAATAGAAATACTATAGAGTAAACAACTGGGACAAAGTAAATAATACATTAAACTATGTTAGTGTTTCTCTCCTCCAAATAGATCTTATCTCTGCTCCCCAATGAGTAGAGCTGACCTTGTACGAAACTTGCCATTTGGGAGAGTAGCACAGATATATGGAGAGTCAAATGCAGATCAAGTACCTGTTGCCCCAAAACTTTATTTATTCTTAAAGCATGGTCTCAAGATTCTTACCCACTTGGGAAACATAATCTAGCCTCTTTTAAGGATGAGAGATGATCAGACTTCAGTGTTTCAGCATTGTATTATGTACCCAATGGGAAAGTGGAGAAAGACATTTACTGCTGTTTTTTTGAGCTACTCTGGCTATATCTCTGCTACTTAATGTGATAGAATAGAATAGAATAGAATAGAATAGAATAGAATAGAATAGAATCAATCAGGTTGGAAGAGACCTCCAAGATCATCCAGTCCAACCTATCACCCAGTCCCATCCAGTCAACTAAACCATGGCACTAAGTGCCTCATCCAGTCTTTTCCTGAACATCCCCAGGGACGGTGACTCCACCACCTCCCTGGGCAGCCCATTCCAATGGCAAATCACTCTCTCTGTGAAGAATTTCCTCCTAACATCCAGCCTATACTTCCCCTGGCACAACTTGAGGCTGTGTCCCCTTGTCCTGTTGCAGGTTGCCTGGGAGAAGAGACCAACCCCCATCTGGCTACAATCTTCCTTCGGGTAGTTGTAAATATACAACTGTTGTGGTATAGTTTGGCTTCTGGTGTTTTTCTTCTTGAGGCAAAAACAACAACAACAAAAAAGATGATAGTTTTACCATCGTTCTCCCTATAAGAAAATAATAAATATCCCTATAATTTTAGAATAATAATTGGTATCTTAGAGGTTTAGTCCCACTGAGATAGGACAAGGTGCCTCTCCATGTGTAATTTGAGGATACCAATAATCAGGAGAATAAACTAATTTTTCATAATTTACAAAATTGTTATGAATTAAGTGAAGATGTTCTAAAAAAAAAAAAAATTAGAAATTGCAGTCAAACAGAAACCAGGCAACCAGACATTGGTTATTTCCCATTTGCATATACTGATCAGTAGTATTTCACCTTTCACAATTTGAGAAAAGGAAGATACAATACACCAAACAAATAGTCTGTAACCCAGTTATGCATATACATGCTATTCTTTCAGCTTCATTCCCATCCATCCATTTATTGATAATCTCAGGAAGGTTTTTTGGATGAGAATTTATGCGGATTATTCCACAGACACACCCCCATCCCCCACCCCCTCCTCGTTTACTGAGAAAGAGCAGTTTCAAACAAAATCATGGCTTTAATCACTGAATGTTGTATTTCCATGCTGACTGCTTTCCATGCTCCAGCCTCCATCTCTGAGGCACAGCACATCAACCACTTCTTGTCAAGAAGCAAAACAACAACAGAAGTGCCCATCCAAAGGTAACCTCTTAAATACTTTAATACTATAGCTGAAACTCAAACTTCAAATAAAGAAAAAAAAACCCACCAAATGAAGATTTGGTCAGATTATCATAAAAATGAAACAAAATAATTAATTCCATAAATAGTCATCTAATATACATATTGTGTAACCTGAGTTTCAGAAGGTAAACATTCTGTAGTGTTTTTGTTTTTGGATGTTGGGGTTTTTGGTTTGTTTGTTTCTTTGTTTCTGTATATGACACCTTGCTTTATACCCTTATGTGGGTATCTAATTGTATAAGCTATACAATTTTATTCACTTCTTTGAACAGACCTAATCTTTGCTTTTAGAGTATCCATACTCTGAGTCACAAACTGAGCTTTGGCTTTAGGCATTATTGAGTAGATAGAACACAGGAAATAAAAACAGGGTGCTGTGGTTTGCAATTAGGTCTACATCTTCTGTCAATGTTTGCAGGAAAATCCAAATGAAGAGAGGAAAGAAAACACTTTCAAATCCCTGCAGTTTGCTTACATACAAAATGCCCATGAGGCTAACATTACGCCAGCAGAAGCTACATTCAGTGCATACAGATACACCAGGAATAAGTTGTTCTTTTATGTCTTACGTATACTTTAAAATTTTCAAATCAGAGCTTATTAAAACTCAAAATATTGCAACTGTGCAATGACTACAATGAAGCAGGGGCTGAAGACTTTCTTAATGTACTTTAGTCAGAAGCAAAGTTGCCCACAAAAAGTGTGAGCTAGCTCTTCTAGCACTGAAAGTATTTACAAAGGTGTTTTTCTGTGGCTGTTGTGAAGAAAAACATCTTGGGGGGAAAAAAGCAGTTTAAGAAAAACTGCTTTGTGGATTCATAGCTAGGACAGAATATTACATATTCTAATTAAATGGGTGACTGTTTTAAAATAAACTAAATGGTGAAAGTCATCAGAACAAGCACAAGAGTTTAAAATGCCTTTCTAAAAGAAGATAGTGTAATTACTAAGTTACAAAGGACCCCTTATCATTATGCAGATTAACTAGAAACATATCAAGGATAAGATCAGTACTATTTTGCAGGATTTATCCAGGTAATTTCAGTATTAACATATGGTAAGGTCCTTGTGAGAAGTGGATACTTGCATAGAGATTTGAGGAAACCCAAACAAGTTTGAGGAATAAAACTCTTGATAGTGGTGTTCCTTAGGGATCAGTACTGGGTCCATTTTCGTCCAATGCCTTTATCAATGACCTCGATGAGGAAACTGAGTGTACCCACAGCAAGTTTAATGATGATATGGAATTGGTGGAGGTGGCTGACACCCTGGAAAGCTGTGCTGCCATGCAACAAGATCTGGACCAGCTGAAGAGTTGGTCTAAGGTGAATCTTATGAAGTTGAATAAAGACAAGCACAGAGTCTTGCCTCTGTGGAGGAATAGCTCCAAGCACCAGTAAAGAGTAGGAATCATCCTGCTGGAAAGCAGCTCCACAGAGAAAGACCTTAGAGTCCTGGTGGACAGCAAGTTCTGCCAGCAATGTGCCCTTGAGGCTAAGAGAGCCAAAGGTATCCCAGGGTGCATTAGGAAAAGAGTGGCCAGTAGATCTAGGGAGGTTCTTCTTTCACTCTACTCTGCCCTGGTGAGACCACACCTGGAATACTGTGCCCAATTTTGGCCTTCCCAGTTTAAGACAGACAGTGACCTGCTGGAGAGACTCCAATAGAGAGCTGTGAGGATTATCACAGGATTGGAACTTCTCTCCTGTGAAGAAGGACTGAGAGACCTGTGGCTGTTTAGTCTGGAGAACAGCAGGCTGAGTGGAGATCTTACCACTGTCTATAAATATCTGAGGAGCGGGTCTCAAGATGAAGCTACCAGTCTGTCTTTGGTGCGCAGTGAAAGAAGGAACAACAGGTACAAGCTAGAACACAGGAGGTTTCACCTCAACATGAGGAGAATATTCCTTATGGTGAGGATGACGGAGCCCTGGAACAAACTGTCCACATAGGTTGTGGAGTCTCCTTCTCTGGAGGCTTTCAAAACTTGCCTGGCTGTGTTTCTGTGGAGCCTGCTCTAGGTCATCCTCCTTTGGCAGGGGATTAGACTATTGGAGTAGATTCTAGAGGTCCCTTCCAACCCCTAACATTCTGTGATTCTGTAATTTTACGATTCTACCAGCCCTACTTAAATTTAAGGTTATTATCATAGCAACGTATTCAAACTTGATACTCAGCTCCTGTCTATGAAGTTTAGTTCAGCGCCACCCGGAGCTGGGGGGCAGCTCTCCCTAGCAACTTCCAAGGGACCTAATTCACAGAATTCACCTAAAATGAGTCAAGTGTTTGTCTATGATGTTCACAAGCAGATCCAAGGATGTCTGTTGCCTTGTATCTTCATGGGATGAAGCACCCTATAAAACTTGGGTAAGGTGTAGAGTTGGTGGAGTCTCCTTGGAGTCATTCAAAAAGTCTTGACGCTATCCTGAGCAGCCTGCTCTTGGTGAACCTGCTCTGATGGGTGGATTGGATCAGGAGATCTCCAGAGGTCCCTTACAACCTTTATAATTTTGTTAGTCTGTGACAGTGTCTGCCTGAAATAGAATTTGCATTTCAGTGAGAAAATTTTCTAGGGCTATAATTAAGTGATGAACACTGAATTGAGCTGGTAAAACTGCATGTGAAAGCAAGCCAGTAGTCCCACAATTTAAATCTGATGCTACAAGAAACAGATTGTACCTACACAGTATACGATGGAAGAAGCAAAGTTATGGTGCTGATACTGTGAAAAGCTAAGCTAGAGCTCAGACATCATAGTCAGCTCAAGTTAGCAGAGAGTGGCAAGTCAGCGCTGTATACACTGTTGGAGGCTGAATTCACACACTGCTGCTCTCTACGTGCCTTCTATACTATGTCATATAGCCAAAACTAAGTAAAAGGAAATTCACTTAAGGTATGCTCCCTTGAGCATGGTCTGTGTCCAAGAGCTGGAGAACAAAATCAGCTCTATTAGTTTAAAAAGCTCCCAGCAGTCCTTGAAATGTCTTTTAACCTTGTTCCTTTCAACTACCACAACCATCCTGACTCCATGATTAGACAACTTTCATCATCACAGCAGGTTATAGAGTCATGTCCTCTTTCAAAAGGAGGTGGAAAAGTAACCAGCATGGTACTTTTCTGTCTCTCCTCACTGGTTCTTTAGGAGTAATTATCTGTTAAACAGTTTTTGCTGATGTAATAATGGTTTTGACTGCAATGACTCACACGAGTCTGTCTTAGGATGCTAAATCATTCTGCTGTCTACACTGATGAAGACATAACCAGTCAAGATGTACTGGAACTTGAAAAAATCTGTATCAGAAATTAAATAAAACTAATGAAAAGCAGTATTTCCCCAAGAGAAAATGGCAATATGAACAAGGTAATTTTATGAGTTCTTGTAGAATGCACAGTGCATCCTTTTCGAAGGCAATTCAGAACCATCCCTGCAGGCTTGCACAGCATGTGTGGAGCTTCACTTTCAGGGTGTAAATGTCAGACCACAACAGAGAAGCAATGACTCCATACTTGCTTTCCAGAAACACTCCAAAAGGCTCCACAGAGTAAAGACCTAAAGTAACTTCTGAGCATGCTTAACAAATCTGGAATTGTGGAAAGAAAAATTGAAATTAAAAAAAAACAAAAACCAACACAATTATATGTCAGTGAAACAGAGCAGTTGAGATGAGGGACAGCACTAGCGGACTAAGTTCATATTCCTTTTCAATTTTTGAACAAATATTAATATATTCAGAGTGCAGAAGCTATATACTTGACCATTAAAAAAAAAAAAAAAAAAGGTAAAAGATTAGTTGCATCTGTCTCATCTACATTAGTATGTGTAGGAGAGGAGAAAAAGTATCAGCAAATGAGCTGACTTTAGGAAGACACAGTATGCAACACTCCCTGGCCAGAATACATAACCATATTCCTCTTATTTTTTTTATTACACTATTAGCAGTAACATCACTAATATTTCACACAGAACATGTTTGTTCTAAAGTATACCTTAAGAACAAGTTTACAATAAACTTTCAGATTAAAACCTTCAAGAAACGTTGGGTCTCTGGGACTGTAAATGTAGTTTTACATGAGCCTTCATCCACAAAGAGTAGTTCAGTTTATGGAGAGCTATGGTGTTTATCTCTTTCAGCTATGAGATACAATAGCATTGCTATAAATAATTCTCCATCTTTTCTAGCTTAAAGGGGCTTTTTTGTTGTTTTGGTTAGGTTTTTTTTTGTTAACCAATACTATTACTCCTATGAAAACAGGGTTGAATAAGGGACCAAGGTTATACTGACATTTGAGGATTTATTACAGCAACCCTTCCCTTCTGATTGCATCATTTTTTGAAGGATTGAAATTTGTTTTTTTTGTCCTGTTTTAAGAAGTCATAATTCTGATAAAGCTAGACAGCAGTCACCCACAGAAACATTTTCTGATGAAAAATAGGAGCACTTATCAATGGGAATGTTTGCAATAAACACAGGAAAGCAGTAATCTGACACAATTCTCTCAGTAGTGCAAAATTCAGCGATCCTGAGTGCTCCCTCCCATGTTTCCTTTTCTGTCTCCAAGTGCTACAGGTCCTGAACATAACTGAACACTGCTGTTTGACCCTGATGTCACATCAAGAGCAAGAGGCTGCATAGCAGGACTCAGCATGTGATGAGGTGCAGGAAGGTTGGAGAAGGTCAGTTGCTATTATCTTTCCTATTGGAAAGCATTACTGACACCCAGATGTAAAGTACTCTTATAGCTTGCCTGTCTGTGGCTTTTTTGTTACTCTCCTAATCAGCACTGTCAGCAGAGCTTCTCCAGATTTAGTTGAGTGCATTAATACAGGCAGCATAGTAGCAATGGTATGTGTTTTAACTAGCATCCGGATTAAGTAACACAGTGATTTATCCATAGGAGCATTCTGGGTTCTGCTACCTTTCTGGAAGGGGGTTTATTGCATAGATAAAAGCCAATGTCTTTTATCTTATAGTTGTGACAGTTTGGGAGAACTAACACTTCGAAACAATAATTCCTGACTTGATGGTGAGATTCTATCTTGCAGACAAAGCATTCATTTTTTTTTTTTTCTGATCCAAACCCTTTTTTGTTTCACAGACCCAGAAAAGTCTCTTCACAACTTTGCTATTAGATTATCTGCAAACTCCTCTTCCCAATATTCCTGCTTCCAGAGTGCCTCACCAGCTGATCATACCTTACGGTAGCAGCAAGCATCTTTCAGAACTTCCCTGTATTTTCAGCCACAATCAATCCTCTAAAAGCAACTCATCATCTTTACTATCTTCAATAAGCCTATTTATATGCTTCATCTTAGGCATACTGAATGAGAGATAGAAACTGGCCCACTAAGTTAACTTGCCTTTCTATGAAAAGATCAGAGTATAGGTTAAACATAAATACAGGGAAAGTTTGGCCCATATAATGCCAATACAAAGGAACATACATTATGAATATTACCAAAAAGCACTCATTTCATTTGACATTTATTGAGAAATTTCATTTTATGCCTCAGAGAGTTTACATAATTACATAGACTAAAAACTTTCTTGGTCTGTTTATTCTTATTATTAAAGCATTATTTTAGTCCCAAAGGTTGTTGTTATAAATGCCACTGACTGAATAGTATGAATTATTCAAATATTGGCATGTTTAGACTGTCCTCTCAAGAAGAGGTCCACAATCAATCTCACATTATTCTGTGACTTATGGCTCTGTAAAATTTCATCTCATTTAAACAGTATTGATTCAGTGGGGGAGAGCTACCTGCCATTTAAAGTTATCTAAGAATTACTAAGTTAGTTTATTACTGTTATTAATTCCTGCACATACTCTGAACTTGTGAAAATACTTCCTGTCTTTGGCATGCTAATGTCTCCCAGAAAGAACTTACCCAAAATGCCTAGAATATTTCTTAAGGTATCAGTCAACGTATGTGCAAATAAAAATGTCAGAGAAAATATCTATATGTATTTCCACTTGTAAAACAGCTTTGATAATAGCTCGTAGAGGTTAGAAGATAGGATGTTAGACTCAGGTCACAGAAACAAACATGCATTTTTCTTTTAATCCTACTTGAAAAACCTCTTCTTTAGGGAAAAGAAGTAAACTCAAAAGGTATGATATTAAAATCACTATGAAAATGTGCTCAGGGAAAATTCTCAGTGTGCCCTTTGCAAATATCAAAGGTACTTTCTTTCCATCTGTTTTTAAGCCATTTTGGTAGATACACTGTGGTGAAAACTCTGGTAGCAAATACAACCTGCCTTCAAGCTCAATAAGGACAACTGAGAAGAGTTCCCCTTCTGACTTCGCTTGGCTTTATCTACCTCCTAGGCTATCATGCCAAGAAATGTTAAATAAAAAGGAAATGTGCTAGAAACTGACTGATGAGTCTGATGCTGATATAAAGAAATTCCCTGCACCAGATTTGAATATTGAAACTAAGTCTGGAATCAAACAGATCCAGTGAAAGATGAGAGCTAAAGTAAAAAGTGAAACAGCAGGGAAAATGAAGCGATTAGACTTCCCTAACACTCTGAGATCGTGCCGAGGTTTTATGATCATTGCACATTCCCATCTTATTTCAAGACACTGGGAAAACAAAGTTGCTTGGCGTCTCCATCAGAAGAAATCCAGTAAGAGACAATAGTGCTATCAAAATGTGCACAAGCAGCCTGTGCAGAGAGGACTTCTTAACTCTACTTCACTATCTTCTTTTTTTTTTAATAAAGTTCAGCATCAGAAATCATGCTGATGACTATATTCAGTGTCCCAGGTTGAGAATTATATATTAAAAAAATCTCCTGGGGACTAGAAGATTGTTTTTCAATCCCATAATTCTGCTGTCTCTTTATAAACTCACCGTGAGGTCAGCTCGTTCTCCTTTCCTCCTCCTCCTGCCCTGTGTCTGGCAGGAGCCACTTTATCTGGAAGAACATGTAAGCAGTAGGCCTGTTTTGGGGCCTCCAGAATCTTATTTAGGCCTCTTGGATGGTGGAGGCATTGTGGAGGGGGGGAGGATTGCAGCACTGGGGAGTATACATTTAGCTTTTGGGTTGGGGCAAAATTCAAGGGGGTTTGCCAGGGATGTGGTAATTGTTTTGTAATGTCTATCTCTGTATTTCTCTCTAAATACAATTCTGTTTTT
Source organism: Tricholaema leucomelas (assembly GCA_013400475.1). Lineage (NCBI taxonomy): Eukaryota > Metazoa > Chordata > Aves > Piciformes > Lybiidae > Tricholaema lacrymosa > Tricholaema leucomelas. The sequence continues at coordinate 11,413 of WAAF01008396.1, forward strand.
TTTTTCTTCTAATTTCATTTGAGAGCTTAATTTCTGTGCTGTCTTTAAAAACCACAAAATTCAGGTATTGGAACAAGTTGTAAATGGAGGTGGTGTAGCTACCGTCCTTGGAGGTGTTCAAGAAAACACATGGACACGGTACATCAGGACATGGTTTAATGGCCATGGTGGTATTAGGTCAATGGTTAGACTCAATGATCTTATGTGTCTTTTCCAATTGAAACAATTCTATTCTATGACTACTGTAAAGAAAGGCGAAGAGTCTACCTGCAGTGTGGTTCCACAGGACATTGTCGTCCTGGGCTGCACGACAGGCAAACTTCCTTTCTAATGTAATCTTTTCTAGATCAGTCATGGGAAATGCTGCAAATTCCTATATTCAAACAAGCTATGCAGCTTTTGCAAGGAGTACATGAGAAACAAGTGATACAGTAGACCTGCGCCTGCAAACTCCTGGTGAGTAGCTACATTTCATGCCATTGTACTTTAGCTCCCCTTTCTCAGCCAGCACTGAACTGTTTTCAGCTGCTAAATAACTTACAAAGTAGAATGTCAATTTTTATAACATCTATTATAAAATAAACCCTTGACTCCCTTTCTTCCTTGGTCAAGGTAATCCTAATCATTATAATTTTTTTCTTTCCCAGTGATCCTGGCAGCCACAGCTTTATGATGCTTATTTTGCTGATCATATATCATCCTTTTGTTCTTCCCATGCATCTGCAGACACATTGTCTAGTTTTTGAGTCGTCATTTTATAGAGGACTTGAAGAACATTAGTGTTCCAGCTGAAACTAGGACTTTTGACTCATCTGGTAACACTGCCCACAATTAGGGGAGCTGTTTAGGTAGTACTCATGTCATAACAAAATTTGTTAGAGAAAGACAAAAGGGAAAATAGCAGTATGCAAAAGTCATCTTTCCTACCTGCTGTCAGCTTTGAGAATAGTCTGTTAGTTGCTCTGAGACTGGTTGTGTAGAGACCAAGGTTTTAGAGGTAGACAATTAAGCACACAAAGGACAGATAGTTTAGTGACTTCTGAAAAGACTGGGGCAAGCAAATGATTCTCCACCCATGGATGCTCAAATGATTAATCCCTCCTGATTCTTAAGAAATTGGCTGAATGTTTTTTGAATCAACAAACACACTCACATTTCTCATTAAATTAAGAATTAATAGACAAATATATACATGAAAAAAAAAACAGTGAGACTTCCCAATCATTTTAATTCTCTCTGCAGATCTCCTCAAAATAGATTAGATTACAAACAAATGCTTTGTAGCAGAGTAAAAACCCTCCAAATCTGAAAAGCGTCACTGAAAGACTGATGAGTTTCATTTATTTGATCCACTGAGTGTTCTGTGAAAACTCTTGTCCACTTATACCTTAAAGATGAGAGGAAGGGGAAATAGGAAGAAAAATGAGAGAAAAGAGAGAGTGAGGTATATAATAAAGGAAAATATTACCACCCTTGAATCCAGGAACATGCTCATGGGATTAGTCCAAGTTCTTTGGACATCTAGCAAGGCCTTCTGTGGTAGATGTATCACTGGCCCCAAGAGGTTGCAGTCATTTTATACCCTTTGGGCATGGGGTGGGCTCCCCAGTTCAAAAAGGAGGCCACTACAGGAAGCTCCACCAATTAAAAGCTTACCACAAGCTTTTTCCATGGCACAGCTGTGATGTTTTAGTGCAAGGAAGGAGAGAATTCCATCTCCTCTTCCCATTTTTAAGCCATATGTCAGGAAGAGATCTGGCCAGTAGCTCCAGAAAGGAAGTTGTTGAGAGACATTGAGGAGCATCAAAAGCCACTGCCTTGTCTGTTTGGGTGAGGTACTGCCACACATTGCTTGAGACAAGGAGTATGGGTTAAATTTATATATTATTTTATGCTGTAGTACTATGGTGTTGGTGACTTCCTCTAGTTCAACCAGCCTGTGTAATCCAGTAACTTTTCTTTATCAGCTGTGATATTGCAGAGAAGCATGGAGGTGAAGAGAGGGACCATATGTTTTTTTTCTTCACAACTGGAGCTGCACCTCTGATTTCACTCTGCAGATTCTTCTGTGACCTACCTACACAGAGACATGAGCTCTGTATATATGTGCAGCTCTGGGGCCATTTACGCAGACATGCCTCTGTACCACACAGAGAGAGAGAGAGAGAGAATCTTAATATATTGGCATTCAATTTTACTTTTTCTTGAACTTTGTTTCCTGAACTTTAGCTGTCATAAAACTGATTTTTTTGTAAAGGTCAAGTCCTAGAAGAAGAGCAATTGTCAGTGAGGACTGTTTAATTTGTGGGTTTGAAAGTGAGTGTTTACAGCATAAAATAAGACTTGTTCAACTATCACACATCAGAATAGTATCATCTTACAGATTTAGATGCTGTCATTTCCACAGGAGGGCCATGAAGGCCATGCATCACTCTGTAACAATTGGTGAGACACTACATAGGTGCTAAGGCATGTCCACGTGAAACTTATTACTGGCGCAAAAAACAGACGGACACACATTTGCTCATTTCAGTGTATCACCACTTGTTGGTTTGATTGCTTTTGATATCAGGATAGTAAATGTGAAAAAACATTAAGTTAAAATACGTGCTGTTACAGATGCATGAAATGATTTGTTTAAAAGTACTGTTACTCCAGTTGTTCAGCCATGTGACGTGGAGTAATTAAGGCAAGTTGGCACATAGGCTGACAGAGAATGTTATGGATAGTATTCATAACAGCATCAAGCTTTAGTTGCCATGGGAATGCTAATTCTGAACTGACTGCATTTGCGTATCTGAAACCTTGATCAAAAGTTGTCTGAATATATACGTGCGTGGGTTTTTGTGTACACAAAGAGTGAAACTAGGAGATAGACGATGATAGCAAATAGATGCCAAGATATGGGACACCGGGGAGTATCTGGATGATTACACTTCTTTAAGAAGTAGGCTCCCAGTCCTTTTGTTTTCTTGGCTGTTGTGAGTACATGAATTATACTTTTTGTCTACAAGCTAAATGTATAGATCTTGAGGGATGTCTGCAGCTAGCAGACATTGGTATTGAGTTCACTGAAGTCAGTGAGCTTATTACAGATTTGGGCTAGCTGAAAAGCTCTTCTAATTCCTGCAGTTCAAAGGTCCTGTGTGGGATAGTTTTGAGAGAATTCAACTACATTTTTTATTATTAGATTAAATTCTCCCCTGCCAAAGTACTTGCTGCCATTTTCCAATATCCCCCAGGGAAATCACCCTTTGATGTTAAGTCAAATTTTGGAGTATTGATGGAAAATTGCAGAGCTTTGATAGTTTTAAAAGGATGTAACCTAGCTTATTATTTCTTTCTATATGGTTTGAGTCACCTTACATGATGACTCTGAGATTGTATTTCATAAAGTTCATTTGGCCACATTATACTAAGCTGAGAGCTATATTAAGTACTATTAAATATTTAATGTATGATGACAGGTATTTTTGGAAGCTGATACAACAGTACTCATGAATGAGGAAATGAACTTTGACAAAATGAGCGGTTTAACAGATGGCAGCTTGCTTAGAGCTCTCACTAACAGATGTTGGAATGAATGTTCTGCAAGACCTCTGTGTATTTTGGGTTTTATCATTTTATCAGCAAATAGCTATCACCTGGTATGTACTTGTTCTTTGGAAGTTCTTGATGTGAAATCTGCTAATTTTTTTCCTTGTCTTTTTTGGAGAAAAATCCTCAACACTTTATTGGTTGCAGTCTGGGGACAAGAGCTGCAGAACTTAGAAAGTCTCATCATAAGTATATTTTTTGTGTCATAGTAGTTATGATTCACAGACACACAATTGCCTATGTCAGTATTAGGGACTGCAGGCCCCAAAGATGTGAGTCTGAGTGCCAGAGGTGGGAATAAAACCAGAGCTGGTGTTGGAAACATTTAAGTAAAAGAACCAAACTAAGCCATAAATAAAAACATACATTCTGCTACCTGAAATGTTATTCCAATATATTTAGACTTAAAAACAAAACACAGGAAATGGTTCTTAGGAGTCACTAAAAAAAGGTACCAGCATGGTTTCTAGAGTAAGAAGAAATAGAACCAATATATTCTCTGTGCTGCAAAATTCCGGTCATACTCCACTGATTTTAAACTATGTTAAAGCAAACATCATATCCAAGAACATATCAACACATTATTTAGTTCTCAGATATAATTTTAATGAATGCTGTGTATGGGTAAGACTTAAGGAAGACCATCATGCTCTCTCTTCTCTGCATGAACATTGCCACTACCAATGAGTATGTTGAGTGTGGACACCCACTAAGGCGTGGGACATTTCCATGCCTTTCATGGAATGCCCAATGTGTGGGTTCCTAATTCATCTCTCTGATTTTTGCTTTGAGAACAACATTTGCTTTGAGAACTACATTTTTGTGCCTCTAACTGTACTCAGAGTAATCTAAATTACACTAGGGCTTGTTAAAAATTTTACTTTGAATCTGCTGGGAAAGGTCCCTTTCCATCACAGGTTGCGATTTTATTAAGAGTCTCTATAGAAATTCTGTTTACTTGGAGTTTCAAGAAATCTTCTTAAAATTGCACATACTTATTTTAACACAAACAAACAAACAACCCAAACAAAACTCAAATAAAAACTCTTCCCCCAAAAAACAGAACACCTCACCCTAAAACAACAGTATTTGAAACAGATGCACTAAAAAGGGAAAAGTAAATAAACTTGATGTGTTTTATTTTTAATAAAATACTACTAACACTCATCAGTATCACCTAGATGTCAGATACCTTCTCCATCAAATTGTTTTATCTCAAAACTTTGAGTTTCATCTGGACTTTATCACATCACAGTAATTTAGGGAAGAAATTAAAAAAAAAATGCTAGAATTGGAATGCTGTTTTCAAATATTCTAAACAAATCTTCCACCTTTTACGTTTTGAAATAATGTTTGACATCCAAAAATTCATTCTATAAAAGTACAAAAATATGAAAGGGGTGAATTATTTGGAAAGGAAAAAACCTCAGGCTAAATATTCTGGATAACTTTGTCTGCAATAAATTCTGTGGAAAAAGCTAACCACTCAACCTGAGCCAGCTTTATTTCCCATTTTTTTGATTCTGCAACCTAGCTAAGCAGTCCAACTGCATTGCAAATGAATCCTCCTTTGTCTCAAATAAATAAAATTAAATATTTGAATATTTTATTTAAAACTAAATTGGCAACCATAATAATGTCTCTAAAGAAATTATTTGTGTTATTTTAATGATATCAAAATATTTTCCTTTTTTTTTTTCCTGTTTTCCTCCCCATTCTATTTAATAACTTATATTTATGTACAACAGTCTTCAGCAATAATTCAAGTGTTCAATCATAGCTCCCACACAGTGGCATGATATGCAATATTTAGTTTGTTTTCTTAATATTCTCCAGACCTAAGTGTATGTTTAAGCTGCTTTTGGTGGCTGCGGATTAACAGTGATCTTGTAAAAACACTATCTATGTCAAAAGGACCACAAAGTACTTTAAAAAGAGGTAGTGGTCTCTTGTGTGCCATTAAAGGTTTTGCAACATCATGCAGAGATCCTCTTCACCATCAATCCTAGGAAATGAGCAGAAATTAAGGCCCTCTTCACAGCTGTGGCAGCTCAATCACAGTGCAATAGCAGCAACTGCACAGACACCAGTGGGCACTGATCTGTTCTGCTTCTTGCTTACTTGACTGGGCACAGACAGGATCAAGTTTACACGGTCTTTTCAATCAAAAATTTCCCTGACTACTCCTGAATCTTTGCCAATGGTGCTGTTACATCATCTTTTCTGGGTAATGCCTCCTATCAGACTTTACTGCATAACCAGATTTTTGTTCTACCTAGCCTTTCATCTGATACCTTTTAGTCTATACCTCTTCTATGCCATTATTCTTTTCTTGCTTTGGTCCAAATTAACCTACGTTTTGGAGGCTGATATTCTAACTGCTACTGAAGCTCTTCTGTGAGCTCCTTCTCCATTCCAGGTTTCCTGATGCACATGGTATGTCTTACTATTCTTAAGCAAATTAACATTCAGAAAAGTTCATCTGTTGACAAAGAACTCAATGCACTGTTATCATCAGATATATTACTAGTTATACCAAATGCTGCTATCTTGTCTCACAGTTTTCTTCATGACCTTCCAGCTTATGCATTTTTGTCAAATCCCACCACGGTTGAAGTCTTTGCACATTACAGGGGTAATAACTGAAGTGATTTTAAAAAAGGAAAGCATTTTATGAAAATAAGAGGGAAACTGTTGTGGAGGGCCCATAGGCCCAAATAGGCTTATATATATGCCTTGTTTTACCTGGACATGTTTTTCTGCCCACACTGGAGGCAAACACATAAACAGACAAGAGGGGCACAATAGGCCTGCCCAGGGCCCAAGTTGTATAACACGGTTGTGTAAACGGTTGTAGAAACCCACGCGCTTATCTTATGGCTTACCAGGTGCTAGGACCATGCTATCCCCATATTTGAGAAGGTCCAGGCGTGTGGCTTTTCCCTATTATGGTATCCTTCTGGCTAACTGCCAAGCTGATTGGTCATTATGGTGGCCAAAGGGCCATTAATCTGGGTCCACATTTGATAAATAGAGGTACACAGGTGAACAAGGTGCTCGCTCACTCGCTTGCTCTCATTATTATGCTTAGGCTCACCCGCACTGCCTTCTGCTTACGCTTGCCTGCCTGCTTGCCAGCTTTTGCGTCACTGCTTGCTGCTATTTCTCTATGGAGCTCAGTCTCCCAGCCAGCTGCGTACACCTGCACACCACTGTGGTGAGTTACCAGGAGTAGATCCTGTATTGCCTTTATCTACAGAGCTCAGTCTCCTGTGCAGCTGTGCACTCTATTGCGCGCCCGCTGCCTTATCACTGCCTGGTAAGCTCCAATGCCGATGCGTTACCAGGAGCAGACTCTGGATTGTCTGCACATGATCGGACTGTATGGGCAGTGGGACACTGTGCTGAGACTGCATGGCATAGTGCTGCACCTGAGGTCCTGCCTAGGAATCCCTGGACAGAGCACCCAGAAGAAGCCAAGAGAACAAGGTCAGAGACTGTCCTTTCCCCAGAAGCCAGGAAGATTCATCCTTTCCCCTGAAGCTGGGAGGATTCCAGCCAGAGTTCATGGGCAGAGAACCCTGAAGATTGGACACTTGCATAGGCTGCAACGTAGCCCTGGAGGGTGGTTGATAATTACTAAGAATNTCTCACACCAATTAATTTCTGCCCTCTGCCACAATTGGTGTAGGCGGCAGGATACCCCTCCATGACAGAAAACAGTTATGAATAGGGGGAAATGAGTTAAGAAATACTAGGATTTGGTGGTGAAATAGTGAGAGAAGAGGAAATGTAAGACTACAGACACGGATTTCTAGATGACTAGAAACTCCACTAGAGAGGAGTAACATTTAGAAGGTTCTGCCTGAAATTTGTGTTAGAGATTAACAGCTATTATGACTTTGGATATGATAGAGAGAATAGAAACCACAATCTTGCCCATAGCCATCTCTGCTCTTATCCATATTGCCTTGGCAAAATAAATAAATATGAACACAAAAATACAGACATGTGTAAGGAAGGAGTAGAGATTAAATAAAATCAGAATTTAAAAAAAAAAAAAAAAGGCATATTTTAAGGCCAGAATTTCAAAAGGACAAAAGGGAAAAAAAGGAAACCAGTGATCTCTTTTAAAAAAGAGAGAAAAAAGATTCCTTACAGGAATAGGCAAAATGACCACATTGGTGATATCTAAGGAACAATTAATGAAAAATAGAAGGACAGGATTTTTTCACAATGTATTTGGAAGCATTAAAAGTTTGTGTCATTAGTCAAAGGGTAAGCATTTTACACAGGTACTGTTTTATCACAACCAACTGTGAGGAGAAACAGAGGTCAGCAGAACCTTAAAAGGCAGTATAACTTACTTTGACTTTAATTTTCTTTCAAAATCATGGTCACTGACCCTTTAAATCACAAGCCAATTACAAGCATTGTAGCACCATTACTAATTGCATGCTGAGAGTGTAAATTTAAAATGGCAATTTCAATTTTCAGTTCGTTGAGAGAATGCAGGAATATGAAATTGCATACTAATTAGTTCATGTGTGTCAGACACCTGAAAGATTAGAGGAAAAAATCTCTACACTCATTACAAGTGAGTTATAAGCAAAACACTCAAACCTTTCATTTGCCAGGCTGCATATAAATAAAGAAATTAAATGACAAAGAAAATTGATAATGATAGAACAAGGCAAAAATAGCTACAGGCTTGTACATAATTATACTTTGGGGTACTTTACCCATTATACACAGCTTCCTTTAGAATTTATCTAGCATTAGAAACTGTAAGAGGCTACTGCTTCAGGTTCACTGCACTAGATGCTGATTTACATTTCCTAAACATGGAGTTGCTGGGTTTGTAACTTTCCGCTTAATCTCCATCAAACATTCACATCATTTTCCAAGTGCCATCTTCTGGACCAGCTGCTCCAGTCAGACCAAGATGGAAAAAGTCTCACATACAGAACCAGAACCCTCACATCAAGATCTGGTGACAAGATAAAAAAAGTAAAAACTCCAAGTAGGCTGTTTTTAGGATGGAGCATTTCTCCCACAAGACCAAAAGAAAGGTAGCCAGTAATTTAACGCAAATCGGAGTGTATTGACTTTTTATAACCTTCCTCAAATGCTTGAAAAGTATCTCCCTGCCCATTACAGAAGCTGTGCAAAAATAAAAGATGGGATTTTTGCTTCTCCTCTCAACAGAAACTGTTCATCCATATAAAGGTCAGGCACTGCCTGTGTCTTAGAGTCTGTTTCATGCTTGAAGAACAGAACAATGCTCTGCTGTAAAGACCCTATTGTGCAGTACATAACACGAGTTTGTGGAGGCCTGTATCCTTGCTGAATCAAAATAGGATTTCTGCAGAAGACTAAAAGGTACTTTCTCTCTAAGTATCATCTCCTTGAAAAAATATTTAGATTTTCTGTTTCCAGGTGTTTTAAGGAGAAAAGTCTTCAGAAACAGAAAATGAACAGACAACCAAACCAACAACAACAAAATGACAACAACAACAAAACCCAAAAAACCAAAACCCCAGCACATCACAATTCAGTCAATGTTTTAAATTCCTTTTTTTTTTTTTTTTAAATTATAAAAAGTAGTTTGAATTTTTTTTCTGAATTAAAAATGAAAAGAAAGTACTTGGCAAGTTTTGTGTAAATTATAGATAAAAATTGATTTTAAAAGAAAAACAAGGAGGGGGAAAACAAAAGGAATGCTAAGTGCTTAGTACACATTTATCATATAATTTACCTAGCTTCTAGAGAAAGTCCTTATCTAACACAGCTGTCAAAATTACGGAATAAACTGCATGGGATTGGGACTACCTAGATTAGGTCATTAACTCAAACATCCCTATATTTTTCAAACCTCATGCTATTGACCGAGATTTGCAGATACATCTTCTCTATTGGTCCAACATTCCTTCCAGATAAAAGCAAAGGAAAGACTTCAGTGGGAGCAGAGTTCAAAGCAGGCATAATGCACAACTGCCTCCCAGTTGCCTCTGTAGTGGATGATGACTTTGCCAAGTACAATGGTGGAAGCAATGGGTTTTTAGAGAACCCCATCCAGTCACAGAATCATAGAACGGTAGACGAGACCTCCGGGGTTGTTTATTTCAGCCTTTCTGCTAACATAGATATGCCTAGTCAGGGTGAACAGGAAAGCAATCAGACAAGTTTTTAAAGTCTCCAGAGAAGAAGACTACACAACCTCTCTGGACAACCTGGTCCAGTCCTCTGACGTGCTAAAAGAAGATTTCTCTTATGTTTAGGTGGAACTTCCTGTGTTCCAGTCTGTGGCTGTTGACTCTTTTACTGTCACTGTGCCCCACTGAAAATAGTCCAGCCTCATCTTCTTGACAACTGTTGATAAGCATTGATAAAATCCCCTCTTACTCATTTCTTCTCTTGAGGCTAAATAGCTACAGGTCTCTCAACGTTTCATCATGAAAGAGATGCTCTATTTCCCTTATCATCTTTGTAATCTCCATGGGACTCTTTCAAGTAGCACCTTGTCTCTCCCGAACTGGGTAGCCTGGAACTCCATTACTCCAGTTGTGGCTTCATCAGGGCAGAGTAAAGGGGCAAGAGAACCTCCCTCAACCTGCTGGATACAGTCTTAGTGCACTCTAGGTCCCAGGTTCTTTGCCACAGAGCAGCTCTCCACTCCATATCCCAGCAAAAGACATGCTTAGATGATCAGCCCTAAATGATATTGAATATTTTCTCCTGCACATTTAAGAAAGTCCACACTTTAAATCAGCCAAAAAGCTACTGCGTTATCGACGTTTTCATTATCCATTACAGTTACATTAGCTTTCTACCCCTGTGAAAATAATTCTGCCCGAGTCCCTTGACATTACCCTCTCCAGTTCTTTTTCAATGCATACAATTTACAGACTTCTTAACCTCTCTGGTCTTTACAGGAGAAAACTGACTTAAGATACATTTGAAGGGCCTCTGTGTTTTCACTCTGGAATGAATAACACACAGTAACATCAGTTTCATTTTTCAGAACTGACAAAATCCTGCACTCTTACCACACCAATATCAGAAAACTTCATCACACAGTGTTTTGTGCCTGCTCTCCAAACAAGAAAAATGATGAGGGAATCCTGTATGTTTTTTCCCCAAGCAGCTGAGAACTGCTTACAAAACTCACGAATGGTAGTCAGTATAAAAACGTGAACAGAAATCATAAGAAGAGCGTGCCTGAAACACCCAAGGGGCAGATGGACAATTCAACTTAGCTCTGGTAGAGAAGACGCTTAGGTACCATCTTCTGCTACACTTTTGATGGGTTTACTGAGAGAGAAACACTCTCTTCACATGTTAACTATGCTGATTACTGAAAAAAGGTTTTCCCATAAGTTACCTAACATCACCTTTATTAAATAACACCTGAAAATGCCAAACCTTAGCTCAATTCACATGTCATGAAAAGAAAATCACTATAAAAGTAAAGAAATTGATCACCATTATCTTCATTGTAAAACAGGCACAGCACCTCATATTCACTGCTTCATGACTTTTACTGAAGTAATTTACTGGGCATAGAGACATCTAGTCCACAAAGAGGGCGCTGCCATTCATATCATTCTAGCAGTAATATCCTTGAGTGGGAATGAAAAGACAGCCCCACAGATGTGGTTGAACTAACAGCTCTATCAACCTTAATTATAACAGTTCTTGTTACTTTCAGCCCGATGCACACAAGACTTAACCTGTGTGCCCAAAGCAGCTCGTCAGAGAGGACAAACTATTCCTGCAGGCCCTGGTACAGCCAAAAACACATTAAAGCACTCTAGAATGATGCCCAAGGAAGGCTGCAATTGTCTAAGTATCTCTACCAAGAGATATTGCTGCAAAAGCTAATGTAACATATGGGGAAAGCAGCTTCCTTGAAAAGAGTCTTTATAAATTTGCTTCCATGGTTTAAAGCCACAATGGAACATATGCATACATTATTTAAGAAGATTTAAGCATTTGTAAAGTCAAGATTATTACTATTTTGCAACTAAATAGTCCCTTTTAGCCTAGGCTATATTTCTGACAGTGAATAAAAATCCAGTTGTTAGTTTACCACTTGTCTTCATCAGTTTCTTAAGTGACTCTGGCAACTGAATCAAAGAGATTTTTTTCATCCTCAGTTCCATCTGTTACCTGAATCCATGGCCATCTGTCATTTTCTGCAGCCGTCCAAGCATTCACAAGACCCTTCTTATTAAGTCGTGCATAGTATGGATACCATTTCTGGAGTCCAAAAAGAGCTCTATGAGTGGATGACGCAGTAATTTGCTGGTTTGACACAATTCCTCCTTCTATCCCTAGTGGGCCAGAGCATCCTGCAAATGGAAATAAGAAAATAAACAATTGCAGTTGAAGTGGCCAGCTCCTCTGAGTTCCAAGTGCCTGTAATTACAAATAGCATGAGAATAGATCCAAGATATCGTGTCAAATGCGTTACTAGATGAGATGTAAAGCACTCAACCAGTGCCTTCTTTTTTTTGAGGAAAAAAAAAAAGTTACAGAAAGTGTTGCTCATAGATAACTGTAACTGTTGTAAAATTAATTAAATAGATCAAATTTTTGATCTCTTTTAGTTTGTCCTCTTGAGGAGCCATGAGTTTGGGTTTTATGGCTACAATGAATGAAAATGATTTTTAGATTCCAATGTCAAAACAATTGCTAAAAGCAAACAAAAATCTGTAATTACTGCAAAGTTCCATATTGCTGCTCTTGTCTTAGAAGTTAGAATACAACCATATGCTACAAATTGTTATTGCAGTTATCTTCAGAAATATGAAACCAGGCACATAGTATTGTTCGGTTACATCAAAACCAGTTAAAGGTCTTACATATTTAATCAACTTTAGTGTTCCTAATTTTATATGTGACATTTGTTATTAATTTGTTCACCTGAAATACTTGTAACCTTTTTAAAAGTCAAGATATTTCTGCGTACATCATTTTCTGAAGCCACTGTTATTTGGGTCCAGGTACAAGAGCATTCAATTATTGTGAGCAGTCCAAACAGAGCATTTTGAAAATTCATTATGAACGAAATGATTGGCATTCTATCTACTATTAAATACCCTCAACCACTTTCACATAAATGAGATTTTTTTTTTTCCTCAGTTCTGGTGCAGAGTTTAAAGAGAAATTAATTGCAAAAACTACTGTAGCAGCTGATCTCCATCAGTTGCCTAAAAGATCTGCTTTGTGAGTCAATGGTACTTCAGCAACTTCGAGCAAAATAGAATAGACGTATAAGTAATACTTTAGCTTTTCTCAGAAGCCTGGCAATATTTCACCTTAAGCAGTACCCAAGAATGAACTTTGCATTGGTACTGCTATGAAATCCTTTCATATGGGTAGAATGCCTCATTAGTTTAAAGGTACAGAGAAGAAAAAGTGACCTGTGAAATCAGCTCCTCTCAGCAGAAGCTGAGGCAGGGAGCCAACGCTGGAAGTCACGGGTGACACAACCCCCATATATTGTGTGCTACTAATAACGGAGGGAAACATAAACTAAGTTATGGTTTTAAGTTGACTGTGGAACAAAGGCCAAGGACAATTAGGTGCTTGCTCTCTGAAAGGATGAGCCAAATCTCCCCCACCTGTGTAGTTCTAAATGTGCTCCTTCTTAAATGACAAAATTGGTTTACTTATAAGATATGCCTATGTGAAATCATGGCCTCACTGAAATTAATGACTGACTGGCACCATACCATAATTTCACAGAATCAGACCATGTTGTGGGTCTTAATGGATCTTTACAAGTCAGGTGAAATTTGAAGTCCTACTACTTTTCTGTGACATGTGTCACTCAATAAAGGCTATGAATTCAGCACTTGAGTAATAACTCTTCATGCTGCACAAAATACAACAAAATTCAAGTCTCTCCTGCTGCTGTGCCAGGTGTGCAGTACCACCTGAAGAAAAATTATTTGTCACCAGCATAGGCAGACAAAGTCTAGAACACATTGAAAAAGCCCACACATGTTGGAAAAGTGTCATTTTTCATTGTGTAATCAAGTGTAACTTGCAAATTGAAAGACCTATGCAGATTTTAGTTCTGTGCTTGAAATCTTTTCATCTAATGAGGATAAATTCCTTTACCGTAACTGCTTCTAAGTCAGAGGTAAACTACTCTACTTGCCTCTGAAAATGGTGTATTTTCTTAGGAAATTGCAAAGTTTCTTATATTTACTTACTGAAATATCTTTGTCATTTCATAATGGAAAACAAAGCACACGGAGGTGTGTCTACATTTATGTGTAACTCACACAGACACATGAGTTCACAAACGACTGGTTCCAGCTTACCATGAAGTTAACCACCCCAACAGCTGGTATTTGAGATTAATAATTACTTTGAAATAGGTATGTGAGAAAGGAGCTGAAGGGTTTCCAAGACAAGCTTAAAAAAGGCAGCCTGGAACCAAGGCAGGTGTTTTAATATGGATATGGAGCATGCAGATGTGTTCTGTCTGCTTACGGTGAGGAGCAAAAGGATACGGACCCTGCCAGCCCTGCTCATATTATTCAATGACATAAAGGGAAAAATGTGTTCTGGAGGTCAGGCCTGCAGCATGTAGTAGTACCAGCTTTGAGTTGGGTCCAGAATAAGGATATTTAGCTTTAGCAGTAACTTTTCAAAAGAACATGTATTCCATGCCAACAACCTTGATCTCATATAGACATCCCAGCTTTGGCAGACTTGGAAGAGGTTTGGATGACTCTTTTTGTTGTGGTTGTTTTGTCTTGCTTTGTTTTTGTTTTTGTTGTTTTTTTTTCTTTTTATTTACCCTTATCAGCAACTACTTAAGGTAAAGAACTTTTTGGAATGTTTCAACTGGAAGACATGTTAGTTCTCATGCTTTAGGTACAATAACTGGCATTTGAAATATGTGTGAATCCCTTAAAAGTGAAAGGTGAATTTTCCTTTCTCGGAGGCAGTTAAATTAACAAGTACAGCACTCAACTGTACTTTGTCAGCTATGACCATATACAGTCAGAAATGTTTACCCTCCTTAGCTTTAAGAGGATTATTATTGAAATCTGTACCCTCAGGGAATAGGTGCTTCATTGTACAAACTTCTTACTTTAATTGCAGTTCTCTTGTTGGTTTGTCATGTTTGTCAGTATTTCAGTGTGAGTTAAATACGACATTTACTATTCCTAAAAATTTTAACTACCACCATTAGGGGTACTTTTCACTTTGATGATCAGGTCAAGCATAATAAAGAACAGTGTAGGACAGCAAGTTATCCATGGGACAGCAATGTGCTCTTGTGACTAAGAAGGCCAATGGTATCCTGGGGTGCTTTAGGAAAAGTGTGGCCAGCAGGACTAGGGATATTCTTCTCCTCTCCTCTGCCCTGGTGTGACCACACCTGGAATACTGTGCCCAGTTTTGGGCTCCCCAGTTCAAGACAGACAGGGACCTACTGGAGACAATTCAACAGAGAGCTATAAGGATAATTGCAGGACTGGAACATCTCTCCTGTGAAGAGAAACTGTGGCTGTTTAGTCTGGAGAAGAGCAGGCTGAATGGGGATCTTACCATGGTCTATAAATATATGAGGAGTGAATGTCATGATGAAGATGTCAGTCTGTCTTTGGTGGTGTCCAATGAAAGAAGAAGAAACAACAGGTACAAGCTAGAACACAGGAAGTTTCGCCTCAACACAAGAAGTGTCTTTATGATGAGGCTGATGGAGCACTGGAACAAGCTGTCCAAATAGGTTGTGGAGTCTCCTTCTCTGGAGACTTTCAAAGCCTGCCTAGATGTGTTTCTGTGGAGCCTGCCCTAGGTGATCCTCCTTTGGCCGGGGATTGGACTAGATCTCTAGAGGTCCCTTCCAACCCCTAACATTCTGTGATTCTGTGAAATACTAGAGTTGAAAGTGATTTCTAAGTAATATTTGCTTTACAACACAAAATAGATGTACATTCCACTAAGATCTGCCTTTAGAGAAACATCCTTTTGATCTGCTCTGTAGGGTACCAAATAATTCTCATGAGGGAGGCTTGGATTAAGAAAAAGCTTAATTGTCCTCCAGACGTTTTTACAGGTTCAAACCACAGAAATTGCAATGCAGCCCTGCTCTGACCACAGCAGTGCTGATAAACGGAACAATGTCCTAGGCACAGGCCTGTCGAATGGGTCTTCAGGAAACCCACCCAATCTCTCTTTTCCTGAGACATGAGACACTTCTACACACATCATGAGGAGGACTTTTTGAGTACTCTTACCTTCTTTTTGACCACATTGAATGTAACCTTCTATTTCAAAGCCAGGTCAGTCTTTATTTCGAGGTATTTTTAAAGCTCCTTAGCCCATTTTAATAATTCTAAATATGTTACTTAAATTATCAAAATATTTTCTCTCTTTCTTATTTATTGAACTATCAGGACTTCAGCCGTTTTGAAAGGGTTTTGTGAGTAAATTCCTTCTGTTGTTAAGTCTCCTCATTTACCCAGCTGTTAGGTCTTGGTTTTTAATCAGACATTATTCTATAACAAAAGCTTTCATTTTACTTTCATTTATCATTGACAGGAATTTGTTGAACGCATTTTTTGGATAGTCAAACACCACACAACAAATGAACTTCTCTTAGCCATATGCTCATTAATTTTTCTTCCAAATATTCCAATAGTTTTGTGAGTCATACTTTCTCCTTACAAAAAACTCTGAAGCTTTTGTGCAAAAGCAATGGGGCTATTACTCTCTAAATACCCAAGACATTTACTTTGCCTAAAACCTGTCAGCTGAAGAAAATAATCTCTAGTTCTGTCAAAGATGTAACATCAGTAAGGGGCTGGTTACAGACTAGCTTCTTCACAAGACATTCAATCTGAGACACAAACAATACTTTCCTTCAAGTCAAGATATCAATTACTTCTTTTAGCGCTTAAGGGCTGTGATGTGCCATTGACTACTAACAATGATGGAAACAACCAAATGCAGCTTTTGGAGATTGTTTGTTAAATAAAACTGAGACATATTTTGCAGAACAAGTATAAGCTGTATTGTATTTTGTCATTATACATCTGCTTCTATTAAATCTACAGTTCATTTAACAAAAATCATGACAGCCTGGAAAACTGCAGTCTCCAAGGGAGTAATAATATCAGTACAGCGACTGTACAATTCAGTCTGGTCAGTGTCAGTTGTTTAATAGGAAATCATTTTTACTAGTTAATGTTGACACACTGGGATATGATAAAGAGCAAGAAAGTTAAAAAAAGATGGAAGAAAGTAAAAAACAACCAACCAAACAAGCAAAAACATTAAACACCCCACTCCCCCCCCCAAAAAAAAACCAAACCAAACAAACAAACAACAAACCCCACAAACAAAAAAAAAACAAAACAAAACCAGTATCCTGGAGTCCTGTGTACCTCAAAATTCCTCTCCCTCTGTGGTTCAAATGGGAGAGGAATAGGCACGAAAAGACCTGTTCCCCCCACCCCACCTGGCAGGCATGAAAGCGGGGTGCAAGGGACCCTTCCAGCACGAGGGGTACCTGTGCAGGGCCCACACTGGAATCGGCTGGGGTTTGGCTGTGGTCTTTGCGCCTAGGCAGTGGTAACTCAGCTCTTTGTCTAGGAAGGGTATAAATACTGGGGGGACTTCCCGCCTTGGGGTGTTCCCACCTTGGGGTTCCCACCTTGGAGTTCGTTCTCACCTTGGAGTTCTCCCCCACTTGGATAGCTTCTGCAGAAGGAACCCCTGGAGCTCCAAAAGACAAGCTCCACCTTAATCACCCTTTATGGTTCTTAACGACCCTCGGACCCGAAGGGACAAGCACCATTCAGCCAGCCTGACTCATCTGTGAGTAACTTTGGCTCAGCCTTATCTTGATAGTGGGGATGCTATATATATTTAATAGCTTAAGCCTTTTCCAACTTCTGACTTCCAAAATAGTCAAGTCTACCTATGGTATCTGTGTTGATCTTCTCAACCAACTGCACCTGCTAATTAAAACTGAATTATTTTCTGTATATAGTTTTGGGGGCGGTTTTTGGGAAAATAACTCTATTTTTACATATATTCCTGACTCGGCCACATTAATTCCCTGACTCCATAACAACCAGCAATTAAAAAACTGCTTGATAGATTCATGGTACAGACTGACAAATCAAATTTTGTCATCTGGAGATACTATTTTAGTACATGAAATAGCAAAGTACTATACAAGCAACGCTTTCTTTAATCCATTTGTGTGTGATAAATAAAACCCTGTTGATGCTTCTAGTATTTTTGTCAAACACAATTGCCCATTTGTCCAAGAAGATGACAGAATTTAAGGTGTACCAATAGCTATGTGGATATGAATGGATCAAGTGATAGATAAATATTCAACAACACAGGAAAAGTGAAGGATTCATTATATCTTTACAGTTCTCCCAAGGATTGTAGAATTATTTTGGTTGGAAAAGACCTTTGAGATCTAGTCCCACAACTCATGTGAAGAGGGTATGGTTATAAAAGTGCTTGGAAGGCTTCTTTAACAGTCTCAAAATTAACTAGATCTGAAATGCTAGATTACATTTTGCACCACAAAGGCAAAGATTGTTACTTCAAATTTCACTTGTAGACAAAGGGTATGGGGATCTGTGCTAGTTTGAAGCTAGCTAGAATATTTTGGTGAGAAGAATTAGATTACAGGCTGTGAAAAGGAAACAATGGTGATGTCTACTTCACTTGTAGACTTGCTGAGATGTATAAGAACAAGAACATAAATATAGATAACAGAGTCACTCTCTGTCTCTCTGGGGCTGAACTTCTCTAACCTGCCATCTGTGTGACTAATCCATCTGCTTCCTAACACCCCTGCCTGACCCTCCAATCTACCTTGTACATAAGGCAAAGTCTTGGGTAAGGTAGAGGGGTGAGAGGAAGGTGGAACGGTGGTTGGAAGCCCCTCCTGCTCCCAACCACCAGGTTTCTGGGAGGGGAATTGTGTTTCTGTATTACTTTTTAACTTGTATATTTCTGTATATATCTGTATATATATATATATATAGTAAATATCTGCTCGTATATTGTGCTAAGCTGTAAATATAAAGCTTCATTCAATTTCCAGAGCTGCCCCGTCTAGTCTGGGTGATCTTACAAAGTGTGAGTGGGCAAGTAATACACAAACCATCACAGGATCAAAAAGCTTCCCAGACAGAGGATGTGTTTCCACTCTCATCACTTGTAACAATAATTCCATCCAGATGAACAAGAATATTTGTGAAAAAAGAAATCAAAGACAATTAACTTATGGGGTTTTACAATGGTATCTCTTCAGTGTTAATTTAGAATAGGAAATAAGTCACTGATTCCTTCTCTTAACAGGGGAGGCACACCATTTTAAGCCAAAGAATTACTGCAATAGGAGGTAGTAAGTAGATGGCATTGGGTAAAGATGTTACTTGACCATATTTAATTGAGACTTCTACATTTATGTCAGTGCACAAATCAAGCAAAACCTCCAAATAGTTTAAAAAATGTGCAGATTATGCTTCTGCAAGCTGAAGAAAAAGATCTCTTGTGATTGATGATGAAACACGCCTGAAACTGTGGATATGTATATCTTTCATTTCCTCTGTTGGTTTGTCTCTCTAGCTAACGTCATCAAAACAAACAGATGCAAAATTGAACATGTACAGAAAACAAATCTGCTTTAGACATCTGCAATCCTGTCTTTCTCCAAGCACCTCATTTTCTGGAATGAGATTACTCTATCTGTGCTTAGCATAACACAATAATTGTGCCAAACACAAACCCTGACAATGGGATTACAGAAAACCTCTGATATTGTGGTTAATTAATGCTGATACATGCATAAGCTTCCCAGTATGCAGTTGAGGCTTCAGACTCTTATTTCCTCCTATTCCTCTTGCCACCCACTCCTCCTTACTCAGTTTGTTTTGCCAAGGATAGCTCTCTTCAGATAACAGTTAATTTGTTTTTACAGGAGCTGGTTAAATGGATATGGACAATTGTTCTGTATTTGGCTATTAAAGTGCGGGTCCATATGCACTGTAAGAAGTGGTGCTCTTGTAAGGGTTGTTTTTTTGCAACCATAACATGCTAATGCTAAAATTCATATAAATATTATCTAAAGTGCTCTTGCAGTGAGACAACCAGGAGACACAAGCTCCTTTACTACTAGAAGTGTGAGTAAATCCTCCTGTGGCTTTAGCAACACAATAGTTCCCAATGCCAACGTCACTGCACAATGTTATAGATGACCTCTGATGTTTGCAGTACTTAATGATAATATATGCACAAGCTCCCCAACATTTAATCTAGGCTTCACCCTCCTGTTCCTTCTTGTTTCTTCATACAGAGACTTCAGCATTACGACTACAAGTACTTTCCCATAGCCAGCATTCCCCAGAGTGGGATTCACATCCTTCTGAGAGGAATTCAGAGGATTTTCTATACTGAAAAAGTCTGCAAAACCTTACACTTTCAGCATGGTGCAGAAGTATAAGGTGATGATGTCTCAGACACTGAAAGCAGATTAGGCTTTTTTATATGCAATTGTGTCTGAAATGAAGGGTTGTCACTCTGGGCTGATTTGTTCTAGTCCTAGTCTGTTTCATTCCAGTTTGGCAATTTCTTCATTCTCTTCTTTGGGTAGAATAGGTCTGTAAATTCCCCCAAAACACAGGGATTCATGTCTGAGTGACTGTAGTTGAAAAGGACCTCCAGAATAGTGACATGCTATTTGTAGATCCTTGTTAGAGAAAACAGCTCTTTAACAATCTGTAAATGTCTCTCATCCAAGATATATTAACTGCAGCTACATCATTCCTGTTTGCTGAACACCTTGTTTCAAAAGTTCCTGTAGTGGACATTAAATAACCCCACGTGGTGTTTGATTGAAGTCCAACCTAAATCTTTCTTATTCCATTTGTAATATTTTGGGCCTGAATGTGGACAACAATGCCCTCTTCTCCTTCAATCTATCTTTCTTCTCTTCTATTCTACCTGGGCATATCAAACTTACACAAAGCACATGACACAGAACAAAGAATGGAGGTGCACAGCTGTCCTT
The DNA here is from genome assembly GCA_013400475.1 of Tricholaema leucomelas. Taxonomy (NCBI): domain Eukaryota; kingdom Metazoa; phylum Chordata; class Aves; order Piciformes; family Lybiidae; genus Tricholaema lacrymosa; species Tricholaema leucomelas. The sequence continues at coordinate 32,084 of WAAF01008396.1, forward strand.
TCTCTATAGGTTGTCGTACTAACTGCAAGCATGATCTAAAAACCAGGGAAGAGTTTAGAATACATAAAAATGATCAGCTGTACTGTGATGCACCATATGGCCAGTTTACAGCCACAGCAGAAAACTACTATCACTCCATGGTGATTTAAGAAAGGACAAGCACCACTGACTAACTACCAAATGCAAAATGTTTCCTCTGAGTTTACATCATTATTCAAGTTACAGCATTCACCAGTTCACTGATACATATTACCTTTATTTTGTTTTCAAGTAACAGTTACGATTTTTTTTCATTAAATCATATTGCAGTAAGAGTTTAGTTTCTCAAGCTCCTTTACTGAGCTCCCCTATAGAAATATATTAAACTTTACATGAAAAAAAAAAAAAGATCATTTTATATTTGAAGTTGGCACTGCGAAAAAAAAAGCATATTGACTATGTTTGAGTAGTGACCTTAACACCAGTTACATAATTCACAGTCAATTAAACACTAAAATTGATCTGAATAAAACTGAAATTATGGAGTAACTCTAAAAAAGCTTCTCACAAGAATTAACTTACATTGATATTACAGAAGTTAAATTCATAGCAGCTTTCAAGTCACAATATAAAATAATTGCCATGTGGTCACACTTACACCCTTAAGGAATGGCAGACACAGAAACTACTGCCCCTAATTGTCACAAAACAGTATCTGATTACTATTATCTTAAGTTACAATGATGTGAAAAGACATGATTCCAAGTTCTATTTGCAACTCCCAAGGTAATTAACTAGACATGGACTTGGACAGCTGTAGGCAGAGGAGATTTGTGCAGTTGTGGATCTAATAATTACTGCCTTGTAGTTATTGCCAAGGTTTGTGGCACAGAGTACAGCCAATTAACAATTTAAGCATAACCTAGGCATGTAAAAATGAAATTAGGAACCCAGCTGGATTTAAAGATAATCTTTTAGTAGCTGCTAAATCCTGTGCAATCTCCGTACTTCTCCCCTTCCTGGGTAATGATAGAAATACTTCTTAAAGAACACATAAAACTCAGCAGACTTCCACCTATGTTAGGAAATGTGCTAATGAGAGCATTGTGCCTGATTTCAGGAAAGCAATGGATAACTTATTTCAGAGTTCCTTGGCTTAATATTTCCATTCGTCTGTTTGTACTGACATGCAGTTTAGATATTTTTGTTTGGTTTGTAGTTGGACTTTGTTTATGTTGGGGCTTTAGTTTTTGTTTCTCTCTTGTGTTTGTGGAGAATGCAATACAGATAAAATCTCATCTATGTGGGCAAACGTATCATACTGTAGTGTATTGTTTCTTCCCTCTAAGTTCTTTCTAAAGGATGTATTCTTTTCTGGCACAGGACAACATTCATACAAAAAACCTAATATTTTTTAAACAAATTGGATGAATATTTCTTAAACTGATAATATCAAGATTTCCAGGAACTGGCAGCACTCCCAGGAAGGAAAATTGCAAACTAAACTATATTCACACCAGTAACGCAAATGAGGTTTACCTCCTGGAAAGCTCAGAGTCTACCTCCCAACTTGAGTGACCTGTTGATGGACACACACAGAGACATGCTGGCTGGTGGGAATGTTGATTTCAGAGCTACTAAGGGAACAGGAAATCTTAGTGATTTCCTCTATAACTTTCGTTAAATCTTACCAGGAGAGGTAAAATACCTGGATTCTGACTAACTGACTCTTTTGAACCTTGGCTTAATTTATGAATTAGTTACAGGAACTAAATGCTGATACAATGGTTTTTTTGTTTGTCTGTGGGATTTTTGTATGGTGTTTTTTTGTTTGTTTGTTTGTTTCATGTATTTTATTGATTTGTTTTGTATTAAGTGCAAACTTACTACTCTGAATTTGAAGGAAGCTCATGATGTGTTTATTTATGTGCTTAATGATTGCTTCTTCTCAAAATCTGTCTGTTCCAAAAGGCAACTCTGGAAAAAAAAACAACCCAAAACCTTCTCTTGGAAATAAAATTGAAAAGATGGAGATACAGTGCCACTGGAAAACAACCTGCATTTTTCTAGCAGGCCTACAATGGAAATCATTGGGATTACAACATCAATGTAATTATCATTCCTGCAAGCCAGCCTGACAATGACAATATTCATTTGCCAGAAGAAGAGTGTGAGCTTTTCATGTGAGAAATCTCATTTTGCTGCCCAGAGACATTCTTTCTGTGTTTGTGATTTGTGTTCTTGTTTGTTCATTGTGTGTTTTTTTTTCTGTTGTTTTTTGTTTGTTTCTTTCTTTTTTTCCCCCCATAAGAACAGCAACTGTTCCTAGAAATCACACTACTTGTTTCAAGATGTATTCACTAAAATTGTTTAAAAACTACTAGTGACACTAGTACAAATTCTACATTGCAATGGAATACATGTTCTTCAGAAAGAAAAAAAAAAGTAAAAAAGGTGACAACATCCTACAATATGCTGCTGAAGTTATATGCTAAATACGAGCTGCAGCCACAGTGTCAAACACAAACTGCATGCAGATGACTGTTATTTAAATCTGTCTACAGAAAAAGCAGTTTCTATGGTCTCTTAAGCAGTTTCCATCTTCTTCTATTCATCTAGCTTTTTAATAACTGGAAATTCAGATATCAGCATTTAGATCTTGTTCCTGGAAGCTGTATGATGTATGTATAACCTTATATTCATGTAAAGCAGCTTTAAGGATTGGAGCTTGAAGCCCTGTTAAAAATACAGAATTAATTTAAAGGTCAAGGACTTTTATTAAAGTGGAAAAAAATTAGAATAAAGATTCAGGAAGAAGTCCCTCATTACTGGAATAGGGTAGTAAAATGACATGTTATATTATTTCTGACTCCATGGAGTATTTCAAACACAAACCTGCACATATGTATTTTTTTTCCCCTTATCAAGACTCTTTTCACCATAAGAAGGACATTATTCTGAAGCTTTTTTTAATAAGAAATAGCCAAGGGAAAAAAGAAAACGTAAGTGATGAAATCTGTATGACTCGATTTCAGTCATCCAAAAGTTACACACCTACTCTGAACTAGCTGCTCAGGCTTTTTCTGTTATCTGTGAGAAGAATCAGGCAACTATAAACTACAATTTCCCTTATTGCATTGTCTATCTAGAAAGATTTAAGATAGACATAATTGTCTTTTCTGTATCTATTGACCAAGGAACAAGTCCAGATCACTAACCTTAATTTAGCACCTAGATTTAGGAGGCTAAAATTAAATGAAAGATATTTGGTGAAATTTAAAAACACTGAAAAGATAGTACTTTAAAATACATGGTATATTTTACTGCAAAGATAGATTTACCAGGCAGTTAACATACTTGGGGTTTATGAGCAAAGATCATATAAAAATAGGTGACAAGGATAAGATGAGCATAACAGTGAATAAACAACATTCCAGACTTTAATTTTTTTTTTTGTTGTTCAAAAAGATCACAAAATTTTGATATGACTTTGGAACTGAAATTACTAAGTGCTTTAAGCTGAAATACTCACATAAAATCTCAGAAAGTTAATTGCCATAGAAATACAAAGTGACTTCTCATTCTTTCTGTATTACATCTAATGTCACTGCTGAATTCCAGGGGTCAATACATGGTTCAATGTCTTCACTAATGACCCAGACACGGAGACAGTGCATGCAACCTCAGCAAGCTGGCATGTGATACCAAGCTGGAAAGATACAACAAATGCTAGTGATACCATGGAATTATAGAGTCATAGAATCAACCAGGTTGGAAGAGACCTCCGAGATCATCCAGTCCAACCTATCACCCAGC
>WAAF01008397.1:0-14498 GCA_013400475.1 Tricholaema leucomelas
GACAGTGTCAAAGGCTTTGCTGAAGTCCAGCCTTTCTATTAAGAAAAGAAAAGACATGGGAAGAAAAGTGTGATTCCATTTCCAAGGCAGGCACCAAATGTACCTATCCTAGGTCACAAAAGGAGGCAGGAATTGGGAATGTTAACCTATATCTTTAGTGAGTACTTGAACTCTCATCTTTCTTGCCTTTCCCCCTAAACTAGGACTCTGTGCACATCTCTGTCTTTCCCAGAATTTGCTCCCTGGGCTGTGGGTGTGAATGTGCCCCTGTATGGTATGGATGATGCTTTTCTTCCAGTTTTCTGACTGCATTAGAGAATGCAAGACCATGAGACAAATGTGGTGACTAGAACTGTACTCCGAACTGGTCAGGCCACACCTTGAGTGCTGTGTCCAGTTCTGGGTTCCTCAATTCAACAGAGATGTTGAGGTGCTGGAACGTGTCCAGAGAAGGGCAACAAAGCTGGTGAGGGGCCTGGAGCACAGCCCTGTGAGGAGAGGCTGAGGGAGCTGGGGGTGTGCAGCTTGGAGAAGAGAAGGCTCAGGGAGACCTCATTGCTGTCTACAACTACCTGAAGGGAGGTTGTAGCCAGGTGGGGGTCGGTCTCTTCTGCCAGGAAACCAGCAACAGAACAAGAGGACACAGTCTCAAGTTGTGCCAGGGGAGGTCTAGGCTGGATGTTAGGAGGAAGTTCTTCACAGAGAGAGTGATTGGCATTGGAATGGGCTGCCCAGGGAGGTGGTGGAGTCACCATCCCTGGGGGTGTTCAGGAAAATACTGGATGAGGCACTTAGTGCCATGGTCTGGTTGACTGGATAGGGCTGGGTGCTAGGTTGGACTGGATGATCTTGGAGGTCTCTCTTCCACCCTGATTGATTCTATGACCTGTCTTGAGACACAGCCTAGCCTTGATTTGTTAAGAGCTGCCTTCCGGAGTACAATCCATGGCGATTGGTGCATGAAAGTCTACTAGCTAGACTCTGTCTTTACTCCACTTCTTCCACCATAGCAAGCAGCCCAGGGTCTCTCCAGTGCGCTGAGTTGTGTCTCTTCTGTACCCACTCTGTCTTGGTGGCCTGTCTCATTGTGCTTCCCTAGATTCACTGTAAGCTGAACCTTCCTGCTCCTCTGGGCTGCAGAAACAAGGATTGTTTTCTTGCTCCTTCTTGTTACAACCCAAATGAACCATTCAGAGGCTCAATGTGCCACAGAAATCTTCCAGCTATCAGGAATACAGGAATATTTTCCCTTACCTGTCATAGATGCACAACACCTCTCTCAGGATCCCATATGCTGCTCTGCACCATCCAGCAGCCTCTGTTTTGTCACAAGCTCATCTCCAGTCAGAACAGATCATCATGAGTGACATCATGTGTCAGGCATGCTACAAGAAGATGATTTGGCCCCACAACATCAGCTCATGAAGGGCAAGTCTTGTGTGACCAATCTGATCTCCTCTACGACAAAGTGACCCACTCAATGGACAAGGAAAAGGCTGTCAGTGTTATCTGCTTAGATAACTGCCAGTTATCTGCTTAGATATCTGCCAGTGCTGCTCATGGCTTAGAGAGGCACACAGTGCATTGGGTAAAGAACTGGCTGTATGGCCAAGCCCAGAGAGTTGTGGTGAATAGAGTTAAATCCAGTTGGTGGCCAGTTACAAGTGGTGTTCCCCAAGGCCTCAGTTCTGTTTAATATCTGTGTAATAACTGGAGGCAGTTCTGTTTAGTATCTTTATCAATGACTTGGATGAGAGGGTTCAGCACACTCTGAACACCAAGTTGGGTGGGTATGTGAATTCGCTGGAGGGCAGGAAGGCTCTACAGAGAGATATGAACAGACTGGACAGATGGGCTGAGGCCAATGGTATGAGAGTCAGTAAGGTCAAGTGTTAAGTGTTTCACCTGGGCCACAACAACCCCACATAGTGTTACAAGCCTGGGGAAGATTGGCTGGAAATCTATCCAGCAGAGAAGAACTTGGAGGTGTTCATTTATGGCCAGCTGAATATGATCCAGCAGTGAGCCGAGGTGGCCAAAAGGTCTAATGGCATCCTGGCCTGTATCAGGAACAGTGTGGCCAGCAGGTCTAGGGAAAATTTCCCCCTGTACTCGGCATTTGTGAGGCCACATCTTGAGTATTGTGTTCAGGTTTGGGGCCAAGGTCGCCAACAAACCATACGGCTTAGGGACATAGTTTAGCAGTGACGTTGCAGTGGTAAGTGGCAGGTTGGGTCAGATGATCTTGAAGGTTTCTTCCAAAGATAGATACTCTGTGGTTCTGTGACTGAGGTGCTGAAGTGTGTCCAAAGGGCAACTAAGCTGGTGAAGGGCCTTAAAACCAAGTCTTGTTGAAGAACAGATGAGGAAACTGAGGTCGTTTAGTTGTCAAAAGAGAAGGCTGAGGGGAGACTTCATCACCCTCTACAAGTACTTGAAGGAGGTTGTAGTGAGATGTGGATCAGTCTTTTCTTCCCAGTGTCAGGAAAGGAAGACATCATGTCTGCCTGCCTGCACACTTGCAAACCTAGGTGAGAAGTCAGGCACCCTGGAAAGGACACCATCTGCCCAAGAAGGGATCAAGACCAGGTCAGCAACCATGCCAACCCCAGCATTCTGTGTGCTGTTTGAGGCTAACTGGAATATTTTAATGGGATAAATTAGATCATTGGTTGTGAAAAGAAAATAATGATGGTGTCTATATCATTCATTGGTTTGCCAAGAGGGATAAGAAGTCAAAACATAAACAAAGTTCTCTCATGAATGAGACATGGGACTTTGAATGAACTGGAACTTTGCCCTGTTCATATCTCTGTCTGCTCTGTGTCATTAGATCTAAATTACTTCCTGTTAACCCCAATCTGCTTTGATATGCCACCTCTGATCTTGGCAGATAACACATAACCATTTGCTGATGGCTTCTACTTTGTTTGTGTTTGTCTGTCTGAGATAGAGGAGGAAGGAAATGGGGGAGGGTGGGGGGAGTGTTAACTCTGAGCCCTTCTTGGCAATTTGCTTTGTCCATGAGGGAAATTGGACTTCTGTATTCTTTCTAACTTGTATATAATTGTAAATACTTGTAAATATTGTGTATACAGAGTCATAGAATGGTTTAGGTTGGAAGGGACCTCAAAGAGTTTCTACTTCAACCCATGCCATAGGCAGGAACAACTCCCACTAGAACAGGTCACTCAAGGCCTCATCCAGTCTGGCCTTGAACACCTCCAGGCAGGGAGCAGCCACAACCTCCCTGGAAAACCTGTTCCAATGTTTCACCACTCTCACTGGAAAGAATTTCTTCCTAACATCCAGTTTAAATCTCCCCTCTGCCAGTTTAAACCCATTACTCCTCATCCTGTCATTACAAGCCCTTGTCAATAGTCCCTCCCCAGCCTTCCTGTAGGCCCCTTTCAGATACTGGAAGGTTACTACAAGGTCTCCTCAAAGCTTTCTCTTCTCCAGGCTGCAGAGCCCCAACTCTTGCAGCCTGTCATCACAGCAGAGCTGCTGCAGCCCTCTAAGCATCTTTGTGGCCTCCTCTGGACTGGCTCAAACAGTTCCATGTCCTTCCTGTGTTTGGGGCTCCAGAACTGCACACAGTACTCCAGGTGGGGTCTTAGGAGAGCAGAGCAAAGGGGCAGAATCCCCTCCCTTGCCCTGCTGGCCACACTGCTGAGCACATGGTTGCTGTCTGGGCTGCGTGCTATGCTGTAAATACAGCTCCATGTCACTTCCAAACTGTCTGAGTTAGTCTGGGAAATTTCAAATAGTGCGGATGGAAGGTTCCTAACCCACCACACCTTGTGAGAAGAGTCCTGGGGAAACTCCAAAAACCCCTAACAGCTACCCAATCACCAACAGTAACCCCTCCAAGTGTTTTGGGTATTGTCTGGAACTAAAATGCAGCCCCAGGAATCCAGAGATACTATTTTGTGAGTAAATATTCCAAAAAAGCCCCTTTGTAATTAAAGCTCTGGTTTGGTTCTGTAACTGTACCTGATTGTGCCTTCTGCTTCAGCAGAAAGGAGCCTCTCGAGTCCCCCTAGAGGGCAAGCAGCATATTGCATCACAAGGATCTCTTCCCAGTTCCAATTAATGTTTGTATTTTGCTTTTTTTTTTTCCTTAACTACTTTAAATTGCTTGTTCCCTGTGTGTAAATATCCACAACCATGCATTTGAATCTTATAAATAAGTTTTCTGGCAAGGTTTAATATTAATAATCCCTTTACATAGTTATTAATATTTTTAATTAGGAGTCTGATTATTAAAATTAATCGTAATAAACTTAATCACTATTATTAGTGTATTATTATATAGGCATTGCTGTACTATTATTAGTGTATTATTATATAGACATTGCTGTACTATGCAGCTGCAGAAGTAAGAGGATGTGAACTGCAGTCTTGTACTCCTTGCAATTTCCAGACATGGCAGTTTCTAAGGGGAGATCTGGCCCCATAGCAGCCAGGAAAAGCAACTGGAAAAGCAAAGTTCAGTCTTGAACTTAGCCTCTACAAAAGCAGCTCTCTCCTTTTTCTGACAAGGAAAGTATGCCAGAAAGGCCTTTCAGTACAAGCAGGAGAACCAAACTGTGGGACTTGTCCCCTAACACAACAATCTTCATCTGATTGCAAATTTTACCACAAACAGTATGATCTTTTTAGTGAAAAACTCAGGTCCAATTTGGAGAACAATTCTGCTTTCTTAAAAAGTAGATAGATAGGTAGGCAGGCAGATAGACAGACAGATAGGTAGATGACTAAAGAGAGAGAGAGAGAGGTAAGTAGACAGATAGATAGATAGATAGATAGATAGATAGAGAGATAGATAGATAGATAGATAGAGAGATAGATAGATAGATAGATAGAGAGATAGATAGATAGATAGATAGAGAGATAGATAGATAGATAGATAGATAGACAGATAGATAGACAGGTAGGTAGGTAGGTAGGTAGGTAGATAGACAGGTAGGTAGATGGAGAGAGAGAGAGAGGTAGGTAGGTAGATAGACAGACAGACAGATTAAAAGGCAACATTTGCAATGGAGAATATGTTTCTGAGGGATCAGAATGGCTGAATGTCTTTTTTGAGTAGTCTTCATGGGGTTTTTTTTTGAAAGCCTGAAGTAGGAACTGCGTTTGCCTGCTAGGCAGCTAGTCTGCTTTCCCAAAACAAAAGTTTCTACTGGTAGTAGTTTAAAGCTTATTGGTATATTCTAACAAGAGAAATTGATACAGAGCCTGAATAAGCAGAGCATTGGTTGTAAAAAGAAAATGGTGATAAACTATCATCCATTGGCTTGCAAAGCAGTATAAAAAGCCAATATACAAACCATTATTTCTTCTCGGCTTTTGAGCACTGCATCTGTTGTCTCCTCCTTCACTCCTCTCTCTCCAGCTCCTACACTAACATTTTTTCAGGTAACACATAAGCCTTGCTGGTTGTTTTCTATCTGGAGAGAAAGAAGGTAGCGTTGGCCCCTTCTGGGCTTTTTCTTTGTCCCAGGGGAAGGTTTGGTTTTCTGTATTATTTGTAATTTGTATCTAATTGTAAATAGATGTAAATACATTGTGTATGTATGCTTGTAAATTTAGCTTTGCTGTACAATATAGCTTTATCTTACTTCCAAACCATCTGAGCTGGTCTGGTAAATCTTAATTGAGGTGGGGAAAGTTCCTAACCCACCACGCTACTTTACCAAAACCAAAGTATCTTTTGACTCCTAGCAACAAACTAAAAAGTCCAAAGCAGATTTTCAGTCAGTTAAACTTGCCAACCCAAAATCTGTTTAGATCCAGTCCAACGACCACACCTTTATCGCTTTGCATGTGTGGAGAAACATTGCTTTGTGTGATGGTTTGTGAGTTACCTGAACCCCCTCTCTTGTGATTATCACCCAGATTAGACTCAGGTGAGCTGGACATTAGAATGAAGCTTTATATTTACAGCTTAGCACAATATACAAGCAGATATTTACAATATATACAGCTATAGACAGAAATAGACAAGTTAAAAAGTAATACAATAACACAACAGCCCTCCCAGAAACCAGAGTCCTCAGGAGGTGCCACAGGCTGAATGCCATGGTCATCAGAAGAGATGAGGCGATGCTACACGTAAGCAAGTTCCAGTTTATAGTACCCCAAGCATGGGTTCATATACTTTCCATCAGAAGGTTACAAATCCTGTTAGACTCTAGTTGGTTACATGTATTTGCGTTAAGGATTACGCTAGGGTTACACACTAATTGCTAGGATACGTTAATTACGTGTTTCTTATCTCCTAACAAGGCACACAGTAACTTTGCCTAACAAAGCATATACTATCTACTCCTTCAGCAGAGTATATCGATCCTAGGGAGACAGTTATGGTGTCTAGGTAAGAGAGACAGGCACCAAGCTGTACCAAGCTGTGAGGGCCATAAAGCAATAAGACTTGAGGCCTCTTGTTTTACACACACCACATTCCTTTTGGAGGCACTTTGACCCTACACTTTCACCCAGCTCAGTGTCCTGCTCTCAAGCCCATGGCTTATGCTTCAGTGTACCATAGTCAAACATTTCTGTAGAATCACTACATTTAACATTACTATACCAAACAAGGAGGGGCTCCCAACTACCCTTCCACCTCCTTTACACCACTCTACCTTATCCCAGACTTTGTGTTACATTCAAGGTGAGTTTGGAGAATGGGCCAGGGGGGTTAGGAAGCAGACAGATTAGTGACATGGACAGCAGGCTAGGGAGAGAAGGGAGGCAGCCAGAGCCAGAGAGCAACTCTGTTGTTATCTATATTTATGTTCTTGTGTTTATACATCTCAGCAAGCCTATGAGTGAAGTGGACATCATTATTGCTTCCTTTTCACAGCCTGTAATCTAATTCCTCTCACAAAAATATCCCATCCAGGCTCAAACTAGCACACTTTGATATTTAAGAATTAATGGCCACCCCTAGTAGAGCCTTTAAGCTTAAGAAGTAACTTTTAAACTAGATCAGGATAGATTTAGATTAGACATGGGAAGAAGTTCTTTATTATGAAGGTGGTGAGACACTGGAAAGGGTTGCCCAGGGAAATTGCAGACACCTCATCCCTGGAAGTGTTACTAACCAGGCTGGATGAAGCTTTGAACAACCTGTTCTAGAGGGAGATGTCCCTGCCTGTGGAAACAGGGATGCAACTAGATGATCTTTAAGGTCCCTTCCAATCAAGCAAGCCTTTGCGTGATTCAGAGAATAAAGATTGACATCAGATTCATAGACTTACACAGTTAGAAAGTGGTTTGTGGGAGACATTAGTGTTGCTTTCTCTCTCCTTGTGTTGAGACGTTTACTTTGGAAGCAGGCTTCCACAGGTCTACTTTCTTATAGTCACTTTTATAGCATGAGAAGAGAGTTATGGTATCAATAACATCTAAAACTTCCACTAGGCCACCACACACTGGTTAAGCCAGCTCAATTAGAATGGCTGCACAGTGCACGTCATACCGAAATATCCTCTGCACACACCTCATCTGTGCTGAGGCATGCATGAATTACTTGAGGCATTTCCTGCATGAACTGCTTCAGGCATTTTCCGCCATCCCTGCCCTAAAACGCACCCTGAGTTTCGAGCCTCATTTATCACACAAACACAGCTGACTGCAGGCTTAGCAAGAGAAGTAAACCGCAGGCGAAGGTGTAGAAGGAAGAAAGGATCACTGAAAACGCAGTAAAGAAAGGCAAAATCATTACCTAACTTTGACAACATTTTTCTTCCTTTCTTCCTTTCCTAGAATCACAGAATCAATCAGGTTGGAAGAGACCTCCAAGATCATCCAGTCCAACCTAGCACCCAGCCCTATCCAGTCATCTACACCATGGCACTAAGTGCCTCAGCCAGTCTTTTCTTGAACACCCCCATGGACAGTGACTCCACCACCTCCCTGGGCAGCCCATTCCAATGCCAACCACTCTCTATGTCAAGAACTTCCTCCTAACATCCAGCCTATACTTTCTTCAGCACAACTTGAGGCTGTGTCCCCTTGTTCTGTTGCTGGCTGGCTGGGAGAAGAGATCAACCCCCACCTGGCTACAACCTCCCTTCAGGTAGTTGTAGACAGCAATGTGGTCACCCCTGAGCCTCCTCTTCTCCAGGCTAAACAACTCCAGTTTTCTCAGTCTCTCCTCATAGGGTTTGTGCTCCAGGCCCCTCACCAGCTTTGTTGCCCTTCTCTGGACACGATCCATCACCTCAACATCTCTCTTGAATTGAGGGGCCCAGAACTGGACACAGAGGTTTTGTCAGAGAATCCTGCTCATAACAAAATGTTTTAGCATGTTGAGGAGATTAGATGTTTAGAAGGAATCCCGCTACTACACTTAAAAAGGGGAATGGGAGAAAATCCCATGACAATGTTGATGCCCAGCTCTTAGACTGAAGGTGACACCCACCAAATATGCTGAAACTGTTGAATGGCAAGAGAAGTCTCCATCAAGAGGAAATCACCCTTATCTGTTCTTCTCACAGCTCTGTGTGGACAGGCACTGAAGTCCCGTTTACAAAGGTTGGATTTTCTCTGGCCCTGTTTCAGATAACCAAGCACTTCCCCTTGCAGTTCCTGCTTTGATTAGATGTACGAAAATTATGTTTCTTCCTCCAGAAAAAGAGGGAAATAAACACCTTTTGGCCCACAGAGGACCCATTCAGCTTCTGTGTCTTGGAAGACCACTCATGTATGAAGAAGTATGGGTCATCTAGTGGGAGGTGTCCCTGCCTATGGTGGGGGGGTTGGAAATGGGTAATCTTTGAGGCCCCTTCCAACCTAAAGCAGTTTATGATTTTATGATCTGTGGCAACTCACTACTATTCACCAAAGAACCCCAATAGTAGGTTACTAATCATTTCCCTTGTGCAGCAGGAGGTTTCCTCTTCATGCTGTGATATTTTCTCTGCTGAGTTTAATTTAATCTTTCACACCTGCACTCTTATAATCAGCAAAGATGCTGAGAGGGCTGGAGTACCTCTGCTATGAGGACAGGCTACGAGAGTTGGAGCTCTACAGCCTGGAGGAGAGAAAGCTTCAAGGAGACCTTATAGTAGCCTTCCCGTATCTGAAGGGGACGTACAGGATGGCTGGGGAGGGACTATTTGCAAGCTCTTGTAATGACAGGTGATGAGTAATATGGGTTTAAACTGGCAGAGGGAAGTTTTAAAGTGGATGTTAAGAGGAAATTCTTTCCAGTGAGAGTGGTGAAACACTGGCACAGGTTTCCCAGGGAGGTTGTGGCTGCTCCCTCCCTGGAGGTGTTCAAGGCCAGACTGGATGAGGCCTTGAGTGACCTGTTCTAGTGGGAGGTGCCCCTGTCTATGGTGGGGGTTTGGAACTAGATGTCTTTGAGGTCCCTTCCAACCTAAACCATTCTATGATTCATGGTTGTCAGGATCACCCCAGAAAGACGACTCCAGTGTCACTGGAGAAATACTACCCCAGGCTTTACCAGTGTGACAGGCCCAGTGTGTCTACACCATTTGCTGTCACTGCCTTGCCTGCTTGCTTTATGCAGAGCAAGGTAACCAATGACAACCTCATTTTCCTACCCAGACACTTAGTTGGAAATGTCACACTGCCCACTTCTGCACAGCATTGTGAATGGATTTTGGCAAGGAAAGAAACATCCGCTGCCATCAAAGCATCATAACAAGGCTGGCAAGAAAGGAAAAGAAAGCCTTGCTTGAATGTTTCCCTCCTTATCCAAAGGACTCCAGCCCTTCAGGGCTTCAAACAGAAATTTGCATTTGTTGCAAACTTGCTGCTGCTCTGCTGCTTAGTGCTGCACAGTGCAGCATTCCACTGGACCTTCATTCCTAAGAAGGCAAGTAGATTTTCAGAGTACCCTGACATATCGACTAAGACCCACAATGGGGAGAAGAGCTATGGAAAACACTTGACATCTCATGGTCCTTATTCATATATTCATACCAGTTTGAGATGGCAAATGTAATTTTGGGTGTTTGGTTTTTTGGGGGGGGTGGTTTGTTTGTTTTAACAGCAGTCATTGTGGCTTACTCTTATTCCTTCAAATGGATCTATTCAAATTAAACTGATTCATACAGAAGATCATAGCTTTCAGGGTCAACTTTTATTTAGACACAGTTTTCTTAATTACTTTTTTTTTTTTTAACTATAATAGATTTGTAGATACTTCGACCCCTTCAAAATTTTACTTCAAACAAACAAGCCACAAGCAAAGGTATGTCAACACACAGTGACATTCACAGAATCACAGAATGATTTAGGTTGGAAGGGACCTCAAAATTCCAACCACCTCTCACTAGAACAGGTTGCTCAAGGCCTCATCCAACCTGACCTTGAACAGCTCCAGGGAGGAAGTATCCACAACTTCCCTGTGCCAGTGTCATTACCCTCACTGGAAAGAACTTCTTCCTAACATCTAGTTTAAATCTCTCCTTTGCCAGTTTGAACACATTCCTCCTCATCCTGTCATTAGAAGACCTTGTAAATAGTCCCTCCTCAGTCCTCCTGTGGCCCCCTTCAGATACTGGAAGGCCACTCCAAGGTCTCCTCCAAGCCTTCTTCTCTCCAGGCTGAAGAGCCCCAACTCCTATAGCCTATCCTCATAGCAGAGGTGCTCCAGCCCTCTGAGCATCTTCGTGGCTCTCCTCTGGACTTGCTCCCACAGTCCCATGTCCCTCCTGTGTTGGGGGCTCATCTGAGAACTTAATCTGCCAAATATGCTGATTCGATTCACCAACAGAGCTGATTTCTTAAAGTGGAGGTGGCTTAAGACACCACCCTAGCACAAAACAACAGGGAAGCTTAGTTCAAGAGAAAGGGTGACAACTAAAGCATAGAAATGCTCCTGGTGCAACCACCAGCTTTTTTTGGACAAACAGTTTAGTCTCTGTGTGGCTTTTATGTCACTCCTGCTCTTCCTCCTTTCCTTTTTTCTATTTTTCCCCCTCTCTTTTGTGCAGTGCAGCATCTTGTGAAAAGCCTGGTTACACATATTTATAGCATATGGCAGACTACTTTTGCTGGCTTTCAGAGGAATATGCTGTAGCACCAGAAATATTCGTAAGATCTCATAAATGATTCACTAGACCTGACTGAAATGTTCCTGGAGAATTCCCAGTTTCATTGCTAATCTGTTTTGGTGAAAACATACAAAATGCACAAAGATGATGAAGGGAGTGGAGCATCTCTCTTACAAGGAGAGACTGAGGGAGCTGGGGCTGTGCTCCTTGGAGAAAAGGAGACTGAGAGGTGACTTCACTCATGTTTATAAAGATGTAAAGGGTGAGTGCTGGGAGGATGCAGCCAGGCTCTACTGGGTGATGCCCAAGGCCAGGACAAGGGGCAATGGGTAGAAGCTGAGGCATAGGAAGTTCCATGGACATATGAGGAGGAAATTTTTCCCGTGTAAGAGCGACAGAAGACTGGAACAGGCTGCCCAGGGGGGTTGTGGAGTCTTCGTCCGTGGAGATATTCAAAACCTACCTGGATGCCTTTCTGTGTGATCTGGTGTAGGTGATCCTGCTCTGCAAGGGGGTTGGACTGGATGAGCTTTTGAGGTCTCTTCCAGCCCCTGACATTCTGTGAATTCATTTGGGAGACAGATTTTTCGGATCGTTATTTAGTCTCCTGCATTTTTTCTTGCTGGAGTACTCAGTCCCAACATGTTCTAGTAGACGAGATGCAGTCACAGCTTCCTGCTGCCAGAGACTAAAAAAGAACAACATGTCCCAGCATCTAAAAATGACTGGCTCTTTACTGTAAAAACCTGGTTTTGAGTTAAAGCTTCCAGGAACTGCAAGGCAGGCATCTTGTCTACACCTGAGGCTATGAAGATTATGAAGGGGCTGGGGCATTGCCCTATGATGAGAGGCTGAGGGGCCTGGGGCTGTTTGGTCTGGTGAAGAGAAGACTTAGAGAGGATCTAATCAATGTTTATAAATATCTTAGAGGTGGGGGTCAAGAGGGAAGGGACAAACTCTTATCATTTATGCCCTGGGAGAGCACAAGGGGTAATGAGTATGAACTACAGCACAGGAAGTTCCAATGCAACATGAGGAAGAACTTCTTTACTGTAAGGGTGACCGAGCAATGGCACAGGCTGCCCAGAGAGGTTGTGGAGTCTCCTTCTCTGCAGACTTTCAAGGCCTGTCTGGATGTGTTCCTCTGTGATCCGTACTAGATTGTGTGGTCCTGCTCTGGTTGAGGGTTGGTCTCTTCTCCCAGGCAACCAGCAACAGAACAAGGGTTAGGGTTAGGAATGGGCTGCCCAGGGAAGTGGTGGAGTCACTGTCCCTGGAGGTGCTCAAGAAAAGATTGGATGAGGCATTTTGTGCCATGGTCTAGATGACTGGATAGGGCTGGGTGCTAGGTTGGACTGGATGATCTTGGAGGTCTCTTCCAACCTGGTTGATTCTATGATTCTATGATCTCCGCTTTTTTGTTATCTGAGTGCAGAAAGACAGAGACAGAGGCAGCCTTCCAACCAGAGTCTGCTGCTTGTCAGGGAGGCCTTTGCTACATTCCTCCCTTTCCAGAGAGAGATGTCCAAGACAAGGGTCATCAAGAGAAACAGTCCAGCAAGGAGGTTCAACTCTGGCAGTAAAGCTTCTTCCCCGCACATTCCAGGTTCTGTGATAATGGGAGTCTCAATCAGAACCTACAACAAAGACATTTAACAGTTCCACCATGCACACAGTAGAACATCTGGGAGGAAACCCCACTGTCTTCCTGGGAAAAGTCCTTTCCCACTTCTAGACTGAAACATGAATGGACTTGTCAGAGAAGAATAGAGGAGGAATGAAAGACATGATCAAAAGGTACTCGGCGCTGGTCAGGCCACACCTTGAGTCTTGTGTCCAGTTCTGGCCTCCTCAATTCAAGAGAAATGTCAAGGTACTGGAACGTGTCCAGAGAAGGGCGATGAAGCTGGTGAGGGGCCTGGAGCACAGCCCTGTGAGGAGAGGCTGAGGGAGCTGGGGTTGTTTAGCCTGGAGAAGAGGAGGCTCAGGGGTGACCTCATTGCTGTCTACAACTACCTGAAGGGAGGCCATAGCCAGGTGGGGGTTGGTCTCTTCTCCCAGGCAACCAGCAACAGAACAAGGGGACACAGTCTCAAGTTGTTCCAGGGGAGGTCTAGGCTGGATGTTAGAAGAAAGTTCTTCCCAGAGAGAGTGATTGGCATTGAAATGGGCTGCCCAAGGAGGTGGTGGAGTCACTGTTCCTGGAGGTTTCTAAGTAAAGACTGGATGGGGCACTCAGTGCCATGGTCTAGTTGACTGGATAGGGCTGGGTGCTAGGTTGGACTGGATGATCTTGGAGGTCTCTTCCAATCTGGCTGAGTCTATGACTCTGTGAGTTTAGCCTTTCTTTGACCATCTCCACTATCCTCTGCCCACCATTCCCTAGGCTACGTAATCTGCAACAGTGTTGTATCCAGGGCATGATAACAGGAATGAAGCTTAACTTGGAGTTCATTCCTATCTCAGCTGATGTGAAAAAGTACAACTGAGGGCTGACAGTACTCTTCCATTGCCCTACAGACTAAAAGCAGTTTGAGCTCTTCTTCCACTTGGTGAATGCTGGGAACGTGGTAGGGTTTGCTTGCTTTTTGCCACAGTCAGACAGGAATTTCTGCCCTCTACGTGCAAATGAACGCTTTGTGCAGACTCACTTGACTTAATGGTTTATACAACCAACCTCTGAGGTGAGGCACACTGCTCACTGAGCAGGTAACTCAGGGCATTTCAGAAGCCTCAGTTGCAGATTTGGTACTCTTCGAAGACAGAAGATCCAGATAACTGTACTGACAAGCACAGTGGTTTTGCCTACCCTCCCAGCTCTTGAAGTCATATCACCTGACTCACTCCTTGCTGATCAAAACTTAAGTTTCTGATATTCACAGCAGTAGAGAAAACCTTGGGGGGAAAAAAATGGACACACCTAAGACTAAAAAAAACAAAGAAGACAGCAAGGCAGCACAATATATTGCTTATCCATTTAAGTAACTATCAAGTATTTTTAATGCAAACTACCGAAAACTCTTTTCAGAGCAAAGAAATTAAAGCTATAATGCTAAATAACTGAAGTTTTATGAAGTCTTGGTGTCCCAGTCTGAGGCCAGGAGCTACGCAGTGTCATGGTTGTTTAAAGATAGCAACAGAAATTAAACTCTCAAATGAAATTGGAGAAAAAATACAGAATTATATTTGGAGAGAAATACAGAGATAGACGTTACAAAGCAATTACCACATCCCTGCCAAACCCCCTTGAGTTTTCCCCCCATCACAAAAACTAAATTTAATACTCCCCAGTGCTCCAATCCTTCCCTCCCCCCCAATGGCTCTGCCATCCAAAGAGGCCTAAACAAGCCTCTGGAGGCCTACTGCTTACATGTTCTTCCTGATAAAGTGGCTCCTGCCACATACACAGGGCAGGAGAAGGAGGAAGGGAGAACAAACTGACTTTGTTGTGAGTTTATAAAG
>WAAF01008398.1:0-15405 GCA_013400475.1 Tricholaema leucomelas
TATTCTATTCTATTCTATTCTATTCTGTTTACCCTTGGTCAGTTCTCAGATGAAAACTAAGCTGCAAGGAGCATTGATCTGCTTGGGGGTAGGAAGGCTCTGCAGAGGGACCCAGGCAGGCTGGGTTGAAGGGCCATAAGCTTCATCAAGGCCAAGGGCTGGGTCCTGCATTTGGATCACAACAACCCCATGAACACTCCAGGCTTGGAAACTGCTCAGCAGAAAAGGGCTTGGGGATGTTGGCTGACGGCAGCTGAAGGTGAGCCAGTGGTGCCCAGCTGACCAAGAAGGGCACCGGCAGCCTGGCCTGGGTCAGCAGTGGTGTGGGCAGAAGGACCAGGGCAGGGATAGTGCCTCTGTACTTAGCACTGGTGGGGCTGCACCTTCAGTCCTGGGGGCAGTTTTGAGGCCCTCACTCCAAGAAGGACATTGGTCAAAGATCACATTGGGTGCTTCTGTGCTCCACAACCTCCCTGGGAAACTTGTGCCAGTGTCTCACCACCCCCAACCTGTGCCAGTCTCTCACCACCCTCCCTGCAAACAACTTCTTCCTCACATCCAGTCTCAGTCTCCCCTCTGCCACTTCAAACCCATTCCTCCTCCTCCTNCCCCTCTGCCACTTCAAACCCATTCCTCCTCCTCCTCCCCTTCCCAGACCTTGTCAATAGTCCCTCCCCAGCCCTCCTGCAGCCCCCTTCAGCTCCTGCAAGGCCACTCCAAGGTCTCCTGGAAGCTTTCTCCTCTCCAGGCTGTACAGCCCCAACTCTCTCAGCCTGTGCTCAGAGCAGAGCTGCTGCAGCCCTCTCAGCATCTTGGTGGCCTCCTCTGGACTGGCTCCGACACTTCCATGTCCTGCGTGTGTTGGGGGCTGCAGAACTGCCCAGAGGACTCCAGAAGAAGGCACCACCTGATCTGTGTGGACCTGGCCAGGCACTCCAGGCTGGCTCACACAGCTTGCTCCCTGCCCTCTCTGCGGCTGGATCTGTCCTCATCAGTGATGCAGGCAGCAAACCAAAGCCCCCAAGACTGCAAGGGAAAAACTTCTGTCCTTGCTTGCTTTGCCTGCTGCCTGAGGCTGGAGGGACAGCTCAAGACAGACGTGAGCAGAGGGAAGGGTCCATGCTTTCCACCCTCTCCAGTTTGCAGGCTTCCTATGCACCTGCCCAGGCCCTTTTAGAACATACTTGATTGAATTCCTCCTTTTTTAATGTGTCTGTGGATGCTTCCCAGAGTTGGGGCAGACTGCCCCAGCTCAGGGGGCAGCAGAAAGGGCAGCAGAGACCTATGCTGCCAGATCCTGCTCTGCTGAAAGGACAGAGCAGGGCAGGGCTGTGCATGGACCCCTCTGGCTCTTGCTGTCACTGCTCACTTCAGGTTTCTGCTCAGGAAGACAAACATCTAAGTTTTGTTTGAACTGGAAGTTTTTATGTCTGGTTTTAGCTTAAATGCTTTTTTCCACAGGATCCTGGAATGGGTTGGGTTGGAAGGGACCTCAAAGATCACCCAGCTCCAGCCCTCTGCCATCAACAGACACCTCCCACCAGCACAGGCTGCTCAAGGCCTCATCCAGCCTGGCCTCTGACACCTCCAGGGAGGTTGTGGATCAGAGTCACAGAGTGTGATCTGCCTGGGCNTGCAGCAGCTCTGCTCTGAGCACAGGCTGAGAGAGTTGGGGCTCTGCAGCCTGAAGAAGAGAAGGCTTCGAGGAGAAGGATCTGAAGGGAGCCTACAGGAAGGCTGGGGAGGGACTATTGACAAGGTCTGGGAATGTCAGGACGAGGGGGAATGGGTTTGAACTGGCAGAGGGGAGATTTAGACTGGATGTTAGGAGGAAGTTCTTTACAGTGAGGGTGGTGAGACACTGGCACAGGTTGCCCAGGGAGGTTGTGGATGCTTCCTCCCTGGAGGTGTTTAAGGCCAGGCTGGATGAGGCCTTGAGCAGCCTGCTCTAGTGGGAGGTGTCCCTGCCTATGGCAGGGGGTTGGAGCTGGATGATCCTTGAGGTCCCTTCCAACCTAAACCATTCTATGATTCTGTGATTCTATGACATGCCACAGGATGGTGTGGGGCTCCATGGGATTCACCCAGAGCAGAGGTGTGGAGGAGATAAATGCCAGCACCTGAGCGCTGGAAGGTGTCAGAGCTACGAGGATGCTGTTGCAGCAAGGGGAATGTACAAGACAAAGTCCAGGAGCCAAGGTCCAGCAGCACACAAGAATGTTCAGCCTGGAATGGCCTTTGCCTGCCCTCCTCCTGCAGAAGCTGATCTCTCTGCAGATGAGGGCAGTGGCCTTCTGCCCACGGCAGGACCCCAGGCACAGCCTGCCCCTGTGGCTCAGGCATCGCAGCAGCACAGGAGGCCACATCTGCAGCAGCTCCCTTGGCTGCTGTGCCAAACATTGCCTGCTCTTGCTGCAAGCAGTCTTGGCTGGAATTCACCACTTTCCCACGGAGTGGCTAAAGCATCCCAAGTATTCCCTGAGATCTTTGGCCCAGTTCACTTGGGATTAGTTATTTCAAACCCCCACAGAGTAGAAATGGTTCCCTTTGAGTCTCTGCATCCCTAAGCCCCAGGCCCACAGAGTGCTGAACACCCCCAGGGATAGGGACTGCAGCACTGCCCTGGGCAGACCATTCCAATGTCTGAGAACCCTCCCAGGGCAGAAATATCTCCTGGCATCCAGCCTGAGCCTCCCCAGGGGCAGCTTGGAACCATTCCCTCTGCTGCTGGCCCTTGGCACCAAGGAGCAGAGGCTGCCCCCTCCTCTGCCCAACCTCCCTGCAGGCAGCAAGGAGGCCTCCCTCAGCCTCCTCTTCTCCACCTGCACCCCCCCAGCCCCTTCAGCCCCTCCTCACCCCCAGCTGCTCCAGGCCCTGCTCCAGCCTCGCTGCCCTGCTCTGCACAGGCTGCAGCCCCTCAGTGTCCTTCCTGCAGGGAGGGCCCAGAGCTGAGCACAGCACTCGAGCTGTGGCCTGCCCAGTGCTGAGCACAGGGGATGGGCACCTCCTGCCCTGCTGCCCACCCTGCTTCTGACCCCAGCCAGGATGCCAGGGGCCTGCTTGGCCAGCTGGGCACTGCTGCCTCGTGTCCAGTGAGTGCCAACAGCAGCCCCAGGTCCCTCTCCAGGCTGCAGCTTTCCAACCACACATGCCCAGGTCTGGAGCTCCCCATGGGGTTGCTGTGACCCAGGGGCAGGACCTGGCCCTTGGCCTTGTTGAGCCTCACCCAATGAGCCTTGCCCCATGGCTCTGCCTTGTCCAGACCCCACTGCAAAGCTTCCCTAGCCCCCAGCAGATGGGCAAAGGCACCCAGCTTGGTGCCATCTGCAGACTCACTGAGGGTACCTCAATGCCCTCATTCAGTGCCAGCATTTATTAGGAGAGAACAGGCCCCAGAACTGAGCCCTGGGGGCAGCACTGGTGACTGGGTGCAGCCAGGTTCACAGAGTCACAGAATGTCAGGGGCTGGAAGGGACCTCCAGAGCTCCTCCAGTCCAACCCCTGCCAGAGCAGCATCACCCAGAGCAGATCACACAGGAACACATCCAGGCAGGGTTTGAATATCTCCAGGGAGGGAGACTCCACAGCCCCCCTGGGCAGCCTGTGCCAGGCTCTGGCACCCTCACAGGTTAAAAATTCCTCCTTGTGTTTAAATGAAACTTCCTCTGCCTCAGCTTCCTCCATTGCCTTGTGCTGGCACTGGGCACCACCCAGCAGAGCCTGGCCCCAGCCTCCTGGCACTCACCTGCACACATTGACAACCACTGCTGAGGTCACCTCTCAGTCTCCTCTCTCCCAGCAGCACAGCCCCAGCTCCTCAGGCTCTCCTCCTAATGGAGATGTTCCATTCCCTTCAGCATCTCTGTGGCTCTGTGCTGGACTCTCTCAAGCAGTTCTATGTCCCTCTTGAACTGGGGGACCAGAATTGGACACTACTCCAGATGTGGCTTCTCCAGGGCAGAGTAGAGGGGCAGGAGAGCCTCTCTTGACCTACTCACCACAGCCCTTCCAATCCACCCCAGAATGGGCCACCAGAGCACACTGCTGGCTCTCAGCCACCAGGACCCCCAAGTCCTTCTCCCCTTCGCTGCTCTCCAGCAGCTCAGTCCCCAACCTGTTCTGCTCCCTGGGGTCGTTCTTTCCCAGGTGCCAGACTCTACCCTTGCCCTTGCTGGATTGCATTGAATCTCTTCCTGCCCACCCCTCAGCCTGTCCAGGTCTGGCTGAGGGTGGCACAGCCTCCTGCTGCATCAGCCACTCCACCCAGCTTGGTGCCACCAGCAAACCTGCTGCCAGTCCTGCTCCATTCCCACCACTGTGCTCAGAAGCTGTTGTTCAGGCTCTCCAAAGCCTGGCACTGTTTAGCAGTACCAGGACAGTTATCCTCAGAGCTTTCATACTTGGCTGAGCACTTTGGGGTTCACAATGCAAACAGAGCTGCAGGAGGTGCCCTCAGCTCCCCTGAGTGCTTTTGGCTATTGCCTGGTTCTGAAAACCTTTAGTGGGAAGCTGCCAAATCAGAGACAGTGACAGCAGGTAACGAGGTGCCTGGCAAGGCTGCCCTGGTGTGGTGCTGCAAAGAAAGCAGTGGCTCATGGTTAGGGTGCTTGTGGAGGGGTCAGTAGGGAGGCTTTGATGTGCAAACCTCTCCTGCTGTCCAGGCCACCACAAGGCAAAGTGATGCCAGAGTGCCAACAGAAAAGGGGGCACAGGAAACCATCGCAGCCTCCCTTTGTGAGGAAAACAAAGCTACTCACTCTGCTTTCCCTCTCTTCAGGGCTTGACAGCTGAACTCCTCATGGTTTGCTCCACTGCCTGGCCCCCAGATTGCTTTTGTGAAAGGGGAAAACTGATCTGCTGTTAATTGTCACTGAGAGCACTCAGACCGCACCGAGTTCTGAGGAAACGATTGCTTCGTTGTCTCTCCTACAAGCAGTAGTTTAATCCCACGCTGGATTTTGCCTTATTTCACATCAAAATCCTGCAAAGTACAACTGCAGTCTGGTTTCCCTTGGGGATGCCTTTTCTGCTTGCAGCAGAGCTTTGCCAACAGCATCCTGGCACCCGCTGAAAGGGAAGCAGCCAAAGGGAAACCTTTTTGCGGTTAGTGTCCACTTCCCATCCAGGAGCCAGATGTAAAGAGCACATTTCAAAGCGTGTCCTGCAAGAACAATGAGACAATGACCTGCCAAACTCAACTGGCAGGCAGCTCCTCCTGGGATCTGATCAATGGCAGGGTCCTGCACCTGGGTCAGAACAACCTTCACCATCAATCCAGGCTCCTGCCCTGCTCGAACACAGCAGAAAGGTTTGGGAGGCTGCTCAAGACACTGCGAGGTGGAGACCTTGTTCCTAGCAGCCAACCTCATGGCATTCAACAAGGCCAAGGGTAAGGTCCTGCACCTGGGTGGGTGCAATCCCAAGAACAACTCCAGGCTGGGTGGGAAATGACTGAGAACAGCCCTGAGGAACAGGCCCTGGGGGTCTGGGCTGGTGAAAAGCTCAACCTGAGCCTGCAGTGTGAGTGCAGCCCAGACAGCAACCTTGTGCTGGGCTGCAGCAAGAGCAGTGTGGGCACAGGGCAAGGGAGCTGAGGCACTGCTTGGGCATGGAGCTGAGGCAGTGCTTTGGCACAGAGCTGAGTCACTGTTTGGGCATGGAGCACTGCTTCACTCCTTAGCAGGGAGCACTGACTGAGGGAACCTGGTAGCAGAGCTTGTAAAGCATTCTGCTCCCCAGAGCTGCAGCAGATCTCCTCCATCTCAGGCTCAGAAGAGCTCCCTCTGAGCAGTCTGTCATTAGCAACTCGGACTTCTGGTGCAGCCTGTGGCATGCAGCAGACCCACCTGGCTTCTGCTGGTGATGGTGGGCAGTGAAGTGAGAAGGCAAAGCTTATTCAGCTGGCTGATGGCCTCCCAGAAGGCAGAACCTGAGACTGCAGACTTCACCCCACATGTGACACCTGTGCATTACTTCCCATGATGGCAGCAGTGAGTCTGCAGCTGCACTGCACAGAGAAGCTAACAGCACTTCAGGCTCTTCTCGCCCAGGTGCGTTCCTCACTGCCAGAGTGGAGATGATCTCCCTCAGTTCTATCCGGTTTTGGTTGGTCTTTTCTTGGCTTTTGGGTTTTTCCCCCCTCCTGGCTAGGTGCTGGATATTATCAACTCTGCTACTCCTGCTGGATATCTGTTCTGACACAGCCAGGCCAGGCTCAGTGCTGACTGCAGTCACTTCAAGACCTTTCACTTCTTCCAGCATGCCAAAGATGATGCAGGCTGGGAACTGCCAGACCCAGCTCCTGCACTGGGTGAAGAACTCATCCCTGGAGACATCCAAGGTCAAAACTGATGTGTCCCTTGGCAGCCTCCTCTAGTTGGAGGTGTCCCTGTTGCCTGCAGTGGGATTGGACAAGAAGCCCTTTGAGGGTCCCTTCCAAGCCATTCTGTGACACACAGAGTGCCAACTGCTGCACAGCTGCAGGGGCTTGGGGTTTGCTTTTGTACTGAACCCACAGGCTGAAAATTCCTGTCTGCTCCTTTCCACTGAGATAATGAACATCATTTCCTTGGCTCAACAGGTCCCTGAGATGACCTCCTGAAAGATGAAGAGCTTGTGAAGTACCAACAAAACCCCCAAAGCCAGGAGATGCTGGAAATGTAGCTGCTCTCAGCATTCTTATTTCAGTCAAGATAGGAAATCAAAGGGAAATGCTCAGCCCTGCAGAGAGGCTTGCAGCAAATGACAGTAAATGACAGGATTAATGCTTGAGTCCCTCTGCTGCCAATGCCAGCACAGGGCAGCTATTAGAGCAGACACCAGAGGAGAAAGAGGCAGGGGAAGGTGCCTTTTTTGGTGAAGGGTGACATGAGATGGAGATGAGAAAGGGAAGGCAACCAGCACAGGCTTCATGCTCCCAGCACCTGTTCCCACTCTGCTTCTGTGTCCAGTTCTGGGCCTCTCAATTAAAGAAAGATGTTGAGGTGCTGGAAGGTGTCCAGAGAAGAGCACCAGGGCTGCTGAGGGGCCTGGAGCACAGCCCTGTGAGGAGAGGCTGAGGGAGCTGGGGGTGTGCAGCCTGCAGCAGAGGAGGCTCAGGGCAGAGCTCATTGCTGTCAGCAGCTGCCTGCAGGGAGGCTGTAGCCAGGTGGGGTTGGGCTCTGCTGCCAGGCAGCCAGGGCCAGAAGAAGGGGACACAGCCTGAAACTGTGGCAGGGCAGGTTGAGGCTGGATGTTAGGAGGAAGTTGTTGGCAGAGAGAGTGATTGGCACTGGAATGGGCTGCCCAGGGAGGTGGTGGAGTGGCTGTGCCTGGAGGTGTTTAAGGGGAGGCTGCATGAGGCACTGAGTGCCAGGGGTTAGTTCATTAGAAGGTGCTAGGTTGGACTGGATGATCCTAGAGGTCTTTTCCAACCTGCTTAATTCTGTGCTTCTGCCAGAGCCCTGAGCCCTTCTGCAAGAGGACTCCTCAATAATTCAAGTCTGAAATCTGCTCACTGGGAAACAGGCAAACAATGAGGAGGCTCTCAGGCATTCTGCCTAGGGGAGGGCATTTTATTTGTGTATCAGACCAAAGTGCCTGGTGCTTGGTGCCCTGGGTATGGATGGAATGTTCCAACAAAAGCTTGCATTGAACCTGTCTTAAAGCAGAGGTCAGACTGAAAGGGCAGATAGCTGAGGAGGGCTAAAAAGCACCACAGGGATGTGCTTGTTTCACCTGTGATAAAATCCAGACGTCCCAGGAGAAGGACTTGGGGGTGCTGGCAGATGAGAAGCTGGACAGGAGCAGGCAGTGGGCACTGGCAGCACAGAGGGCCAAGGGCAGCCTGGGCTGCATTCAAAGCAGCATGGCCAGAGGTGAAGAGAGGGGATCCTGCCCCTCTGCTCTGCCCTGCTCTGCTCTGCTCTGCTCTGGGAGACCTTCCCTGCAGGGCTGGGGCCAGCTCTGGGACCCTCAAGACAGGAAGGATCTGGACCTGATGGAGAGAGAGGGTCCAGAGGAGGCCACGAAAATGATCAGGGGGTTGGAGCAGCTCTGCTAAGAGGACAGGCTGAGGGAGCTGGGGGTGTTCAGCCTGGAGAAGAGAAGACTCCAGGGAGACCTTAAAGCTGCCTGCCAGGACCTGGAGGATCCCACAGGAAGGCTGCAGAGGGACTTCTGACAAGTGTCCACTGATAGGACAGAGGGGAGGAGATTAAAAGTAAAGGAGAACAGGTTCAGATTGGATTCTTCACTGCCAGGGTGGCAGGAGCCTGGAGTGGATTGTGCAGAGAGGCTGTGGATGCCTCCTCTCTGGAGGTGTTCATGGCCAGGTTGGGTGAGGCCACCACCTGGGCTGGTGAGAGGTGTCCCTGCCCATGGCATGGAGATTGGGTGAGATGATCTCTAAGATCTCTTTCGTCTGAAGCTGTTCTGTGGTTCCATGACTCTATGAATACTCCATTTCAAAGCAATCAGCCCACAGCTAGGGCAGGGAGGGTGTTGAAGCACTTCAGCTTGCTCGAGGTCTGGCCAGCAGTGAGGAGCAGGGGCAGTATTGTCCTGGCTCTGCTGCCAGCTTGTGCTGTCTTTGAAAGCAGACCCAGGTGTGCTGCAGTATTCTGTGCCTAGGGAAGCTGCTGAGCTGTGAAAACAAAGCCTTATCTGGCTGTGGAGATTGCCTGCTTCCCAGGGAGCCACACTGCCAGGGTTTCAGGTGTAACCTTAGCCCAAGAGCTGAGTTACTGGCCTTGATTTGAGCAAATGAGCTCATCATGGAGTAACTACAACACCCTGGGAAGAGTGACTGCAGAAAGAAACACCCAGAGAAGAGTTAGGGAGGGTTCACTGTGCATCTAGGGGTGTCTCAAGTGTGGTGCTGCAGGAGTCTGTGAGCCAGCACTGCTCCATATTTCCATTTCACAGCTGCTATTGCACAGACTCTGCTTGTGCAGATGAAACCAGACTGTGGAGGATTCCTTCTAGAGGGAGACATTTCAGAGCAGGAGTAGGCTCCCCTGGCAGCCTGGAGGTGCAATCCTTGACTTACCAGGCAGTGCTGTGGAGCACAGACTCACAGAACAGATCCAAGCTCCTCCAGTCCCCCCAGCACTGCAGGGTCATCACTAAACCATGGCCCTAAGCCCCAGGCCCACACAGTGCTGAACACCCCCAGGGACTGCAGCACTGCCCTGGGCAGACCATTCCAATGTCTGAGAATCTTCCCAGGGCAGAAATATCTCCTGGCATCCATCCTGAGCCTCCCCAGGGGCAGCTTGGAACCATTCCCTCTGCTGCTGGCCCTTGGCACCAAGGGGCAGAGGCTGCCCCCTCCTCTGCCCAACCTCCCTGCAGGCAGCTGCAGAGAGCAAGGAGGTCTCCCTCAGCCTCCTCTTCTCCCCTGATGGAGAGGGTCCAAAGGAGGCCACGAAGATGTCGGGGGCTGCAGCAGCTCTACTACGAGGACAGGCTGAGGGAGCTGGGAGTGTTCAGCCTGGAGCAGAGAAGGCTCCAGGGAGACCTAACAGCAGCCTGCCAGGACCTGGAGGGGCTACAAGCAGGCTGCAGAGGGACTGTTGGCAAAGGGCTGCAGGGACAGCAGCAGGGACAATGGCTGCAAAGTGGAGCAGAGCAGATTGAGATTGGATGAGAGGAACAAGTTCTGCACCAGGAGGCTGCTGGAACACTGCAGCAGGTTGCCCAGGGAGGTGGCTGGGGCCATCCCTGGAGATGTTCAAGGTGAGGCTGGACAGGGCTGTGGGCAACCTGCTCTAGTGCAGGATGTCCCTGCTGAGTGCAGGGGGTTGGAGTGGATGAGCTCTGGAGCTCCCTTCCAGCCTTGGTGATTCCATGATGTGGATTTCCCACAAACCTGCTCTTTGGGTTTCCATCTCTGGGAGCTTTGCTGAGCCACCTTTAGCTCACAGCATTGCTCACAGGAGTAGTGCAGAGCTTGCAGGTCTGTATCTTTTCCTGGGGTGATCTGTGCCAAACCCCTGCAGCCCTGGGGGATTAGTGAGGGCAGCGTCGCTAATCCCTGGCTGTGCACAGTGATTTCTGTCACCTTCTCTAACCCTGCTGGAAGCTGCTGCAGTAATTCCCAGAGAAATCTGGGCCCACAAACAGTCTGATGTAAATATAATCCTCCTAGAGAAAGGCCCAACATCTCAGCCCTCTCCACACCTCCTAATCCTGTTGAGATTCCTGGACGTTGTAGGGAGTGCTCCCCAGAGCTCCCAGGCTGCCTGACTCAGAAATGGAAGTGCACTCTCAGGGCTTTTGGCCTTGAGCATTGCTTAATTGTTTTGTTCTGCAAAAGCTGCAGCTGTGAGATAGTCACCAGGATCGGCTCTGCGGTGCACATTCAGTAAGATCTTGGCTAAGGAAAGCAGGGCTGGAGTTGTAAGAGAGTCCTTTGTGGGGTTACACAAGGCTCATCTTGCCAGAGCTGAGCAGAACACCACCGATGGCTGTGCAGAGCAGCAACCAGAGCCGAGTAGAGCAGCAACTAGAGCTGAGCAGAGCAGCAACCACAGCTGAGCAGAGCAGCAACCAGAGCTGAGCAGAACAGCAACCAGAGCTGAGCAGAGCAGCAACGAGAGCTGAGCAGAGCAGCAACCAGAGCTGAGCAGAGCAGCAATGAGAGCTGAGCAGAGCAGCAACCAGAGCTGAGCAGAGCAGCAACCAGAGGTGTGCAAAGCACCAACCACAGCTGAGCAGAGCAGCAACCAGAGCTGTGCAGAGCACCAACCAGAGCTGAGCAGAGCAGCAACCAGAGCTGAGCAGAACAGCAACCAGATCTATGCAGAACCCTACTGCTGAGTTGAGAACCAACATGGAGGGCAGGGAGCTTGTAGGTTCCTCACTATGGACTGTGAATTGCCACAGAAGATCAGAACAGTGATCATCCATTGGAAGAATGAAGGTCACTTGTAGATCATTGGAGATTTCATAGCCTGAGAAGTATCAGTTCAGAGCTGGGCTGGAGTGGGTCACTGCCCACCCTGAGGCACCCTCATCAGCTGTATCTGAGCATCTCTCGTATCTCCAGACCTTCTCTGCCAATTGTTCTCCTCCTTCTCTGCCAGTTGAAGCTGGTCAGGAGCCAGCAACGGGCACTGGCAGCACAGAAGGCCAAGGGCAGCCTGGGCTGCATCCAAAGCAGCATGGCCAGAGATGGAGAGAGTAGATCCTGCCCCTCTGCTCTGTGAGACCTCACCTGCACTGCTGTGTCCAGCTACAGGGCCCCAACACAAGAGAGATGTGGACCTGATGGAGAGATGTGGTCCAGAGGAGGCCACAAGGATGATCAGAGGGTTGGAGCAGCTCTACTACGAGGACAGGCTGGGAGAGCTGTGGCTGTTTAGCCTAGAGAAGAGAAGGCTCCAGGGAGACCTTAGAGCTGCATTTCAGTATCTGAAGGGGATATAGGAGAGCTGGGGAGAGACTGTTCAAGAGGGCCTGTAGGGATAGGACAAGGGGCAATGGCTTGAAAGTAGAGCAGGGCATATTTAAGAAGAGGAAGTTCTGCACCACGAGGGTGGTGAGACACAGGAACAGGCTGCCCAGGGATGTGGGTGAGGCCTCATTTACAGAGACATTCAAGGTCAGACCTCATGTGGCCCTGAGCAGCTTCAGCAAGTTGGAGGAATCCCTGCTGAGTGCAGGGGGATTGGACAAGATGAGCTCTGGGGATCCCTTCCAACCTGACACATTCCATGGTGCTAAAGACTTCAGTGAATAAGACCTCCCAAGTCCCTGTGCCCAACCTCTCCACCCTCTGTGCCAGGCAGAAGAGAACCATGGCTAACCCCAAATGGGCAATGCTGGTGGGTGAGACATCCAGGTGATGTGCAGCACTGCTGCAGAGCCAAGTTACAGTGGGCAGGGGGAGATACATCCATGTGGGTGTTTTAGCCACCAGTTAGCAAAGCATCTAAGCCCAGGCCTCCTCTAAAGCCCAGCAGCCTCCCCAGGCTGATTGGCTGAGATCAGAAGCACAGAATTAAGCAGGTCAGAAGAGACCTCCAGGACCATTCAGTCCAACCTATCCCCCAACCCTTCTAATGAACTAACCCCTGGCACCAAGTGCCTCATGCAGCCTCCCCTTAAACACCTCCAGGCACAGAGACTCCACCACCTCCCTGGGCAGCCCATTCCAGTGCCAATCACTCTCTCTGCCAACAACTTCCTTCTAACATCCAGCCTCAACCTGCCCTGCCACAGTTTCAGGCTGTGTCCCCTTCTTCTGGCCCTGGCTGCCTGGCAGCAGAGCCCAACCCCACCTGGCTACAGCCTCCCTGCAGGGAGCTGCAGACAGCAATGAGCTCTGCCCTGAGCCTCCTCTGCTGCAGGCTGCACACCCCCAGCTCCCTCAGCCTCTCCTCACAGGGCTGTGCTCCAGGCCCCTCCCCAGCCTTGCTGCCCTTCTCTGGACACCTTCCAGCATCTCAACATCTCTCCTGAACTGAGTGGCCCAGAACTGGACACAAAGGTTTACTGCCCACTGGAACTGGGGAAAGTGAGAACCTTCTGGTGCCTGACACCAACACTCCTCCCAAAGGAGCCTTTTCTGCCTGGTCCCCAGCAGCTGAGCAGGCAGCAGTGTGTGGTTTACAGCCTTTGCCCCTCCTCTGACCTTGAGGTTTATGGCTGCTGTTTATGCCATTGGGAGGTTCTTTGACGCAGGCAAACAGCTCCAGATCTTAACTTTCCCCTCCCATTTCACACTCCAGTTGACTCTCCTTGGCAGGGATAAAGTGCTGCTGACCTGGGGACCTCTGGAGATGTTGACTGTGAAGGCATTTCATAGAATCATGGAGCTGGTTCTAGGCTGGGCTGATCCAACCTGCCCCTGGTGTGACAGAAATCCCTGTGGATGACAGACCTCCCACCTACAGCAGCGGAGTGCTCCCTGCACTAGGCCAGGGTGGTTGATGCTTTGTAAAGCCAGACCCTGGAGAGGAGCCCTCGGAGGGCAGCTGTGCCTCTCCTCTGGTCAGCTGGCCAAGGGCTGAGCCTCCCGTGGTGCAGCCTGCAGCTGTTGTCCCTTCTCCTACTCTGCCACTTAACTTTCCTCTCTCCTCCTCACAGCTGTCCACCAAGTAGCCTCAGATGCCAGCAAATCAATCCTTCTGCTCTCTCCTCACCTGATTTGGTAGCCCATGGCTGGGACAGGGCACTCTGTGCTGGGTTAAGAGCTGGCAGGAGGCCCAGAGAGTGGTGGTGAATGGTGCCAGATCCAGCTGGCAGCTGGCACCGGTGGTGTGCCCCAGGGAGCAGTGCTGGGCACAGTGTCTCGGTTCTAATTCAAATCCCCCAGAGGCTCAGAGTTGATGGAACCAACTGCCAACTGGGCAGCTCCTGAACAGGAGTGGAAGCTGCCGCTGGGCGTTCCAGGCACATCTCCGAGTCCTCCCACCCGGCTCCCTCTTGTGCTCATTTTGGCCTCCTGCTGCCTTCTCTCTTCCCCTGCTGTAATCCATTAGCTTTTGCTTGCAGGGTGCTGCTGCAGCAGGGCACCAAATGCAGTGCTCAGGTGGGGCTGGCACGGAATGGAATGTGCCTGCCCATCTCCAGCAGAAGGGCCCCTCCTTAGCGGAGAAACTGCCTGCTAAATGGAAGCAGACAGAGCAGCTCCCAGGAAGAGCTGGCAGCAATCCTGGTGATTGGGCTCTGGAAAAGGAAGGGCTGCCAGGGGAGGTCTGGCATCTGCCTGAGAGCAGTTACTGCCAGACCACGAGGGAGCAGGATGGGGACAATCTCCTCCCTGCCTCCCCCTTGCTTCCCGCTTGTGGCACTCTGCAATGCAGAACCTGTGACAAAGAGAACAGCAAGGGGAAGAGAGAGCAGTGCAGAAGCTGGGAGGGATGGACCCTCCGAGGAGGACTGTGAGGCTGAGGGCAAAGGGAGGATGTGTGAGAACCCTGGAGATGCACAGCTTCCTCTCTGAGGTGGACAGTGGCTGCCTCAGGGGGCAGTGCTGGCACCAGTGCTGTTGGACGTCGTTGTCAGTGCCATGACAGGGGGCATGCTCAGGGCAGAGCAAGCAGTGCACCCTCAGCAAGTCTGCAGGTGGCACCTAGCTGAGTGGCACAGGTGACTTGCTGGAGGGCAGGGATCCATCCAGAGGGACCTGGACAGGCTGCAGAGCTGTGCCCAGGCCAACCTCATGGCATTCAACAAGGCCAAGTGTAAGGTCCTGCACCTGGGTGGGTGCAATCCCAAGAACAACTCCAGGCTGGGTGGGGAATGGCTGAGAGCAGCCCTGAGGAACAGGACCTGGAGGTCTGGGCTGGTGAAAAGCTCAACAGAAGCCTGCAGTGTGAGTGCAGCCCAGACAGCAACCCTGTGCTGGGCTGCAGCAAGAGCAGTGTGGGCACAGGGCAAGGGAGGGCATTCTGCCCCTTGGCTCTGCTCTCCTCAGACCCCACCTGCAGTCCTGGGTGCAGTTCTGGAGCCCCCAGCACAAGCAGNCTGGCACAGGTTGCCAGGGAGGTTGTGGAGCACAGAACCACAGAATGGGATCTTTGATCTTTGATCACATTGGGTGCTTCTGTGCTCCTCAACCTCCCTGCAGGTGTTCAGGACCAGGCTGGATGAGGCCTTGAGTGACCTGTTCTAGTGGGAGGTGTCCCTGCCTATGGCAGGGGTTGGAGCTGGCTGAGCTTTGAGGTCCCTTCCAACCTAAACCCTTCTGTGATGTTATGAATTGCTTCCTGGGTTCCTTCCATCACAGCAGCACCATGCAGCAGAACTGTGTGCTGTGCAAATCTGTCCCTTTCTCTTGTCTTTCTGTCTGGCTCTGGGATCCATGCCCAGAGCAATCAGTGGCCAAATACTCTGAAGACAGTTGTCAGGTGTCCAGTTTTGTACCCCCCTGATCAAGTGGGACAGGGATCTACTGGAGAGTCTAAGGGAGGCTATGAGGATGAAAGAGTGACTTGAGCATCTCTGCTGTGAAGAGAGACTGAGAGCCCTGGGGCTGGTTAACTGGAGAGGAGAAGGCTGAGAGGGGACCTGGTCAATGTCTATCAATATCTGAGGGGTGGGGGGCGAAGGAAGGTGCCCTCTTTATGGTGGTGCCCTGTGACAGGACAAGGAACAATGGGTACAGGCTGCAGCCCAGGAAGTTCCACCCCAACATGAGGAGAATCTTGTTTGGTGTAAGTGCTGCAGAGCCCTGGAGCAGGCAGCCCAGAGAGGCTGTGGAGTCTCCTGCTCAGGAGACTTTCAAACCTCACCTGGATGTATTCCTATGTGGCCTGCCCTGGGTGCCCCTGCTCTGGCTGGGGGTTGGACTGGATGAGCTCTGGAGGTGCCTTCCAAGCCCTGACACCCTGTGGTTCTGTGACGTTGTGTTTGTGGTAGGCTTCCACCATAGAGCACATGAAGGCAGCTCCAGGAGAGCTGGGGAGGGACTTCTGA
>WAAF01008399.1:0-26016 GCA_013400475.1 Tricholaema leucomelas
GTAAGGAAGTTGGAAGGGACCTCAAAGCTCATCGAGTCCCAACCACCTGCCATAGGCAGAGACATCTCTCACTAGAACAGGTCACTCAAGGCCTCATCCAGCCTGGCCTTGAACACCTCCAGGGAGGTTGTGGAGGACAGAATCACAGAATGTGACCAAAGATCACACACTGTGATTCTGTCCTCCACAACTGCCCTGGGCAACCTGTGCCAGCTTCTCACCACCCTCACTGTAAAGAACTTCTTCCTAACATCCAGTTTAAATCTCACTTCTTTCTTTTTAAATAACAACATTTATGAAATTCAACCAACAGAACAGGTTCAGGTGACCATGTTTTCCCATGAAGAGCTGAAAGACTCCCTTGTAAGCATTCACCCAAGCTTTGCTTGCATTTAAAAGCACCATGAATAATGCTTCCCTTGTGCTGGGGAAGCCCAAAAGGCACCAATACTGTTTGCTCCCCTGGGTTTCTCTGTAGCCAGCTCCATGACCATCATCCATCATGGCTGTAGCCACAGAATCACAGAAGCATCCAGGTTGGCAAAGCCCCTTAGGATCACCAAGTCCAACTTATCACCCTACTCTACATGATTCACCTTAAACCATTTCCCTAAGTACCACATCCAAACCACCCTTAAACACATCCAGGGTGGGTGACTCCACCACCTCCTTGGGCAGCTCATTCCAGTGCCTGACCACTCTCTCCCTGACAAACTTTTTCCTAATGTCCAATCTAAACTGCCTCAGCTTGAGGCCATTCCCCCTTGTTCTGACTCCCATTACCTGTGAGAAGAGCCCAGCAGCAGCCTCTCCACAGTGTCCCTTCAGGTAGGTGTAGACAGCAATGAGGTCTCCACCTGCACTTCCCAGTACCCCCCCAAGACACATTCAGCACTTGGGGGGGCATCCTCCATCAGAAGAATTTTCTGAGAGTGAGAAACAATCTTTAGTTTCTACTCAAAACCATTCACTTCAGGGATTATTTCAGCATCATGTGGCTGCAGGGAACTGGATTCCAAACACTGGGACTGAGGAAACAACTAAAAACCACCAAAAATTGGACTGAAGCCCAGGGCCAAGCCAGTAAGATCAAAGCAATGTCCTATTTCCAGGCCAAACAAAGGAGGGTTGCAAAAACTGATAGGTAAATTATTTAACTATGATCTCTTAGTAGGATGTGAACCCCAGCACAATGGAAGTTACAAAATGATGCAGGAGATACCAGCACAGGTTGCCCAGGAAGGTTATGGATGCTCCCTCCCTGGAGGTGTTCAAGGCCAGGTTGGATGAGGCCTTGAATGACCTGTTCTAGTGGGAGGTGTCCCTGCCTAAGGCAGGGAGTTGGAACTGGATGATCCTTGAGGTCCCTTCCAACCTAAACCATTCTATGATTCTATGATCAATTAAACAGGAAAATGAGCAGAACAAGCCAGGATTCTGCATGAGGTGCAGGAGAAAACAGCACCTGGAAGCTCCCAAAGTCTGGAAGTGGCTATTGTTGTGGTTTCCTGATTTGGGCTGCAGCTTCAAGGAATTAATTGAACCAATAACCATGGGTTTATTTACTCTTGATCATATATATGTTGTAGCACAGTACATGCATAAGCACTGTTCTGCTTTAAGGACTAGAAGAGGAAATATCAAGTGTCTCTGTTAAGAGCTGAGATCTCTTCCTGAAATGAAGAAATCTCAAAAGGGAGGGGGGAAATAACACCTTAAAAATCAGGTCATAAGCCTAATTTTTGTTACTCTCAGCCCATCTTCCTCAATCTCACATTTCAAAGGTTCCAGCCTCATATTTCAAACACTAGAACAGGCTGTCCAGAGAGGCTGTGAAGTCCTCTTTGGAGACTTTCAAACACTAGAACAGGCTGTCGTGTCCTCTTCTCTGGAGACATTCAAAACCCACCTGGATGTGTTCCTCTGTAACCTACTCTAGGTGATCTGCCCTGTCAGGGGGCTTGGACTAGATGATCTTTTGAGGTCCCTTCCAACCCCTAACCTTCTATGATCCTGTGATTGAAAGCAAGGCTTTGTTTTCCTTATCAGCTGATTCTCATGGTCTCACCACCTGTTTTGGAATACCTAGAAAGATTCTCACAAACTATAGAATAAGATTACTTCTTGGGGGCTTTTTCTTTGGTTAGTAGGAAGCAAACATAGATGCGACTCAACACTGGTCAGGCCACNAGGAAGTTGTTGGCAGAGAGAGTGATTGGCATTGGAATGGGCTGCCCAGGGAGGTGGTGGAGTTGCCATCCCTAGAGGTATTCAAAAAAAGCCTGGCTGAGGCACTTAGTGCCATGGTCTGGTTAATTGGATAGGGCTGGGTGCTAGGTTGGGCTGTATGATCTTGGAGGTCTCTTCCAAGCTGGTTAATTCCATTCTATTCTAAGAAAGGGAGTTGTGATTTTTGAACATAAGAAAGTGGCCTTCTGAGAAGGGTCCTGAGGCTGTGTAGGCAAGGGATGACCAAACACTTCTGAGTGTGTATTGGTAGGGGGGAATCACAGAATGGTTTAGGTTGGAAGGGACCTGAAAGATCATCCAGTTCCAACCCCAGTGTATTGATTGTATTAGGTATGAGTGACTTTCAAAGCTCCTGTATAAATCACAGTCACAGAATGTTAGGGGTGGGAAGAGACCTCCAGAGATCATTGAGTCCAACTCCCCTGCCAGAGCAAGATCTCCTAGGGCAGGCTGGAAAAGCTGCTCACCTGGACACCACCTGTGGTAGCAGTCTCCTTATCTGTACCTGGCATTTCTCAGCTCACTCCTGCACTGTAGCCAGAGGAGTCCTTTAGCTTCACGCTTTGTCTATTTAATTTCAGGCAGCACTCAAAGCCTTGATGATCCTCATGATGTCTGGAAATCACAGTCCCACCAAAGTCAACAGCAGAACTCCCTTTGGTTTCTACAGGACCAAGGTTTCACCATCACAGCAGTTTCTGATGACAGAGAAGAGGAAATATTACAGCAAGGTGTTGCTGTTTCCTTCCTTTCCCTCCTTTCCCCCCCAATAACTGCAAAGCTCAGGAGACCCACCTGACCTAGCAAAGTTCTTCTCATAGCCATTACAATACTCGCTCATAAGACATCGTGTGAGGGGACTATGATTCATTTTTACTACTCATTAGGTGGCTTTGATGCTACACTCTGATTATCCAAGTTTATGCACAAAGAGGCTGCCACCTGCAATATTTATAATGCTTAAATTCCTCAACAGCTACTCAGATATCCACCCAGAGTGCACATCAGGGTGTGTTGTGGAGAACAGGACCGTTATTAGACTCAGACTGGCAACTCTCTTCCCATCCTTAGGATGTTAATGAGTTTGTTGCCAATTAGGAGAGGCAGGTTTGGCTGTGGTTACTTCTTTGTCTGCAGCCCCCTGGAATTGCACCACTTTTTTGAAACTTTACTTCTGCTAATTTTGGGTTTATATTTGAAGTGTTTGCCCAGTGGAAACTTTGAAAGTGCTCAGCACAAAACCAACCTGATAGAAAAAAAAGAGCAACACTGATTGTTAATGTGGCAGAAGTCAGAGTCACAGAAACATCCAGGTTGGCGGAACACCAAGTCCAACCTAGAACCCTACTCTACAAGATTCACCTTAAACCATAGCCCTAAGCACCACTTCCAAACCACCCTTAAACATGTTCAAAGTGGGTGACTCCACCACCTCCCTGGGCAGCTCATTCCAATCCCTGACCACTCTCTCCATGAAAGACTTTTTCCTAATGTCTAATCTAAACCTCCTCAGTCTTAGCTTGAGGCCATTCCCCCTTGTTCTGTCTCCAATTACCAGCAGCAGAGATCAGCAGCAGCCTCTCTATAATGTCCCTTCAGGTAGCTGTAGACAGCAATGAGGTCTCCCCTCAGCCTTCTCTTCCTCACACTAACCATTCCCCGCTCCCTCAGTCACTCATAAGATTTATTCCCCAGACCCTTCCCCAGCTTTGTTGCCCTTCTTTGGACCTGCCCCAACACCTCCACATCTCTCTTCTATTGCAGTGCCCAAAACTGAACACAGCACTCAAGATGTGGCCTCACCAAAGCCAAGTCCAAGGGGATAATCACCTCCCTGTTCCTGCTGGCTGCAGCATTTTTAATCCAAGCCAGGATGCCGTTGGCCTTCTTGGCTCACTGCTGCCTCACATTCAGCTTCCTGTCTATTACACCCCCCAGATCCCTCTCCACCAGGCTGCTCTCCAGCCACACTGCCCCAAGCCCGTAGCATTGCTTGGGGTTGTTGTGACCCAAGTGCAGGACCTGGCATTTGGCCTTGTTGAATCTCATCCCATTAATGTTGGCCCATTGATCCAGCCTATCCAAGTCCCTCTGCAGAGCCTCTCTACCCTCATTCCAATCAACACTGCCACCTAACATGGTGTCATCTGCAACTGAGGACATCAAAGAAACAACAAACAAGCTCCCAGTCACCCCCAGGGCACAGATCACGGAATTATAGAATCATAGAGTTGTTTGGGTTGGAAAAGACCTCCAAGATCATCCAGTCCAACCATCAACCCAACATCACATGACCATTAAACCGTGTCCCACAGTGCCACACCCACAAGTTCCTTGATCACCTCCAGGGATGGTGACTCCACCATCTCCCTGGGCAGCCTGTTCCAATGCCTGACCATCCTTACAGCAAAGAAATTGTTCCTAACACCCAGTTTGAAACCCCAGCCTGGTGGATGCTGGAAGCGATCTCTGGAGCTTATCCAGTCCAACCCTGGTGCAACAGGAGGATAACCCACAGCAGCTTGCCCAGGATGGCAATGTGCTGTTAACAAAGCACCTGCATGACAAGGACACACACAAGGATAAAGACAAATTAAAGGAAACAAAGTTTTAATTGGTCTTAAGACCAATTTCTTGGTTCTTTTGTCCTACTCAGGCCACATCTGCAGTTCTGGGTCCAGTTCTGAGCTTCCCAGTGGGAGACAGGGAGTGGAACATCTTCCATATGAGGAAAGGCTGAGGGAGCAGTGTCTTTCTGGCTTGGAGGAGACTGAGGCTGACCTTATTCATGTTTAAGAATATGTGAAGGGCAGTGTCAACAGGACAGAGCCAGGCTCTGCTCAGTGATAGCCAATGTTAGGGCAACAGGTGCAACCTGGAGCAGAGTAGGTTTTCCCTGGGAACATAAGGAAGAGCTTTTTCACTGTGAGTGTGACAGAGCCCTGGATCAGGCTGCCCAGAGAGGTTGTGCAGTCTCTTTTACCTGAAAACATTCAAAACCCACCTAGGTGTGTTCCTGTGTGACCTACTCTAGGTGATCCTGCTTTAGCAGGAGAATTGGACTTAATGTTCTCCGGAGGTCACTTCCAATTCCTAGCATCCTATCATTCAAGACTCTATGATTCGGTTCTCTAGGTGAATCTGCTTTAGCAGGGGAATTGGACTAGATGATCTCTGGAGGTCCCTTCCAACACCTAACATTCTGTAATGCTGTGATTGTGTGAACTGGAGAGAGTCCAGTGGAGGTGACAAAGCTGCTGAGGGGCCTGAAGCATCTCTGTGAGGAGGAAAAGCTGAGAGCCCTGGGGCTGTGGAGCCTGCAGAAGAGCAGCCCCAGAGGGAATCTTCTCAGTGGTCAGCAAGATTGACCACTGTGGGGGGCAAGAGGCTAGGGCCAAACTCTTGTCAGTGGTGCCCAGTGTGGCAAGTGTGGAAGGGACCTGGTGGAGAGGTGACTCCAGCTGGCAGAAGACGCAGCTGAGTGCCAGGAAGACCTGGCAGTGCTGGTGGACAACAGGTTACCCATGAGCCAGCAATGTGCCTTCATGGCCAAGAAGGTCAACGGTGTCCTGGGGAGCTTTCAGAAGAGTGTGGTCAACAGGCTAAAGGAGGTTCTCCTCCACCTCTACTCTGTCCTACTGAGGTGACATCTAGAGCCCCAGGTCCAGTTGTGGACTCTTGAGGTCAAGAGAGACAGGGAACTGCTGGAGAGTCTCCAGTGGAGGCTGCAAAGCTGCTGAGGGGCCTGGAGCATCTCTGTGAAGAGGAAAGGCTGAGAGCCCTGGGGCTGTGGAACCTGCAGAAGAGCAGCCCCAGAGGGCATCTGAGCAATGCTCAGCAAGAGATAAAGGAGCTGTGGGAAGCAAAAGGCTGTGGCCAGACTCTTGTCAGTGGTGCCTAGGGACAGGACAAAGGGCAATGAGCACAAACTGCAAGCCAGGAGATTCCATGTGAAGAGGAGGAGAAAGTTGTTTGTTGTGAGGGTGCTGGAAGCCTGGAGCAGGCTGCCCAGAGAGGCTGTGGAGTCTCCTTGTTTGGAGAGCTTCCAAGCCTAGCTGGGCATTGTGCTGCTGGGCAAGCTGCTGTTGGTGCCCTGCTTTAGCAGGCAGGTTGAACAGAGTTCCTTTCAGACCCCCACCAGGCTGGGATTCTGTGACGCTGGATGCCAGCGTAAAAACATCTTCTCCCCCCCCCCCAAGAAGATGATGTATGTGGGGAGCTGGCTCAGAAGAGCCTGTCTGAAGGCTCCAATCCATACATCTGCAAGTACATTAGGAGCTGCCACCCTCAGAAACGCTGGCAGCATCAACATCTAATCGATATGCGTGTTCAGCAGCAAGGCTGACTGGTACATCTGTTCTGTGAGAAAACATACATTCTGCCTCGTGTACAATCACTGTAATTAAAAATTAACATGCATTAATTGTTGGAGCTGATGTAAACAGCTGATGTTCCACTTAGCCCTGGCTTCTGTACATATCATTAGGCAAAGCCAAATATTGTTAAGTAAACAGGCAACACTTACAATAGGGAGGGGAAAAAAAAAAGCAGGGGAAGAAAAAGAAATAGGAAAAGTAATTCCAAGGAAATAAATTGACAACGTGGTGTAGGTCAAATTAAAACAGTGGAGATAATTATTAGGCTGCTGGACAAACAGAGAGAAAAATCATAGAAGACGTAGTTAATTGTTTGAATCTCATTTCAGGGGAGGTATTGAGGCATGCTGTGAAATGTCAGAGAATTGTTTCTGTTGGAAGAGACCTCGAAGATTGTTGAGTCCAAGCATCAACAGTCCAAAACACCTCACAAAGTCCAATGCCATGACAGTGCTTTCATAGAAATGTTTGGGTTGGAAAAGCTCTCCAAGATCCAACTATCAACCCAACACCACCATGGCCATAAACCATATCCCACAGTGCCATAGCCACACAGTTCTTGAACACCTCCAGGGATGGGGACTTCACCCCCTCCCTGGGCAGCCTGTTCCAGTGCCTGACTGCTCTTGCAGCAAAGAAATTGTTCTTCATCTCCAAACTAACCCTGCCCTGGCACAATTTCAGATCGTTTCCTCTCTTTCTATCACCTGACACTAGTGACAAGAGCCCAACCCTCTGCCTGGCTCCAACCTCCTTGTTTCACTGTGAGCCCTGTGTGGTGCTTTCCCAAGAAGGCTGTGCAATGTGCTCTCAAAATAAATAACTATATGTGTATGAAAAAGTTAATCGTTGAGGCATTGGCACAGGCTGCCCAGTGAGGTGATGCAGTCTCCATCCCTAGAGGTGTTCGAGAAACGTGTGGGCATGGCACACTGGGACATGGTTTTATGTCCACGTTGGTGGTTGGACTTGATAATCATAGAGGGCTTTTCAAACCAAACAATTCTGTGATTCTATGAGAAGTTGAAGTTTGATGAGCAGGTTAAACAAATCACTTCCCTCCTGCAGCAATCTGAGCTGACTGTTTCAGTATCCAGCAGTCCCAGGAGAAATCCAGGTTGGTTATGCAATGCAAAAGGTTTTTCCCCCCCCCCCTTTCTTGGCTACATCTGCAAAACTCTCCTCAATGCCAGTGGGAGCTACACGCAGACACCAGGAGAAGAACTCCTTCCCCAGGAGCTGCAGCCGACTTCTCATGGCTGTTATTTAAATGTCACAGCAAAATCATTGCCCCAATTTGTACACAGCAGAAAAAAAAATAAAGAAAAGAAAAAGGAAAAAAAAAGTGAAATAAAACCCCAGCAAATCTGCTCACTGCTCCCCAGCCCAAGCTGCTGCCTCAGATCACAGCAGCTCTGCTGCAGATTGCCTGGGGGGTGTCAGCTGTGGTACCCCCAGGCTGCTCATCCCCCGCTGCCGAGGGCTGGGTGCCTGCACTGTCAATCTCCTGCCTGCTGCTGCTCCTTCAGACAAGGGAAAGCTGAAGTTTAAAGGACACTGTGAGGGAATCACAGAATTGTTTGGGTTTGAAAAGCCTGGATGAGGCACTTAGTGCCATGGTCTAGTTGATTGGATGGGGCTGGGGGATAGGTTGGACTGGATGAGCTTGGAGGGCTCTTCCAACCTGGTTGATTCTAAGATCTCGAAGATCGAGTCCAACTGTCAACCCAACACCACCATGGCCACTAGACCATGTCCCAGAGTGCCATGGCCACGTATTTCATAGGATGGTTTAGGTGGGAAAGGACTTCAAGGATCATCCAGTTCCAACCCCCCATCATAGGCAGGGACACCTCCCACTAGAACAGTTTGCTCAAGGCCTAATCCAGACTGGCTTTGAACACCTCCAGGGAGGTTGTGGATGACAGAAACTCATGATTCTATCATCCACAGTCTCCCTGGGCAACCTGTGCCAGTGTCTCACCACCCTCACTGCAAACAACTTCTTCCTAACATCCAGTTTGAATCTCCCCTCTGCCAGTTTAAACCCATTCGCCCTTGTCCTGTCATTACCAGACCTTGTCAATAGTCCCTCCCCAGCCTTCCTGTAGCCCCCTTCAGATACTGGAAGGCCACTCCAATATCTCCTCCAAGCCTTCTCTTCTCCAGGCTGCAGAGCCCCAACTCTCTCAGCCTGTCCTCATAGTAAAGCTGCTGCAGCCCTCTGAGTATCTTGGTGGCCTCCTCTGGACTGGCTCCAACACTTCCATGTCCTTCTTGTGCTGGGGGCTCCAGAACTGCACACAGGACTGCAGGTGGGGTCTGAGGAGAGCAGAGCCAAGGGGCAGAATCCCCTCCCTTGCCCTGCTGCCCACACTGCTCTTGCTGCAGCCCAGCACAGGGTTGCTGTCTGGGCTGCACTCACACTGCAGGCTCATGTTGAGCTTTTCATCACCCCAGGTCCCCAGTTCCTTTTCCTCAGGGCTGCTTTCCAGCTGTATTTCTTGAACACCTCCAAAGACAGGGAGTCTACCACCACCCCAGGCAGCCTATCCCAGTGCTTGACCACTCCTATAGTAAAGAAGTTGCTCCTGATGTCCAAACTAATGCTACCCTGGCACAATTT
The DNA here is from genome assembly GCA_013400475.1 of Tricholaema leucomelas. Classification (NCBI taxonomy): domain Eukaryota; kingdom Metazoa; phylum Chordata; class Aves; order Piciformes; family Lybiidae; genus Tricholaema lacrymosa; species Tricholaema leucomelas. The sequence continues at coordinate 9,253 of WAAF01008399.1, forward strand.
CAGGCCATTTCATCTCCTTCTATCACCTGATACTAGGGAGAAGATACCAATCTGTGCCTGGCTCCAACCACCTTTCAGGGGTTTTTAGAGAGCAATGAGGTCTCCCCTCAGCGTCCTCTTCTCCAGACTAAACACCCCCAGTTCCCTCAGCTGCTCCTCCCCAGCCCTCTTCTCCAGAATCTTCACCAGCTTTGTTGCCCTTCTCTGGACTCACTCCAGCCCATCATCTTGTCACAGGTCCTTTAGCACTTGCTGAGCATTGAGCAGATCCCCTCTGGGGCTGCTCTTCTGCAGGCTCCACAGCCCCAGGGCTCTCAACCTTTACTCCTCACAGAGACACTCCAGGCCTCTCAGCATCCTCATAGCCCTCATTGGGTCCAAGTCACGTTTGGTGCCCACAGTAGGTGATACAAGATCTCTGCTCCACGATGGGCAGAGGGAAAATCTGCCAGATGCAGCCACAGAGTGCTGCTGTGAGAAGAGAAGCCAGGAACCACCACACATCCCTTCAGGAACTGAATTCAAAAGCTTGGAGAGTAAACACTCATTACTTAGTGGCTGTTGTCATTTGAATGAGTCAGGAGGTAGTGAAATTTAGGCATGGCAGGAAAGAGGAAATTTTGTTTGTTTGTTTACAAAAATTAACTTCAAGTGGGAATAGCATGAAGGCTTTTTAATTTTTGTAGGAGAGATTAATTTAGTTCAGTGATTATGACTGAGGAATCTACTAACCTACTCCAGTGCTATTCCTGCACTGTCTGGCACAGGTTCTTCTCCCCCATGCCAACCAGAAGGCAGTGTTGAACTGGGGACCTACAGCAACCCAACTTCTCACAGAATCCCAGCATGGTAGGAGTTGGAAGTGACCTCTGGAGATCATCCACTTCAGCCCTTCTGCTAAAGCAGGGACACCCAGAGCAACTTGCCCAGGGGGACAATATCCAGGTGTTTTGGCATCTCTCCAGAGAAGAAGACTCCACAACCTCTCTGGACAGCCTGCTCCAGGCCTCCAGCACCCTCACACCAAACAATGTTCTCCTTATCCTCAGGTGGAATCTCCTGGGTTCCACTGTGTGCCCATCACACAGGGATGAGGGAGCTGGGGTTGTTTAGCCTGGAGAAGAGGAGGCTCAGGGCAGACCTCATTGCTGTCTACAACTACCTGAAGGGAGGCTGTAGCCAGGTGGGGTTGGTCTCTTCTCCCAGGCAACCAGCACTAGAACAAGGGGACAGAGTCTCAAGTTGTGCCAGGGGAGGTCTAGGCTGGATGTTAGGAGGAAGTTGTTGGCAGAGAGAGTGATTGGCATTGGAATGGGCTGCCCAGGGAGGTGGTGGAGTCACCGTCCCTGGAGGTGTTCAAGCAAAGCCTGGATGAGGCACTTAGTGCCATGGTCTGGTTGACTGGACAGGGCTGGGTGCTAGGTTGGACTGGATGAGCTTGGAGGTCTCCACCACCTCCCTGGGCAGCCCATTCCAATGCCAATCACTCTCCTTGCCAACAACTTCCTCCTAACATCCAGCCTAGACCTCCTCTGGCACACCTTGAGACTGTGCCCCCTTCTTCTGTTGCTGCTTACATGGCAGAAGAGCCCAACCCCACCTGGCTACAGCCTCCTTTCAGGTAGCTGTAGGCAGCAATGAGGTCTGCCCTGAGCTTTGTCTTCTGCAGGCTGCACACCCCCAGCTCCCTCAGCCTCTCCTCACAGGGCTGTGCTCCAGGCCCCTCACCAGCCTCAGTGCCCTTCTCTGGACACCTTCCAGCACCTCAACATCTCTCTTGAATTGAGGAGCCCAGAACTGGACACAGCACTCAAGATGTGGTCTGACCAGAGCTGAGTCCAGGAGCAGAATAACCTCCCTTGTCCTGCTGGCCACACTGCTCCTGAGCCAGCCCAGGATGCCATTGGCTCTGCTGCCCACCTGGGCACACTGCTGCCTCACCTTCAGCTACTCTCTACCAGCACCCCTAGGTCCCTTTCTTCCTGGCTGCTCTCCAGCCACTCTGTCCCCTAGAGAATTCTAGTTTAATAGCTGACTGCATGGAAAGTCCATGGGGACAACTTACCTTATAGAGAACTTCTCTGTGACCATCTTGGAACTATTTGAAGCCAGGAAACAATTTATTCTCTCTCCTGTAATGAATAAATACCCACAATCAATGTAAATACAACAAAGTTGGACCCTACTTTGCAGAAGTCCTCTCATGAAAGTGCCACAAACCAGGACTTTGGTGCTTTGATGTCATTTTACCTTTGCTGTGGTTTTGTTGATGTGTTAGCTTCTGACTTAAAGCTTATTAATCATTTCAGGGCTTGAGGACCTTCCCATGGGACTGTTTAGTATGGAGAAGGGGAGGCTTAGGGGAGACCTCTTTGCTTTCTACAACTCCATCAAAGGAGGTTGGAGTGGGGGTTGTTGTCTTCTCCCTAGTATCAGGTGATAGAATGAAATGGCCTGAAATCGTGCCAGGGCAGGGTTAGATTGGACATGAGGAACAATTTCTTTGCTGCAAGAGTGGTCAGGCATTGGAAAAGGCTGCCCAGGGAGGTGGTGGAGTCCCCATCCCTGGAGGTGTTCAAAAACTATGTGGCCATGGTACTTTGGGACATGGTTTCATGGCTATGGTGGTGTTGGGTTGGAGGTTGGACCAAATGATCTTAAAGGTCTTTTCCAACCCAAACAATTCTTTGATTCTACAAGAGATATCCATTTATAAAGCCAATCCTTCAAGTTTAGCCATTTCCCCAAAGCCTACCACAACTTGTGGATGAAGTTCCCACCCAACTCCCCGCCCTGAAACCCCTTTGCAGGTTCACAGCACCGCTCAGCTGCTTCATAACAATCTGAGGCTCATGATGAACCAAATGAGTCCTGATTTGTGCTATTTAATATCCTAATGGCTCGACTAGTTAGGTAGATAATTACACCCTGTGATTTATCCAACCCATTTATAAATATTTATAATAATGGATAGATTAACCTTTGGGATGTCTAGCTTGCAATCCCTTTGGTGGAAGAGGGATCACTCTGCTGCAGCAGCGAGCGCAGCTAACCTGCCACTGAGGACCCGTGGGGGCAGTGGGATGGGGATGCAGCTTCCTCCGTGGGATGCAATGAGCATCACCCAATGCCAAAAGGTCCTGGCTGGTATCCATCAACACCATCACATCTCCTCCTCCCCTCTACAGGGGAAGAAGTGCATCTTTGGCTTTATACCCAGTTTTAATCAGGGAAGAAAAAGGCATAAGAGATCAGACACCAGAAGAAGTTGCCCAGGGAGGTTGTGGGTGTCCCCTTCCTAGAGGTATTCAAGGCCAGGATCAATGGGGCCTTGAGCAGCCTGGATTAGTGGGAGGTGTCTCTGCCCATGGCTGGGCTTTGGAACTAGATGATCTTTAAGGTTCCTTCCAACCCAAGTCAATCTATGAATTTATGAGTGAGGGTTGTGATGGTTGGGGTGTGTGTGTCTCCCCCCAACTTTAGAAATCACCCAGACTAGACTCAGCTGGCTCTGGAAATATGATCTAGTCCTTCTCACCAAAACATTCTAGCTAGCTTCAAATTAGCACAGGGTTCTGCTGCTGAACACCACCACCACAGTCTACAGCATGGGAGAAAACTGAATCCTCAGACCTCCACAATCACTTGACAGAATAATAGAATCATAGAATCAACCAGGTTGGAAGAGACCTCCAAGCTCATCCAGTCCAACCTAGCACCCAGCTCTGTCCAATCAACTAGACTATGGCACTAAGTGCCCCAGTCTTTTTCTTGAGCACCCCCAGGGACGGTGACTCCACCACTTCCCTGGGCAGCCCATTCCAAAGCCAATCACTCTCTCTGTGATGAAGGCTTTGGGTTGAAAGGACTCTTCTCTATAGTGAAGCTCTGTGAGAAGTGCATTTCCAGCTTTATTTCCCAGTTTTAATCAGGGAAAGAAAAGGCACAAGAGATCAAACACTGGCACAGGTTGCCCAAGCAGGTTGTGGCTGCTCTGGAAGTGTTCAAGACCAAGTTGGATGAGGCCTCGAGCAACCTGTTCTAGTGGGAGGTGTCCCTGCCTATGGCAGGGAGTTGGAACTGAATGAGCTTTGAGGTCCCTTCCAACCTAAACCGTTCTATGATTCTATTCTACCATTGAGCTACACAACACCAACTGCATGAGGTTGCATCATGTCCTTCTCTCTCCACAATCATCTCTTTGAATGGAGAAGGCACTGGAAGGAAGGGTTTGCTTTCCTCCTTCTGACAGTGACAGGGATACCAGAGTTATGGACCTCTTCTAGTGGGAGGTGTTCCCATCTGTGGCAGGGGATTGGAACTGGATGGTCTTTGAGGTCCCTTCAAACCTAAACCGTTCTATGATGCTTTGACTTTTCAAGTTCATGCAGTCCAACACCCCTGCAGTCAGCATGAACTCCTGCAACCTGAGCAGGTTGCTCAGAGGCACAGACAGTCTGGCCTGCACTGATTCCAGGCATGGGGCATCTCCCACCTCTCTGGGCACCCCGTGGACAGGCTCTTGCCACTCTCTGTGTCAGACATTTCTCCCTTCTCTCCAGTCTGAATCTCCCTCTTCTAGTTTCAAACCATCACCTCTTGTCCTGTCACAACAAGCTCTGAGAAAAAGTCTGTCCCCAGCTTTCTAATCAGCCCGTTTAAACCCTGCAAGGCCACCAAAAGGTCTCCCTGGAGCCTTCTCTTCTCCAGACCGAACAACCTCAACTCTCTCAGCTTGGCCTCACAGCAGAGCCCTTCCAGCCCTGCTGACATTGCTGTGGCCTCCTCTGGCCCCGCTCCAACAGGTCCATTGTTGAGCAGAGCTGCAGAGAGAGGTTTAGATGAGTTTGTTCAGCCGGAGGAGCAGAGGCAGTGGTGGGCAGAGGCGCGTGGTGATGCGAGAGCAGCCGTGGCAGCCGTGTGTGCTGGTGAGTCACGGAAGCCCCCATCGCCCTGAGTGGGCACAAGCAGCCCATTGTCTGCTGCCGGGATGTCTGCAGCAGTGCTCTCCAGCCTGGCGAGGGGAACGCCAACGCTCTGCTCAGAGACAACAGAGGGTCAGTGTTTGCTGGGGCTGGAGGAAGGGGCTTGACCTGCAGAAGCCAGCGGTGGCCAGCAGACAGCATAGAGCAGCTCAGGAGAAGGGCAGCCGGATGCCAGCGTGCTGCAGCAGCCATTCAGAGCAACTGGAGTTCAGATGATCAGAGGGCTGGAGCATCTCCAGCATGGGGACAGGCTAAGAGAGAAGAAAAGGCTCCAGGAATCACAGAATCTCTTAGATTGGAAAAGCCCTTCGAGCTCCTCGAGTCCAGTCATTTCACACTGACAAGTCCTTGGCTAAACCAAACCCCTCAGCACAACATCTCATCACTATGAACTGCTATGCTTGGAAAGGACCACCAGGATCAGCCAGTCCAACCTTCATCCCAGCATCCTTCAGCACTAGACCAGACCTCAAGTGCCACAGCCACTCTCCTCTTAAACACCTCCAGAGATGGTGACTCCACCACCTCCCTGGGCAGCCTGATCCAGTGCCTCACCACCCACTCAGTAAAGAACTTCCTCTCAACATCCAACCTAAACCTCCCCTGATGCAACTTGAGGCCATTTCCTCTTGTCCTATCATTAGTAATTCGGGAGAAGAGAGCAGCTCCAGCCTCACTACAACCTCCTTTTAGGTAGTTGTAGAGGGCAATAAGGTCCCCTCTCAGCCTCCTATTCTCCAGACTAAACAACCTCAGTTCCCTCAGCCACTCCAGAAGACCTTCTTGTGGTCTGCCAGTACCTGGAGAGGGCTACAGGAGAGCTGTGGAGGGACTTTGGATGAGGGGTTGTAGTAATAGGATGAGGGGCAGTGACTTTGAGCTGGGAGAGGGCAGATTTAGACTGGAGATTAGAAAGAAACTCTTTATAGTGAAGAGTGGGGAGACACTGGAACAGGCTCTGGATGCCCCCTCCTTGGAGATATTCAAGACCAGGCTGGACAGGGCCTTGAGCAGCCAGGTCTAATGGAAGGTGTCCCTGTCCATCACAAGGCTGTTGGGACTAGATGCACTTTAAGATCTCCTCCAACCCAAACCATTCAACAAATCTATGAAATAGGTGTACGTTGAAAAATTGGTCCTCCAGATTTGCAGCCCTGCTCCAAATCCATCTTTTTAAGTTTAAAATCCATCACAATACAGGAGAAAGGAAAAAAAAAATCCCCAAACCAAAAAGCAAAGCCAACAGAAACCCAACAGACATAGCACCTTGTCTGGCAGAAGTGCTCCTTTGGACTAGCAAAGATATGCTAAATCCACATCAAATACCAACAAAGAGCAGAATTTAGCCTTCCAAGGTAATTATCATGTGAGGGTGGTGTGGGTTTTTTTTTTGGTCTTTGCTGGAGTAGATCCAAGGCTGTCTGTCACATCTCTGAATTTTGCTGCAGCACAAACTCTCCAAATGCAGGTTTTGCATCCCAGCAGGGTAACAAGAAAAGACAGCCCAGTCCTTGGCTAACAGCAGCGAAACTCACCCAAAAGGAGACATAAGTCTTAGCACACCCTTTGGAAGATTCTCCCTGACATCCATCAGTGTCAAAGGTTTTTAGCATTACCAAGTCCTGTCCTTTCTAATATTCTGCCACATATCCCTTGGCTCTAGGAGGAACATTCTTCTGCCAAGAAAGGGGGGAATGAGCGTTCCTTGAAGTGCCCTCCACAGTATTGTCCTATGTCACACAACCCCGGCATGAATGGTGGTTGAAAAGGATGGCTGGAGATCGTCCACTACAACTCACCTGCTAAAGCAGGGGCACCTACAGCACCTTGCCTACAATGGCCAGCTGGGTTTGGAAGCTCTCCAGACAAGGAGACTCCACAGTCTCTCTGGGCAGCCTGCTCCAAGGCTCCAGCACCCTCACACAGAACAGTTTTCTCCTAATTTTCAAGTGGAACCTCCTGGATTCCAGTTTGCAGCTGCTGCCTAAGTTCATCAAATCCAGTCATCAACTCAACACCACTATAGCCACTAAAATATGTCCCAAAGTGCCATGTTCTTTCTTTTCTTCAACACCTTCAGGGATGTTGACTCCACCACCTGCCTGAGCAGCCTGTTCCAACGCCTGACCGCTCCTGCAGCCAAGAAAGTGTTCCTCATCTCAAACCTAAACCTCTTTGGTACAATTTCAGGTAATTTCCTCTCATTCTATCTCCTGATAGAATTACAGTGCCCAGCTGGGGTTAGAAACTCTTCAGACAAGGAGACTCCACAACCTCTCTGAGAAGCCTGCTCCAGGGCTCCAGCACACTCACACCAAATAACTTTCTTCTCCTCTTCAGCTGGAACCTCCTGGCTTGCAGTTTGTGCCCATTGCCCCTTGACCTGTCACTGAGAACCACTGACAAGAGTCTGGCCCCAGCTTCTTGACCCCCACAGGTCCTTTAGCTCTTGCTGAGCATTGCTCAGATCCCCTCTGGGGCTGCTCTTCTGCAGGCTCCACAGCCCCAGGGCTCTCAGCCTTTGATCCTCACGGAGATGCTCCAGGCCCCTCCACTGGACTATGTCCAGTAGTTTCCTGTCTCTCTGGAACTAGGGAGCCCAGAATTGAGCTCAGTACTCCAGAAGCATCCTCACTAGGGCAAAGAAGAGTGGGAAAAGAACCTCCCTCGACCTGCAGCCCACACTCTGAACACATCCCAGGAGACATCTGGCTGTGATGCAGAACCAGTGACACCCAGTTTCTGCCCACCAGCACTGGCCCTTACCCCCCAGCAAGGCTGAAGGATGCAGCCCACGTCCCATCTGACAAGAGCCTCATTGTCTGCTGGGTTTGCTGGCTGGTGACAGGCAGGCAACCACTCCTCAGCATGGACTTGTCACAATATTACCAAGTGTGGCACCAGATCTGCGTGGTTGTTTGAGGAGAACTCGTTTGCACAGCTGTTCATGATGAGCTGCCTCCTCCTCCTCATGCTGCCAGGGATCTTCCCCACTCAGCATCTCCTTCTGAGCTCAGTGTCCTCCAAAGCCCAGTGTGTCCAGGCGATGGGAGCTGCCACATCATCCTGGTGTGACTCAAGAGCAACTTAGTGTGGAACTGATCCAAATGCTGAGAGCGAGAGGAAGCAGCAAACTAAACCTGCTTCCAAGAGATTAACAACCCCTTCCAGTATGCACACAACTTCACACCACTCAGGCTGTCCAGATCAGCTACCAAGGGAAGGGACCTGCTTAGACACACAGAGTAGCACAAGCTGCCACCGGCGTTTGACGCAAACCACCTACCCCTGGAATGGGTTTTTGCCTCCTGCTGCTGATCCTGTCTCTACTCACAGCAGCTTTCGCACACATCCTAATTGTGCATCCTGCTGGGGATGTTGGGATGGGGTCTGGGGGTGTTGGGAGGTCCTCGTCCAGCCCTGGAGAGCTGAGCTGCAGCCAGCAAGCGCAGGAACCGCAGGGCTTGGCACCGCTGCCGAGAATCTGCCTGTGCACCAAAGAGGAACAGAGTCCTGCGGGAGAGGAGAGCTCCAAATGAGCCGCTGGAGACCTCCTCCAGCTGTGCCACGCGTTTGTGGGGGCAGAGCCGAGGTTTCCTTTGTGCCTGGGTTGCTTTAGGCAATAACAGATCCAGCCGGCTGGGAAGCCCCGGGGACAGCACAGCCCTGCTTGGAGGGGAGGGAGAGAACGTGGAGCACATGAACATAAACCCTGCTGATAGTCTGGCTCAGGACAGTCAGCTGCTGATGGGGACAATCAGAGAATCACAGAATGGTTTGGGTTGGAAGCGACCTTAAAGAGCATCTAGTTCCAACCCCCTGCCATGGGCAGGGACACCTTGCACTAGATCAGGTTGCGCAAAGCCTCATCCAGCCTGGCCTTGCACACTTCCAGGGCATCCACAAGCTCCCTGGGCAACCTGTTCCAGTGTCTCACTACCCTGACTGGAAAGAATTTCTTCCCAATCCCCAGTCCAAATCTGCCATCTTCCAGCTCAAATTCATTCCCCCTCATCCTGTCACTGGTTTCTTCCTAATCTCCCATCTGAATGTGCCCTCTTTCAGCTACACAACTGCTCAGACCTGAAACTACACCCTTGCACCTTCTCCAGAGTACACAAGCATCCTGAGGGGCCAGCACATCGGGTCACAAGGGAGTGACATTTATTGCTCACATGCTGACAAGATCATAGAATCATAGAATTCTTTTGATTAGAAAAGACCTCTAAGATAATTGAGTCCAAACCCAACACCACCATGGCCATTAAACAATGTCCCAAAGTGCCATGTCCATGTGTTTTTGAACACCTCCAGGCATGGCAACTCCACCACCTCCCTGGGCAGCTTGTTCCAGTGCCTGACCACTCTTGCAGGAATGAAATTGTTCCCAATATTCAGTCTTAAGATATCTCACCTGGAGCCAACAGACAGAACAAAAATCCACAGAATACAGAAAACCAACCAACAAACAACCAACTCTTTGCTGAAGGAATCCACCTCTCCAAAATGGCATCAGAGGCTTTGCTGGAAGGGACCAGGCAGCCCTCACAAACAGGCTGCCTGCCCACGTGTCTCATCCTCCCCAGGTGCTTTGCAGGATCCCAGAATCCAAGCATGGTGGGGTCTGAAGAGACCTCTGGAAATCATGAACTCCAACCCCCCCTGTCCAAGCAGGGGCACCCACAGCAGCTTGCCCAGCATTGCAATAGCCAGGGGAAGTTGGAAGCTCTCCAGAGAGGAAGACTCCAGAACCTCTCTGGGTAGTCTGCTTCAGGCCTCCAGCACACTCACACCAAACAACTTTCTCTTCATCTTCAGGTGGAACCTCCTGGCTTCCAGTTTATGCCCATTGCCCCTTGGCCTGTCACTGGGCACCACTGACAAGAGTCTGGCCCCAGCCTCTTGGCCTCCAGAGGTCATTTAGCCCTTTCTGAGCGTTGATCAGACCCCCTTTGGGGCTGCTCTTCTGCAGACTTCATAGCCTCAGGGCTCTCATTCTTTGCTCCTAACAGAGATGCTCCAGGCCTCTCAGGAGCTTTGTAGCCTCCACTGGACTCTTTAAATATTGATCAGCACTGGGAAGATCCAAGATGCTGCTCTCATTGCAGCAGCCCTGCTCAAGATGAGGCTATGGAGATGCCCTCTCATGGACTGTAAGCAACGCCAATACCCTCAGCATGACAAGCAAGATGCTGCCACATCCTAACATCAGTGTTGCTCTACCACAGTGTTTTCTGCTCTGGGAAGCTCTCAATTGCTCTCCGTGGAAAGAAAAGATTAGAAGATCTAGGAGAGACTTCAAATCCTTAAAGTAAGTAAATCCTTGTAAATGTGATTCCTCTGATGCAACAATAACCTCTGATAAAGCACCAAATAAATCCCACCATTGCCAGGACAAAAATCTGAGAATCATAGAATCAGTCAAGGTTGGAAGGGACCAGAAGGATCAGCCAGTTCCAACCCCCCTGCCATGGGCAGGGACACCCTACCCTAGAGCAGGCTGCCCACAGCCTCATCCAGCCTGGCCTTAAACACCTCCAGGCATGGGGCCTCAACCACCTCCCTGGGCAACCCATTCCAGGCTCTCACCACTCTCATGCTGAACAACTTCCTCCTCACATCCAGTCTCAATCTCCCCACCTCCAGCTTTGCTCCATTCTGCCCAGTCCTGTCACTCTCTGATAGCCCAAAAGTCCCTTCCAGCTTTTTTGTAGTCCCCTTCAGATATTGGAAGGCCACGAGAAGGTCACCTTGGAGCTCTTCTCTAGACTGAATAGCTCCAACTCTTTTAGTCTGTCCTCATAGCAGAGGTGCTCCAGCCCTCTGAGCGTCCTCGTGGCCCTTCTCTAGACACCTTCCAGCACATTGCCTAGGTTCTAATTTAGATTTCCCAGAGACTCAAATATAGTTGATAGAACCAATAACAATTTCTAGGATGCCCTTCCCTCTTCCTCCTTCTTTCCATAAAGAAAAGGAATTAGATAGGGAGAGAGAGAGGAAAGGTATGCAGACCCAAATAAATAATCTCACTGTGATATGGAAGTTAAAAGAAGACAAGTTTGGCAAGAAGTACAAGGTATATGAGGTAGGGAAGATACAGAAAGTATAAGGAAGGGAAAACAAGATACAAAATATGTAACTATACAACCAGATTAGATGGCAATGGGTCTTGTTCTCCTCATGGTGATGATGGCCACGTGGTAAGACAAAGAGCAGCAGGACACAGGAACAGTGATGCTCACAGGCAGGGAGAGAGAAGAAGGAGTTCTCCTGCTTTTATGGATCACAGACAGGAAGGGGGAGTGGGCTAAACCACCATCACCTGGTAGTGCTCAGACCCACCCCTGGGGAGGGGTCAAGACCACCTGGAGTCAAGTTCAAGAGCACTCCCCCCAGGAGGGTTAACCCTGTACACACATCCACATCCCTTTTGTACTGGGGACTGCAGAACTGGCTGCAGTACTCCAGGTGGGGTCTCACCAGAGCAGAGTAGAGGGGGAGAATCACCTCCCTCGACCTGCTGCCCACACATCTCTTGATGCATCCCAGGATCTGGTTGGCTTTCTGGGCTGCAAGTGCACACTGCTGGCTCCTGTTGAGCTTCTCATCCAGCAGCACCCCCAAGTCCCTCTCCTCAGGGCTGCTCTCCAGCCACTCACTGCCCAGCCTGGATTTGTGCTTGGCATTGCCTCAACCTGGATGCAGGACCTTGTGCTTGGTCTAGTTGAAGCTCATGAGGTTGGCTTATGCCCACCTCTCCAGCCTGTCCAGGTCCCTCTGGCTGGCATCCCTGCCCTCCAGCCTGTCTGCTGCACTACACAGCTTGGTGTCATCAGCAAACTTGCTGCTGGTGCACTCAGTGCCACTGTCCATGGCAGCCACAAATAACTGCCTTTGCTGTCATGGGTTTGTCTGCTGCGTGGCAGGAGGCTGCAGAAGCAGAGGTGGAGTTTTTCTGATCTATAATCAAGCAGTTCATTAAAAAAGCCTAATGGAAATGGAAACTTTTAAAAAGAGTATTTTCATTGTATTATTTTTAATTATTTTTCTTTTAGCTATTTGGGAGTGGTCAAATTTCCATCTTCAAACACCCATCACATTTTAAAAGCCTGGGTTGGCATTTTGGTTTGCTGAGATTTTTTAGGATAATAGCAAATTACAGAGAAAAGTCTCCCAATTCTTTGTCAAGTGAACTATGCAAAAAGGAACCATTAGTTCATAGTTCACCTGTGAGATGGGGAAGACATCCTGAATAATAATTTCTGGAGAAGACAAAGGGCATTTATTGGCAAATAACGCTCCCAGCTGTGGAATTAAGGCTGGCCCTGCTGGCACCACTCCTGTGAAAAGAGACTCAGGGAGTTGGGGCTGTTTAGTCTGGAGAGAAGAAGGCTCCCAGGTGACCTTATTGTGGCATTTCAGTATCTTAAGGGGGCCCACAAGAAAGCTGGGGAGGGAATTTTTAGGCTGCCAGGTAGTGATAGGACTGGGTGGTGAGACACTGGCATAGGTTGCCCAGGGAGGTTGTGGAGGACAGAAGCACAGAATGGGATCTTTGATCACATTCTGTGCTTCTGTCCTCCACAACCTCCCTGGAGGTGTTCAAGGCCAGGCTGGATGAGGCCTTGAGCAACCTGTTCTAGCAGGAGCAGTCCCTGCTTATGGCAGGCAGTTGGAACTGGCTGAGCTTTGAGGTCCCTTCCAACTTCCTTACTGTCTACAACTACCTGAAGGGAGGCTGTAGCCAGGTGGGGTTGGGCTCTTCAAGGCAGCCAGCAGCAGAACAAGGAGACACAGTCTCAAGTTGTGCCAGGGGAGGTCTAGGCTGGATGTTAGGAGGAAGTTGTTGGCAGAGAGAGTGATTGGCATTGGAATGGGCTGCCCAGGGAGGTGGTGGAGTTGCTGTCCCTGGAGGTGTTGAAGCAAAGCCTGGATGGGGCACTTAGTGCCATGGTCTGGTTGATTGGACAGGGCTGGGTGCTAGGTTGGACTGGATGAGCTTGGAGGTCTCTTCCAGTTCCGGGACTGGATGGTAAGACACTGATCTTTGATCACATTCTGTGATTCTGTCCTCCACTTCCAACTCACTTGCCAAAGGCAGGGACACCTTCCACTAAAGCAGGTTGCTCAAGGACTGATCCAACCTGGCCTTGAACATCTCCAGGGAGGAAGCAGCCACAACCTCCTTGGGCAACCTGTTCCAGTGTCTCACCACCCTCACTGCAAAGAATTTCTTCCCAATCTCCAGTCTCAATCTGTCCTCTTCCAGCTCAAAGCCATTCCCCCCCTCAGCCTGTCACTGCAAGCCCTTATCAAGAGTCCCTCCCCAGCTCTCCTGTTGCCTTCTTCAGGCACTGGAAGGCTTCTCTAAGGTCTCCCTGAAGCCTTCTCTTCTCCAGGCTGAACAATCCCAACTGCCTCAACTTGTTCCCATAGGGGAGGTGCTCCAGCTCTCTGTTCATCTTCATGGCCTCCTCTGGACCCACTCTGGCAGTTCAATGTCTGCAATACATTGATGACAGAGTCCCAACATGGTGAAGGTTAGAGGGGACCTCAGGGAATCAGTGAGTCCAATCTCCCTGCTAAAGCAGGGTCACACACAGCAGCTTGCCCAGGATCTGTGGAGACTCTCCCAGCAGTTGCCTGTATCTGTTGAAGTGAGCAGCCCAGAACTGGACCCAGGACTGCCAATGTGTCCTGACTAGGGCAGAACAGAGGGAGAGGAGACCCTCCCTTGACCTGCTGGCCGCACTCTTCTTCATGCAGCCCAGGTGACCATTTGCCTTTTTGGCCACGAGGGCACATGTCTGGCTCATAGGGAACTTGTTCCCTACCAGCACTGCCATGTCCTTGACAGAGCAGCTTTCCATCAGGTGAAGCCCTCACCTTTCTTGGTGCAGGGGATTATTCCTCCCCAGGCACGGGACCCTGCTCTTATCCTGGTTGATCTTCACAAGGTTCCCATCCACCCAACTCTCCAACTTGTTCAGATCTCCCTGACTGACAAATTCAGCCATACAACACCTTGGATCAAGAGCATTAAGGTGGCTCAGTATCATTTTATGGTCCAAGGCTCAAGCACCACAGATCCTATCACACCTCAGGAAGGAAAGCATCTTCCATCCACTCATCCTGACAAGATACCAAGTGAGCTGTTGACAGCTGTCCTCAAACACAACTTTTTTTTCCCCCTCCTATTTCCCTACTTTTCCATGGCTTCATTTTTCCTTCTGCTAAGATCAAAGTTAAAAAATAAAACTCAAAGACAACAGAGAATGTTCTTTTGTTCTGTGCAAAAGTTAAACTCTGCAGCATGGAGGAGACTCACAAACCAGAGCTTTGGGCCCTGGTATTTAGAAAACAAAAAATAACTCTTCCTGAAGCAGACTATGAAGAAAAAGTCTAAAGGATGGGCTGATGAAGTGGCTCTGCTTTTCTTTCCCCCCACTCATAACAGCGCCCTGAGGCATAACCCAGACAGAAAATTGTCTGCAGTTCATACTTTGAAGTGAGCATGGGAAAGGGATCCCACTGGGAATCTGCTTCCTTTGTGACAGTGCTGGGACATGCTCATCTGTAAATTTCTTTATTTTGGCTTTGGGGATCTTGAGGGAGCTTAAATGTGATGCTTGTAGCGAGTCTGGGCTGAGGGCATTCCTCAAACAGAGAGGCTGGAAGTGATGGGAAGTTTGTTGTAAAACATGCAAGCGTTGATTATCTTCAGCTTGTAAGACCACTCAACTGTTTGAGTTGGACAAGGCTTCTAAGGTCATTGGGTCCAACCATCAACCCAACACCACCATGGCCATTAAACCATGTCCCCAAGTGCCATGACCATAGACTCATGGAATCAACCAGGTTGGAAGAGACCTCCAAAATCATCCAGTCTAACCTATCTCGACAACACCTTTCTTGAACACTTCCAGGCATGGTGACTCCACCACCTCCCTGGACAGCCTGTTCCAATGTCTGGCCACTCTTGCAGCAAATAAATTGTTCCTCTTGTCCAACCTAAAGCTCCCCTGGTGCAACTTGAGACTGTTTCCTCTTGTCCTTTCAGACGTTCCTTGTGAGAGGAGACCTGGCTCCAACCTCCTTTCAGAGAGTAGAGAGCACTGAGGTCTCTTCTAAACCCCCTTTTCTCCAGACTGAACTGCCTCAGCTGCTCCTCACAAGACCCAAACAAGCCTTCTGAGCTAATCCATCCTGCCTATGAAGCTTTTCTTGGGCTCCAGGCTGCGGATTTCCCTTCCCACCCAGCAATCAGCTCAGGTTACTCAACACATCGTGGCAACAGTCAAGGAGCCTCAGTGGATTTTTGCCTCCTCATCTCTCCCCTGGATTCCAGCTTCAGCTGCAGCATTGAATGAAGCCATTCCCTGGCAGGTGCTGGCTGGTGTTCCGGCACTAAACGGCACCATTACTCCCATTTACAAGGACAACATCACAATTAAGGAGGGATGAATAATTTAGATACCAGCAAGTAGCTTCATATACCCCCCACCCCGCCCCCCCCCAAGCCTGCTGAAGAGGCTTTAGAACTCGAGGTGTTTATTTTATTGCAAAACAAGGTCTCTGCTGGCTGGGAAGGGATGAAAAGTTGCTAA
This sequence comes from Tricholaema leucomelas, assembly GCA_013400475.1. Classification (NCBI taxonomy): domain Eukaryota; kingdom Metazoa; phylum Chordata; class Aves; order Piciformes; family Lybiidae; genus Tricholaema lacrymosa; species Tricholaema leucomelas. The sequence continues at coordinate 24,845 of WAAF01008399.1, forward strand.
TTTCAGGCTTTAGTTCAAACCTTTTAATCTTCCAGATAAGTGAGCGCCTCGTTATCTCCTAAAGCCACCACAGGGCTGTTCTGGGGCTTTGTCTCCTTCCAAGCTTCCTACCTTTATCCTAGGTGAGCCCAATGAGACAAAGGGGCTGGTGCCACCTGAGAGAGCCATGACTTAAAGGGGCTTTTCTTCTTAAACCTTAACTTGTGCTGCTGGCAAAGGTTTCCAGAGCGCATTGGTTTGCGCCGCGATAAATAACGCTGGGTAATTAAAACTCCATCGCGGAGGTGACAAACTGTTTGTGAGGTGCTAATTCTATTTATTAAAAGCAGGGGCATTAGTTTTGACGGCTTGAATTATCCTGCAGCCAAGCAGGGTTTGTGTTGTAATTAAATTCACGCCTGTTTGATGAAGGGAGGTTGGGAGATGAAAATTTAAAGAGCGGATTCGGCAGTCCCTGCGTTATCCGGTAGGGTATGGCTCCAGTGGGGTGTCCTGGATTGGGCTGTTCTGCCAGGCAACCAGCAGCAGAACAAGGGGACACAGTCTCAAGTTGTGCCAGGGGAGGTCTAGGCTGGATGTTAGGAAGAAGTTGTTACCAGAGAAATTGATTGGCATTGGAATGGGCTGCCCAGGGAGGTGGTGGAGTCGCTGCCCCTGGAGGTGTTCAAGCAAAGCCTGGATGAGGCACTTAGTGCCATGGTCTGGTTGACTGGACAGGGCTGGGTGCTAGGTTGGACTGGATGAGTTTGGAGGTCTCTTCCAATCTGCTTGATTCTGATTCTATGTGAGCTTCATTCGTGGAAGCGGTGAAGATAATAGAATGGTTTGGCTTGGAAAGGACTTTAAAGAGGACCTAGTTCCAGCTCCCCTGCCAAGGGCAGGGACACCTTCCACAGGAGCAGGTTGCTCAAGAACTCATCCAACCTGGCCTTGAACATCTCCAGGGAGGAAGCAGCCACAACCTCCTTGGGCAACCTCTTCCTGTGTCTCACCACCCTCACTGCAAAGAATTTCTTCCCAATCTCTAGTCTCAATCTGTCCTCTTCCAGCTCAAAGCCATTCCCCCTCAGCCTGTCGTTACAAGCCCTTATCAAGAGTCCCTCCCCAGCTCTCCTGTTGCCTTCTTCAGGCACTGGAAGGCTTCTCTAAGGTCTCCCTGAAGCCTTCTCTTC
>WAAF01008401.1:4896-28621 GCA_013400475.1 Tricholaema leucomelas
AGATCATCTATGAAGATGTTAAAGAGGATGGGGCCCAGCACTGATCCCTGAGGGACACCACTAGTGACAGCTGCCAGCTGGATGTGGCACCATTCACCACCACTCTCTGGGCTCGGCCCTCCAGCCAGTTCCTCACCCAGCACAGAGTGTTGCCATCCAAGCCGTGGGCTGACAGCTTAGCCAGCAGTTTGCTTGGGGGACAGTGTCAAAGGCCTTGCTGAAGTCCAGATAGACCACATCCATTCTCTTCTCCCCTAACAGAAGCACCATCAACTTATTTAGCTGAAGTTGGATGGAGCAACCTGCGCCAGCCCTCGCTCAAGAAAGGTTATTGAACAAAGTGATAAGAGTGTAAGTTGTCACTCATCAGCCTCACTCTTGCTATGAGGCACTAAGTCTTCCTTTTGCTGGAGCCTTGGCTGTAAATCATGCTTCCATTATCTGTTTGCTGTGATTTAAGCAAGGGGAAAATAAAACCCAACATAAAGAACAAACTTCAAAGCCCAGCCTGAACGTCAAGGGCTTGAGGAGCTAAAACTAGGTCCTAAAAGCAGCTCACCACATTGGTGCCTAATCTCCTTTGACATTCCAGCACAAGCAGGGTTTGCAAAACATGCAACAGTTTAAGCTTCAGTTTGTCAGTCCCTAGGACTTCAATTTCAATCAGTGACCAGCAGTTAGAGCTGTCTCTGGTGGGTGGGTTGATCCATTCCATAAGCTCTAAACCAGCAGGTGATGGATTGAAAGTGGTTCACCTGCTCCCTTCCTCAGGGAATTGACAATTTCAAGTGCCTCAGAACAAACTCCAACAAGAACATTTTCTAGAATCACAGAATGGTAAGGGTTGGAAGGGGCTTCCAGAAATGAGTCCAACCCCCTACCAAAGCAGGATCATCTAGGGCAGGTCACACCGGAACACAGCCAGATGGGTCTTGAGAGTCTCCAGAGAAGGAGACTCCACAATCTCTCTGGGCAGCACCTCCAGGGCTCCATGTTGGGCACCAAAATAAAGATCATAGAATCGACCAGGTTGGAAGATAACTCCAAGCTCAGACAGCCCAACCCAGCACCCAGCCCTGGCCAACCAACCAGACCATGGCACTAAGTGCCCCAGCCAGGCTTGGCTTCAACACCTCCAGCCACAGCAACTCCACCACCTCCCTGGGCAGCCCATTCCAATGCCAATCACTCTCTCTGCTAACAACTTCCTCCTAACATCCAGCCTAGACCTCCCCTGGCACAGCTTGAGGCTGTGTCCCCTTGTTCTGTTGCTGGTTGCCTGGCATCAGAGCCCAACCCCACCTGGCTACAGCCTCCCTGCAGGTAGTTGTAGACAGCAATGAGCTCTGCCCTGAGCCTCCTCTTCTCCAGGCTAAACAATCCCAGCTCCCTCAGCCTAAACCAGGGACAGCCTAACTGTCAAAGCCTAAACTGACAAAGGGAATGGCTGCTGCTAGGGAAAAGCTCTCTTTGTAAGCAAGAGACAATGTTGGCTAAAAGCTTTATATAGATATATATATGTTTGGCATTTATTAATTTTCTTGCACTCAATATATTGAGAGTCAGGCAGGAGATCAAAGTGAGCTCCTTCTAACACCTGACACAATTCTTTTAAGTTTTCAATGAAGAAGAGAAAAGAAAAGACCAGAGAAGGGAAATTTCTTGGGGCAGAACAGCTTTAAGGGCATGAAGACTTAGGAAAAAGCTGCAAAGAGGAAGTCTAACACTGTGAATGTTCTCTTTTCTTGTCCCTGGTTTATAGCACCCAGTTGGAAGTTTCTGCCTTGTCTTTTCTTTAGGTTGCCCTCCCCAGTATGTCCTGGTTGGTAGGAAAGAAAGATGATTCACATTGCTGTAGAGGCCTCCTCCCTGGTGGGGTCACCACAACCTGGGATCATGGAGGAGGGAGAGGTAGTGGGGAGAAAGCACTTAGGTTTCTAGGGACGGGCTGCACGAAAAAAACAAGTCATGCATCAAAGAAATGAGTGAATTTGTGGCAGAAAAGAAAGAACAGGCTCTGAAGCCCTCTGCGTGTAGCTCAGGGTGAAGCTGGAACAGGGAGAGGGCTAACAAATGGACACTGCTTGTTGCCTTTGCTTTCATCAAGGGGGAAAACAGCCTGCTTCTGAGCAGCACCATCAAAGGGATAAATCTGGGAGCAAGCCTGGCTCCCACAGCCTGCTGCACACTCTGCCTGTGTTTACTGCGGGGATAATGACTCCTTGTCAGGATTAATTCTGTAAGAGGAGTGACAACCATTTAGGAGCTGAGTGGTGTCATTAGATGCGGCTTGCATGCTGGCCCAGGCACTTCTGCTTGCAATTTGTGCCTTGTGCTGCCCTTCAAGATATGCAGGAGTGGATGGGGAAAGGAGGGAGTGCAGTGGGTCAGCTGCTTCCAAACTCTGCTGACAGCGATTTGGCCATAGAAAGTTATTGTGAGCTGTAAGGATTCACCTGGGGAGGTGTGGAGATGAGAAGTATGAGTCAGGGAGCAGCTCCAAATCTGCTGCTCATTACCACTTGCAGGTCTTTCTCCTGTTCCTCTGGACATCTGCATGGGCAATTGCTCTCAGTGGGAAATGAGCTCTTCACAGCAACACTTGGGGCTTCCCACTGCTGCATCCCTGCTCTCACATCACACTGGTGTTGCTGCTTTAGATCTCACAGTATGTATTTATCCAGGCTTTTCCTCCTGGAATTGCAGAGGACAGCCCTGTGAAGCCCATCACAAAGATACTTTTTGACTGATCACTTAGTAATGCTGATAGTCTGAAGTAAGTTGTCCCTGGCCATCACTTACTACTCATCCCCAGGAAAGGAAGGCTGTGGCAGCTCTCAGATCCTCTCCTCTTAGTGGCTTGTAAGATTTTTTTCTTAATGAGAGTTTGGCTTTGATCAAGGGCAAGCAAAACTGGGAAGCAGAGCAGAGCAAGTTGCTGCTCCAGCTGGAAATGCAGTTATGGCTTCATTTATGTGGGTCTAATTTTTGGCTCTTGCCCTGAAGCATCAAACCAGTGTGGAGCTTGCTGGACCAAAAGTTTTCTTCCATTATCACCTGGACTAGCACAAGCTTTGCACTTGTCATCTTGTCAGCAAGATAATAAGGTTTGCTTTTCATTTGGGCAGGAAGAAGCCAATAATGGGAGAAGTGGAGAGGGTAAAACCCAATCAAATCCTGAAGCAGCCTTAGCAGGGCCCCTTGGCTTTGTTTCAACCAGCAGTTCAACAACATCTTATTCATGGTTTGGGTTGGAAAGGACCTTAAAGATCATCTAGTTTCAAACACCCTGGTGTGGGCAGGGGCACCTTTAAGATTGCTCAAGGCCTCACCCAACCTGGCCTTGAACACCTCTAGGGAAGGGGCATCCACAACCTCACAGGCTCACAGGATGTCAGGGGTTGGAAGGGACTCAAAGAGATTATCCAGTCCAACCCCCCTGCCACAGCAGGACCATACAGCCTAGCTCAGGGCACACAGGAACACATCCAGACAGGCCTTGAAAGGCTCCACAGAAGGAGACTCCACAACCTCTCTGGGCAGCCTGTGCCAGGGCTCTGGGACCCTTACAGGCAAGAAGTTGCCCCTTGTGTTGAGCTGGAACCTCCTGTGCTGCAGCTTCCATCCATTGCTGCTTGTCCTATCCCAGGCAGCAGTGAGCAGAGCCTGTCCCCCCCTCCTGACCCCCAGCCCTTAGATAGTTATAGACATTTATTAGATCCCCTCTCAGTCTTCTCTTCTCCAACTAAGCAGCCCCAGGTCCCTCAGCCTCTCCTCAGCAGGCAGTGCTCCAGTCCCCTCATCATCCTCATAGCCCTCCCTTGGTCTCTCTCCAGCAGATCCCTGTCCCTCTGCAACTGGGAAGCCCAAACTGAAGTCAGTACTCAAGATGAGGTCTCACCAGGGCAGAGTAGAGGCAGAGGAGAACCTCCCTTGATCTGCTGGACAAACTCTTCCTAAAACTCCCCAGGATCCCCTTGGCCCTCTTGGCCCCAAGGGCACATTGCTGTGCCATGGACATTCTCCACCAGCACTCCCAAGTCCCTCTCCCCAGGGCTGCTCTCCAGTGTGGTCTGTGCCACATCTGTTGGGCAGCTAATTTTATCCTGAAAGGAAATGAAGATGTTTCTCCTCTTCCTCAATTCAAGAGAGATGCTGAGGTGCTGGAAGGTGTCCAGAGAAGGGCGATGAAGCTGGTAAAAGGCCTGGAACACAAACCCTATGAGGAGAGGCTGAGGGAGCTGGGGGTGTGCAGCCTGCAGAAGAGGAGGCTCAGGGCAGAGCTCATTGCTGTCTGCAGCTCCCTGAAGGGAGGTTGTAGCCAGGTGGGGTTGGGCTCTGCTGCCAGGCAGCCAGCAACAGAACAAGGGGAGACAGCCTCAAGTTGTGCCGGGAGAGGTCTAGGCTGGATGTTAGGAGGAAGTTGTTGGCAGAGAGAGTGATTGGCATTGGAATGGGCTGCCCAGGGAGGTGGTGGAGTGGCTGTGGCTGGAGGTGTTGAAGCCAAGCCTGGCTGGGGCACTTAGTGCCATGGTCTGGTTGGTTGGGCAGGGCTGGGTTGGACTGGCTGAGCTTGGAGGTCTCTTCCAACCTGTTTGATTCTCTGATTCCTCCACAGTTAGCTTTTCTTTACAACAGCTTTTTTGGGTTGTTGTTCTTTCAACAGTCATGCTGGGAAATGGCTAAGAGGAGCTGAAGTGCTCTGGGGAAGGTGGTTAATCACATTTAATTGTGTGACACGTTTCAGCCTCGGCCGTATGAATCACGCTCCCATGGGATATGAAGGAGTTGCACCAGTTTTACTCATTTGGACCTTAAATTCCCCACATCCTTTACCTGGATGGCTCTGCAGATCTCCTGCAAAGACCTTACCTCCTGATTTGGGTGCATATTTTTTTTGGGGGGGAGGGGATATTTGGAGGTGTTCAAGCAAAGCCTGGATGAGGCACTTAGTGCCATGGTCTAGTTGATTGGATAAGGCTGGGTGCTAGCTTGGACTGGCTGAGCTTGGAGGTCCCTTCCAACCTGGCTGATCCTATTCTGTTCTATTCTATTTCCACCTACAATTAGCAGGGCTGATGTCAAGAGGAGCTGTTAGCAGAGGGCAGGGAGGCTGGGATTTGGAATAAATACACCTTAGACAGGACTCATGTCAAGCATTTCAACTCCAGCCTTGGTAAAAGCCAAAAGGCAGTGGTGGATTATGTTTTTTTTAGTGGTTAGATGAAAGTTAGGGTTGTAGAGTGCTGGAGGTAAAGGGTGGGAGACAGAGCTCCTGGGCTACCTCAGGTTAGCCCAGCAATAATAATTTATGGTGCTGACAAGCTGTGGATAGAAACCTGAGGGCAAGTAAAAGGCCTGTAAGGGGAAGAACAGGTCTGAGGGATGTGAGGTGTGAGGTCCACATTCCTGTGAGCACTGACATGTGTGATGGATGGGCAAGAAGTCCAAGGAAGTATAAAGATGCATTATGAAAGCTGTTTTGACCAGGGGAAGAAGAACTGCCCAGGTGCTGAAAGCAGAAAGATCCAGAGTGCCATGGGGAATGAAACCATTCCTTTGTGTGTCTGGAGCCTGTGTCTAGGATCTTTGTGTCAGAGAGACTATTCATGGTCCAATTTCTTCTCTGTCTCCTGCATGGTGATTGATCTTTGTCAGTGATATGGACAGAGGAATTGAGTGCACCCTCAGCAAGTTTGCAGATGACACCAAGCTGTGTGGCACAGCTGACTTGCTGGAGGGCAGGGATGCCATCCAGAGGGACCTGGACAGGCTGGAGAGGTGGGCCCAGGCCAACCTCATGACGTTTAACAAGGCCAAGTGTAAGGTCCTGCACCTGGGTCGGTGCAATCCCAGGCACAGATACAGGCTGGGTGGGGAATGGCTGAGAGCAGCCCTGAGGAGAAGGACCTGGGGGTCTGGGATGATGAAAAGCTCAACATGAGCCTGCAGTGTGCACATGCAGCCCAGACAGCAACCCTGTGCTGGGCTGCAGCAAGAGCAGTGTGGGCAGCAGGGCAAGGGAGGGGATTCTGCCCCTTGGCTCTGCTCTCCTCAGACCCCACCTGGAGTCCTGTGTGCAGTTCTGGAGCCCCCAGCACAAGAAGGACATGGAACTGCTGGAGCCAGTCCAGAGGAGAGCCACGAAGATGCTCAGAGGGCTGCAGCAGCTCTGCTATGAGGACAGGCTGAGAGAGTTGGGGCTCTGCAGCCTGGAGAAGAGAAGGCTTCGAGGAGACCTTAGAGTGGCTTTCCAGTATCTGAAGGGAGCCTACAGGAAGGCTGGGGAGGGACTATTGACAAGGTCTGGTAATGTCAGGACGAGGGGGAATGGGTTTAAGCTGGAAGAGGGGAGATTTAGACTGGATGTTAGGAGGAAGTTCTTTACAGTGAGGGTGGTGAGACACTGGCACAGGTTGCCCAGGGAGGTTGTGGATGCTTCCTCCCTGGAGGTGTTTAAGGCCAGGCTGGATGAGGCCTTGAGCAGCCTGCTCTAGTGGGAGGTGTCCCTGCCTATGGCAGGGGGTTGGAGCTGGATGATCCTTGAGGTCCCTTCCAACCTAAACCATTCTATGATTCTATGTAAGCAAAGGAGCTCCCAAGCTTTGGCCCTTTGTGTTACTTGGGTACTATTCCCTTCATAAAACAAGAAATGTGGGCATTCTGAGCTTTCAGCCAGGATTGTTTGGAGTGGTGACATGGCACCTCCACTCCAACATCCTTTATCAGTCACTTCATGCCAGGCCATCTTACCTTGAAGACAACCAGCTGCATCTTTCATTGCCCACTCGAGGTGGCTGCCAGTTTCTCTCTGACTCACAGCATTTCATTTTAAGCAAAAGAAGTCAGGAAATATTTATCCCTTTTTTCTTTTGGTTGTTTCTTTTAGAGGAAACCAGAAACTGAAGGCAGAATGCAATGTTTTTGCATTTCTCTTTCACCCCAAGACTCTCAGCTGCCCCCTCCATGCTAACTGGGGTGAGAGAGCTGCTGGGCAGTGGTCAGCAGCTTCCCTTTATGGATACTGAGATTGCTTTGTGGGACAGGGGCATGGGTTGCATAGGGCTGGCTAGGTGACAGGAGCTGCTGGGTGTGGTAAAGTGATCTAGAGAGGATCTGAGCATAGAAACAAACCTATCTGCAAAACAGCCTCTAAATTTGGGAATGGCATCCAGTCACCACGATTGAAGAGCACTGCCCATGCAGGAGGGGACAGGAGCCCTCCAGGAGAACAGCAGAAGGACCAACACCAGAGTGCAGAGAGGAGCATCCACAGCACTAAGTGTTCAAGGGAAGCACAGGCTGAGTGATTGGCATTGGAATGGGCTGCCCAGGGAGGTGGTGGAGTCACTGTCCCTGAAGGTGTTCAGGAAAAGCCTGAATAAGGCACTTAGTGCTGTGGTCTGGTTGATTGGGCAGGGCTGGGTGCTAGGTTGGACTGGATGAGCTTGGAGGTCTCTTCCAACCTGTCTGATTCTATGATTCTCCTCTAATGATGTTCCTGTGGTCACAAAAGCCTTCTGCCTGTCCTCACAAATTCACCCTGCCCAGTTCTGTGTCCCCACAAGCCTTGCTGGCTGTGCTGGGGTTCCCCAGCAGCAGTTCTGGAGCTGGGTGATCACAGCCTTTCTCCATCCATTTCTTCTCTCATGCTAAAAGAAGCAGCAGAAGCTCTGTTTTGAGCTTGAAAATCCACAAATCCATCTCCTCAATACCTTCTTGCAGCTTCCCTTTACAGATACTGAGATTGCTTTGTGGGACAGGGGTATGGGATTCTCCTCTAGTGATGCTCCTGTCATCACAAAACCCTTCTGCTTATCCTCACAAATTCACCCTGCCCAGTTCTGTGTCCCCACAAGCCTTGCTGGCTGTGCTGGGGTTCCCCAGCAGCAGTTCTGGAGCTGGGTGATCACAGCCTTTCTCCATCCATTTCTTCTCTCATGCTAAAAGAAGCAGCAGAAGCTCTGTTTTGAGCTTGAAAATCCACAAATCCATCTCCTCATTACCTTCTGTGCAACCTCAGTGCTCTTGGCATCCTTTCTAGATGGATTGCCCTAATCTGTCACCAGTGGGGAAAGGGAAAAAAGCCCTACTGGGAGCTTCTGGGAGCCCTGGCTGGGGATATACTGGGAACAAGCTGATTTTACCCACACAAGATAATAATAAGCCCGTGGGAGGAGGTGATTAGTGGAACAGATTCAAAAGGCACCCTGCTGAGTCTAATCTATCTGCCGTCACTCTGCTGTGGCTGTCAGGTCTTAAACAGCTAAGGAATGAGCTGGCCACCAAATTCTGGGGGGGGTTATGTCCATCTCCTGTCTTTCCATTGGAGTAGGGTGGGGTTTTTATTTGTTTAAGGTACAGTGTTGGGCCAGGTTTGGGTTGTGGATAATCTCTGCTTAAAGCTTTCTGATCCATTTTCCAGAAAGATTATTTTAATCTCCCCCTCCCTTCCCCCCCGCCCCCCCCCAAGCCCATCTCACCACACCAAAGGATAGTTGTTTATCCTCTTAGCTCACCTCGTTTCCACCAAGCCACCCATTAACACTGGCCAGATGCTTGGAGGAGAGGAGTCAGGGTCAGTGTTTGTGCAGGGGATGCAGTATGGCAACAACTGCAGACAGCAGGACAAGAGCACTAAATCCCCACTTAAATAAACTATTGCAAAGCTCCATTTTCTTGCTGCTCTGTAACACTGAGCCAGGCAGAGGCCAAGCTGGCCCTGGACCAGACCACACAATCACAGAATTAACCAGGTTGGAAAAGACCTCTGAGATCATCAAATCCAACCTAGAAGCATAGAATCAGTCAGGGTTGGAAGGCATCACAAGGACTAACCCTTCTAATTAACTAACCCATGGCACTAAGTGCCTCATCCAGCCTCCTCTGAAACACCTACAGGGATGGGGACTCCACCACCTCCCTGGGCAGCCCATTCCAATGCCAATCACTCTTGCTGTGATGAATTTCCCTCTAACACCCAGCCTAAACCTGCCCTGGCACAACTTGAGGCTGTGTCCCCTTCTTCTGTTGCTGGGTGCCTGGCAGCAGAGCCCAACCCCACCTGGCTACAGCCTCCCTGCAGGGAGCTGCAGACAGCAATGAGCTCTGCCCTGAGCCTCCTCTTCTGCAGGCTGCACACCCCCAGCTCCCTCAGCCTCTCCTCACAGGGCTGTGCTCCAGGCCCCTCACCAGCCTTGCTGCCCTTCTCTGGACACCTTCCAGCACCTCAACATCTTTCTTAAATTGAGGGGCCCAGAACTGGACACAGCACTCGAGGTGTGGCCTGAGCAGTGCTGAGCACAGAGGCAGAAATGGCTCTGGTTTGGTGTGACACTTTCTTCTGCCAAGCAAGCAGTGAGCAAGCAAACAGGCAAACCCTTCATCCAAAGCCAGTGAGGTACAAAGCATCCAACATTGTCTCCAATTCCTTAATCTTGCCTGCAAAGCAAAAGAAACAAACAAAAAAAGCAGCAGCTAAGAGCTTCTGTCTCTTCAGCTGCTCAGTTTTCACAGCACTGAGTTTGTTCTGGGAGAAATTCTGGAACCATTAAGATCTTTGGGTTGGAAGAGACCTTTAAAAGTCATCCAGTCCAACCCCTCTGCAGTCAGCAGGGACATCTGCAACTAGAGCAGGTTGCTCAGAGCCACAACCTGACCTGGAGAGGTTTCAGAGACGGGGCAGCTCCTATCTCTCTGGGCAACCTGGGTCAGGGTCTTACCACCCTCAATAAACAACATCTTAGAATCATAGAATAGAATCATAGAATGGTTTAGGTTGGAAGGGACCTCAAGGATTATCCAGTTCCAATCCCCCACCATAGGCAGGGACACTTCCCACTAGAGCAGGTCACTCAAGGCTTCATCCAACCTGGCCTTGAAAACCTCCAGGGAGGTTGTGGAGCACAGAATCACAGAATGTCATCTTGATCCCATTCTGTGCTTCTGTGCTCCACAACCTCCCTGGGCAACCCGTGCCAGTGTCTCACCACCCTCAAACCTGTGCCAGTGTCTCACCACCCTCACTGCAAAGAACAACTTCCTAACATCCAGTTTCAATCTCCCACCCCCGCCAGGTCAAACCCATTACTCCTCATCCTGTCATTACAAGGCCTTGTCAATAGTCCCTCCCCAGCCCTCCTGTAGCCCCCTTCAGACACTGGAAGGTCACTCCAAGGTCTCCTTGAAGCCTTCTCTTCTCCAGGCTGCAGAGCCCCAACTCTCTCAGCCTGTCCTCATAGCAGAGCTGCTGCAGCCCTCTCAGCATCTTGGTGTCCTCCTCTGGACTGGCTCCAACAGTTCCATGTCCATCTTGTTTTGAGAGCTCCTGAATCCTTCTCTCTAGTCTAGTCCCTCTTTTAGAATCATAGACTCAACCAGGTTGGAAGAGAGCTGCAAGATCATCCAGTCCAGCCTAGCACCCAGCCCTGGCCAATCAATTTAGTTACAGATCATCACCCCTGGTCCTGTCACAACAAGCTCTGCTCAAAAGTCTCTCCCCAGCTTTCTCATCAACCTTTTCAGATGCTGAAAAGCCATCAGAAGGTCTCCCTGGAGCCTTCTCTTCTCCAGGCTGAACAATTCCAACTCTCTCAGCCTGGCCTTACAAGCAGAGGGCTTCCAGCATTCCCATCATTGTTGTGGCCTCCTCTGGGCCCACTCCAACAATATTTTGATCATATTCACATTCAAAATCCCTCAGCTGCCCCACTCTGGCAGTCTGTTCTTTCCTCCAAAGGCCACTTTAAAGCCACTCATCACAAACGTCTGGGTTTGGTGCTCAAGATGATAATTAGGATGAATGGCACCAGTCTCAGGCCACACAGTCAGAAAGTATGTACAGGCTGATAAAGGGAACTAGAAATCCCATCAAAAATGTGATTCAGAGCATTTTCTTTTCTCTTTCTGCTCCTCCTCCCCCTTCTGTTGTTATCTATCCTCCTCTTCCCACTCATCCACTCCCAGAGGATAATTTGCCTCTTCATAGCTTGTGTAGGCTACTTGAAAAGCTTCAATTAGCAAAGCAAGGTTCTGGCCCTCTCTTTGCAGCACTTCCATTTCTTGGTTTTGCTGAACCTCTGTCTTCAAGGAGATTACTCACTGATTGTAATGAGGAAGTGGAAGAGGAAAAAAGAGGGGGTTTAGCCTTCATTATTCAACTTTGATCTAACTCATTCCCTTTCATTCTGGAAGAAGAAGATTTCAAAGACTTCCAGGAGCTTGAATCTGATGGTGTTGACCAGAAGCAGTGTCAGTCTTGCTGGAGAGGAGAAAAATGCACTGACAGTGGCAGTTCCTCATGGAGTTTAATGATGTTTTTCTCAGAAGCTAGCTCTGATTAGCCATATTTTAAAACTCCAGATCATAGACTTTTCCTTGAGTGCTTCCCATTTCAGAGTCCATAACACAGTTCAGCTTATATTTTTGGTTAGCTCTGTCACCAGTGAAAGAGAAAGATTCTGGAAGGAACTCTGTTCTACTGGAAGAAGTTCAGTTTGGATTAGACATTAGGAAGAAATTCTTCCCCATGAGGGTGGTGATGCACTGAAGCAGGCTCCACAGTGTGCTAGTTTGAGGCTAGCTGGAATATCAGGAACAGTGTGGCCAGTAGGGCAAGGGAGGTTCTTCTGCCTTTGTACTCAACACTGGTCAGGCCACATCTTGAGTGCTGTGTCCAGTTCTGGGATCCTCAGTTCAAGAGAGATGTTGAGGTGCTGGAACATGCCCAGAGAAGGGCAACGGAGCTGGTGAGGGGCCTGGAGCACAGCCCTGCGAGGAGAGGCTGAGGGAGCTGGGGGTGTGCAGCCTGCAGAAGAGGAGGCTCAGGGCAGAGCTCATTGCTGTCTGCAGCTCCCTGCAGGGAGGCTGTAGCCAGCTGGGGTTGGGCTCTGCTGCCAGGCAGCCAGCAACAGAACAAGGGGACACAGCCTCAAGCTGTGCCAGGGCAGGTCTAGGCTGGATGTTAGGAGGAAGTTGTTGGCAGAGAGAGTGATTGGCATTGGAATGGGCTGCCCAGGGAGGTGGTGGATGTCCCTGGAGGTGTTGAAGCCAAGCCTGGCTGGGGCACTTAGTGCCATGGTCTGGTTGATTGGGCAGGGCTGGGTGCTAGGTTGGACTGGCTGAGCTTGGAGGTCTCTTCCAACCTGGTTGACTCTATGATTCTATGGAAGGGTGGTTGGGAGCCCCTCCTGGGGACTCAGGTTTCTGGGAGGGCTGTTGTGTTTCTGTATTACTTTTTGAACTTGTATATTTCTATATGTAGCTGCAAATATTGTAAATATTTGCTTGTATATTGTGCTAAACTGTAAATATAAAGCTTCATTCCTTAATTGCCAGCTGGCTGAGTCTAGCCTGAGTGATTTCATAAGAGTGGGGGACCAGGTAACACCCAAACCATCACAGCCAGAGAAGCTGTGGAGGTTCCAAGCCTGGAAATGTTCAAAGCCAGCTTAGAAGGGGTTTTGAGCAACCTGATCTAGTAAGAGGTGGCCCTGCCCAAGGCAGGGAATTGGAACTTGGAGACCTTTAAGGCCTCTTCCAACCCAAACAATTCTATGGTTCATCCATACAGAGCAGAGACTCAACATCCAACCATCCTCTTTCCAGGAATGTGGAGTGGATTTACTCACAAGGTGGGCACAGCCAGAAGGTCTAGAAGGTCCCATCCTGTAGTAAGTTTTCCCAGCTTGTGAGGTGGTTCTGGGAGAAGGTTTTTTATTGCCATCTGTTCTGGAAGGTGATGCTTGTGTTAGACACATAAATGTAGTCAAGGGGGACAGCAGTGCTTTGCCTGCTGGCTTTGGAGATGTCATAGAATCATGGTTGGAAGAGACCTTGGAGGTCACCAGTCCAACTGTTAAGCCAGCAGGGTCATCACTAAACCATGGCCCTCAGCACAGCATCTCCACATCTCTGAAACCCCTCCAGGGATGAGGATTCCACCACTGCCCTGAGCAGCCTCTTCCAGGGCTTGACAACCTTTTTGGAAGAGAAATTGTCCCTCGTGTCCAACCTAAACCTCCACTGGTGCAACCTGAGGCCATTTTCTCTTATCCTATCATTTCTTGTTTGGGAGAACAGACTGAACACCACTCCCCAACTTGTGCAAAGGAAATGCACCTAAAGGAACAGGTCACCACATCTGCACTGAGCTAGGCTGTGTATCTTCAAAGTCCCTTTCATTAGCTTGGTTTTTAGTGTAAATGGTACAACAGAAACATGCTGGTGGATGTTTTGGTGCTGACAACTGTGCCTCCCTGCTTTAGCTGTCACATTGATGTCCTCCTCTCTGAGCTGCATAAAGCCTTCAGCTATAATTCATTATTAACATCCTCCTTCTGGGCAGCAGCAGCAATCAAACTTTAATAGACTCACACAAAGTCTTTCAGTTCAGATTACTCCTTTCTTCCTCTTGCTACCAGGAGTTGTCAATACAAAGTTCATGCTGAGATGGGAATTGGCTCAGCGTGGAATTGCACCATGAAGCTCCTGTTGGAGAAGGAGGAAGGTTGGGGAAGCTTCAGTTCACTCTAGTTAAGACTAAATACTTGTTTACTGCAAGGTGTGAAACCCAGATTTTGCTAACAGGAGGAACATGGATTTCACCTGGGGTTTGGTGATTCAAACAAACAAAGCCTCCTCACTCAGAATGTCCTCTCTCTTGTCACGCTCCTCTTGCTGAGCAGCCCAGTGAGTTTCTCACTGGCATCTCTCACTACCTTGATTTAAAGTAATAATTAACAAAGAAATACTGTCTGAGGTTTTCCAAAGCAGGCAATCCTCTCCAAAAGCTTCCACTCAGTGCAAGCAACTCCTCTTGATGTCAACAGAGGAAGGACAGAGGGCAGCTTCAGAAATTATCAAACCACATACTCAGCACTGGGGAGGTTGCATCTTGAATCCTGGGCTCAGTTTTAGGCCACTCAATCCAAGACAGACAGTGAGGGATTGGAGTGGGTTCAGAGAAGGACACCAAAGCTGGTGAAGGGTCTGGAGAAGAGGGCTGGTGAGGAGCACTGAGGGAGCTGGGATTGTTTAGTTGGGAGAAAAGGAGGCTGAGCAGAGACCTGAGACGTGTGAAACTCTTCATCCTGTCTCCTGGAAAGATGAAAGTTTTAGTTGATTAAGCCTCCTCAGTCATAGAATAGAATCAAGCAGGTTGGAAGAGACCTCCAAGCTCATCCAGTCCAACCTAGCACCCAGCCCTATCCAGTCAACCAAACCATGGCACTAAGTGCCTCATCCAGGCTTTTCTTGAACACCTCCAGGGACAGTGACTCCACCACCTCCCTGGGCAGCCCATTCCAATGCCAGTCACTCTCTCTGCCAACAACTTCCTCCTAACAGTTATCTTTTTCCTTTCACAGGAAATTCCCAAGGAACTCTTCCCTTCCAATGCCAAAGAGCTGGGTTTTGGTAAGGAACCCAAGCCAAGGTGGCAGACTGATCAGAGTGTCCTTGGGAATGGCCATGGGAAATGGGGAAGAAGAAGATAAGTCACTTTGCCACCTCGCTGCCTTTCCTCTTCACTACAAGTAACTCAATGCTATAAACATAATCACATGTAAGAAGCAGCTTAGAGTGTAGAAACCAGCTGGGCAGGCTGTGCCAGATGTGGATGATCTCATAGCTCCAACCTTAAATTCTCTACCTTGACAAAAACATCCCAGCAACAACCTTCAGGGACAGGCTAGGACCAATTTCTGATCTAGGGATGGTCAGGCAGTAAGAGAGGCTGGGAAAGAGACCAAGATCAGCCCTCTGAAGGGTTAGCTGAGGCTCACAGAACCAGAGAATGTCAAGGGGTTGGATGGGACCTAGAAAGCTCATCCAGCCCAACACCCCTGCCAGAGCAGGGTCACCTATACCAGATCACACAGGAATGTGTCCAGGCAGGTTTTGAACATCTCCAGAGAGGGAGACTCCACACCCCCCCTTGTTCCAGCGTTCCAATTGTTAGGATCACCTTTGTGGGATTGCTTTGGTAGCAAATAAAAGGTGAACCTTGCCTGGCAGGGGCTGAGGGCAGAGCCTGCCCTCAAAGAGCTGTGCAGAAATCTGCCCACCCTGGGATGCTGTCAGAGAGACCTAAGCTGAGCAGTGTCATCTCCCACTCCTTCAGCACCTGCTGAGCAATGCTGGGTTACCAGCACAGCCATGTATGAATAAAACATCCCATGAATACATTCATTCTACCTGTAGAGCCTCATCTGATTTGTCTGACATCCCCAAAACCAGTCACTGATGTATAATAAAGAGCTTCCACTGGTGCTTCAAAGGGCCTAGGTTACAAGAATCCATTATCTCTTTCAAGAGCAGCCTGAGATTTGCTTAGAATCATAGAATCACAGAATCAGTCAGGGTTGGAAGGGAGCACAAGGATCAGCCAGTTCCAACCCCCCTGCCATGCCCAGGGACACCCTACCCTAGAGCAGGCTGCACACAGCCTCAGCCAGCCTGGCCTTAAACACCTCCAGCCATGGGGCCTCAACCACCTCCCTGGGCAACCCATTCCAGCCTCTCACCACTCTCATGCTCAACAACTTCCTCCTCACCTCCAGCCTGACTCCCCCCCACCTCCAGCTTTGCTCCCCCCAGTCCTGGCACTCCCTGACAGCCTCAGAAGTCCCTCCCCAGCGTTTTTGTAGCCCCCTTCAGATCCTGGAAGGACACAAGAAGCTCACCTGGGAGCCTCCTCCAGCCCCAACTCTTTCAGTCTGTGCTCACAGCAGAGCTGCTGCAGCCCTCTGAGCATCCTCCTGGCCCTGCTCTGGACACTCTCCAGCATCTCCACATCCCTCTTGTCCCAGGGGCTCCAGAAGTGGATGCAGTACTCCAGGTGGGGTCTCAGCAGAGCACAGTAGAGGGGCAGAATCACCTCCCTGGCCCTGCTGGCCACACTTCTCCTGCTGCAGCCCAGGCTCTGCTTGGCTTTCTGGGCTGCAAGTGCACACTGCTGCCTTGCCTGTTTTTTTTTTTCTTTAATCTTTTATTTGTCATTTTAACAAGACCCAACCAGAGGAGGGATAGGGAGAATCCTCAGCTTGCACCAAACTGCAGATTAATTCCTGCAACACAGGAAAATTAAACACACTCCTAACTATAGCAGGGTTTATATTTAGAAGTGGGCAGCAATGAATGATTCTAAATGTAGCCTGGCTGAAGAAGGACAATTTGGCAATAAGAGAATTAGTGAATCATTAGGGTTGGAAAAGTCCTCTAAGATCATCAAGACCAACTGTCAACCCAACAGCACCACCACCACAGTCACTACACCATGGCCCAAAGTGCCATGCCCACATGTTTCTTGAACCCCTCCAGGGATGGTGGCATCACCACCTCCCTGAGCAGTCTGTTCCAAAGCCTCAGCACTCTGGCAGTGAAGATCTTTTTCATAATATCCAATCTATACCTCCTCTGGTGCAACTTGAAGCCATTTCCTCTCATCCTATGCTGTTTCCTCTCATCCTAAATAGACTTCCAAGCTGTAATGAGGAGGAAATAACTGGTAAGGGGGAAGTGTTTATCCTTGCAGAGTTGCCTCCAAAAGACAGCTGCTTGTTGCTACACACAGCCCTGTCATGCTCCACATCAATGGAGCAGCAGCTCTTGGGAAAAGGACCTGGGGGGTCTGGGTTGATGAAAAGCTCAACATGAGCCAGCAGTGTAAGTGCAGCCCAGACAGCAACCCTGTGCTGGGCTGCAGCAAGAGCAGTGTGGGCAACAGGGCAAGGGAGGGGATTCTGCCCCTTTGCTCTGCTCTCCTCAGACCCCACCTGGAGTCCTGTGTGCAGTTCTGGAGCCCTCAGTACAAGAAGGACATGGAACTGCTGGAGCCAGTCCAGAGGAGGCCACGAAGATGCTCAGAGGGCTTCAGCAGCTCTGCTATGAGGACAGGCTGAGAGAGTTGGGACTCTTCAGCCTGGAGAAGAGAAGGCTTGGAGGAGACCTTGGAGTGGCCTTCCAGTATCTGAAGGGAGCAAAAAAGGGCCTGGGGAGGGCTTATTGACAAGGTCTTGTAATGACAGGATGAGGAGGAATGGGTTTGAAGTGGTAGTGGGGAGATTGAAAGTGGATGTTAGGAAGAAGTCGTTTGCAGTGAGGGTGGTGAGACCCTGGCACAGGTTGTCCAGGGAGGCTGTGGATGCTCCCTCCCCTGGAGGTATTCAAGGCCAGGTTGGATGAAGCCTTGAGTGACCTGTTCTAGTGGGAGGTGTCCCTGCCTATGGTGGGGGTTGGAACTGGATGAGTTTTGAGGTCCCCTCCAACCTAAAGCATTCTATGATTCTGATAAAAGGCTGCAGTGCACTGGGGAACACAAACTGCCCCAAAGGTATGATGGAGTGGAGGAGAAGAGACAAAGCCATGATGAAAAAAGAGAAATATCAGCTCCATTTTCCTTCCCTACCTAAATATTGCTCAGGGCAGGTTGCTCCTGTTTCTGGAAGGACTCTAGAGCTCTCTCCTGGATTTAACTTCAGTGCAGCATATGGAGGATGGAGCCCTGCTCACCAGAATGCTGACAGATGACATGCTCCTTTCTCCAAGCACTGAGCAAGTGTCTGTGTTCTACCTTAATGGGGTGGGTTCTCCCCTACTGAACAAGGCACATCTAAACCAGATTTATATCTGTGCTTCTAACTCAGCTCCTTCCTTCTTCTCCCTTCAGGACAGGCTGTTTCCCCTTTCCTCTGCTTCCCTAAATGTTTCATGAGCTTCTCATTCTAATTTGCTTCCAGTTGCCTTGAAGTACCCTTTTAGAATCGCCATAGAATGTATTGTGTTGGAAGGGACCCTTAAAGGTCATCTAGTCCAACCCCCAAACCATCTCACCTGCTCCAACCCCTCTCTGTGTCACACCTAGCACAGGTAGGGGCAAATCATCAAAGGGACACAGGCCAGCACTATTCCAGTGAAAATGATGAAACCCAGCTGCTTTCTGACAGCCTGAGGATGTGTCTAAGAGATCTTGCTGGAGCTAGATGAGAGTCTGATACACCTTCAGCTGTGCCTGTCAGAGTGACTCAGAGCCTGTGGAGGTGGCAACAGCAGCTGGGTGCAAATCAAAAGTTGGTTTCTCTTCCTTTACTTCGCTTAAGTTGGAAGAACCAACCCAAATCATTGTCACATTAAAATCTCTCCTTCTTAGGATGATTTTTCCTCCAAAGTGTCAATGGTTGCATCCTCAACTACCAAATACCAGTCACAGGGCTGCCAGTTAATTGTTTGATGCAAGCCCTTTTCAAGCTAAATGAGCTTGGATAAATGGAATGGTTTTTTTTTCCCCTTCCTTTTTGGTCAGTGCTGAGGGATGATGGTGATAAGCTAAGAGGTGATTAGGACTCTAATCACGTGCCATCTGGAACAAAAGGAAATGCCAGGCAGAAGGGAGCAGCAGATTGAATATTTCTAAAGGAAAAAGCTGCTGCAGAGCTTGCAGTGTATCTTCACAGAATCCCAGCATGGTGGGGGCTGGAAGAGACCTCTGGAGATCAACCAGTCCAACCCCCCCTGCTAAAGCAGGGCATCCACAGCAGCTTGCCCAGGAGCACAGTGTCCAGGTGGGGTTGGAACCTCTCCAGAGAAGGAGACTCCACAACCTCTTTCGATGTGGCTGTGTGATGGTAGGGACTGTCAGGTGAGGCTGTCTCGGGGGTAGGGCTGGGGACAAGGATGGGGACAGCCCTTGGCTGCTGTTAGTCGAGGCAGACTTGGCTTCCCCTCCTGATGGGCTCTGGCTGCAGCTGCAAGGACTGCAGAGCTGGGTTTGCTGTGTGAAACTGTTGCCACTCCTCTTTGAAGTGTTTGGTGAGTGTAATCTTGTTTTTCCAGACTCTTATCTACCTTCTATAAATGATGATTGGCAAACACTTCAATCCTGTTTGGGAAGGTGTGAGAAGAAGATTAATCCACCTGGCATTCAGCCCTGAGATGGGTCCTACCTCACTTTTGCAAGCCAAGATTTGTGTCTCTGCTACAAAATGCCTCTTGACTCAGTGAGCAACTGCAACCTGTGAGCCTTCAAAGGTCTGACCTCCACCAGCTCATCACAGGCATCCTTTGGGCCAATCTGAATGGGCAGGACCTCAGGTGCCATGACTTGTCTGCAATAAGCACATCCTGTCCTCTTCCCCATTGCTTGTGGTGACTGTGGTGAAGCAGGCAACTCGCATGCACGGCCCCAAGCCACAAAGTACCTTCTCCTCAGCAAAGCTCTGCTTCTAGGACCTCAAGTTCAACAGGAAACCTCAACCACTGCAAAATAAAGAGAGCATGCCCCCAAAAAAAGACATTTTCCTAGATGAAGTCCTGTGAGCACCTTGCTGAGGGCACTGAGCAAACCACAGTTCTATGATTTGGCCACCACCAAATCTCTGTGATTTGACCCGTTGGGGAGAAAAGCTGCAGCCTTCTCCTCTCCCAGAGGGATGTGGCCAGATAAAACATCAATACCAGGTGGTCCTTAGCTCTAAGAAGGGAGAAAGCTGCTCTGGGACAGGATAGAGTGCAACAAAGAAAGGAGAACCATAGAATTGTAGAATGCATGAAGTTGGAAGGGACCCTCAAAGGTCATCTTGTCCAACCCACACGCAGGGAGCAGGGATATCTTTAACTAGATCACCAGTGTACAAGGTGCAGATGGTCTTTAACTTTTCATGAGGTGTTAAAAATGGCTGTGATTTTAATAAAAGACCTGCCTGTTTGGGATTTCAGCATGTATTTAAGGAAAGGTGCACAAGGTGGTGGCAGAAGCTAGGTGTCTGAACTGGGAGGAATGGAAAATGCACCACCTGCAGCTGCAGCTGGAGTCTGGTGATAGTGAAGGCCCTTCTGGGGAGCTGCTATTGATGGGAGCTGTTGATAACCAGAGACTTGATCAGGGAGATCAACATTTCTCTTCTAAATAGAGAGAGGAACAGGCACAAAGACCTGGGAGCCATCAAGAACTGCCTGCCTGCAACAGATAACTTCTGCTGGATTGTGCTGCGTGACCAGACAAGGCTTAAAGGATCAGCTCAGGGGTTTTGTATTCAGGTAACTTCATACACGTCCAGAAACAGAGAGCAGTCAGCTCAGCCAGTCACTTTCTCCCAGCTCTCAGTGCAGAGAGGTTTCCCCCTCCATAAACTTGCATTTTATTAGACAAAGGAGAGAATCTTTGCTTTGTTGCTGTTGAGTTTGAGTTTTGTTTGGTTGGATTTTGGTAATTTTCAATCAAATAATTCATAGAATCATAGAATGATTTAGGTTGGAAGGGAACTCAAAGATCATCCAGCTCCTACCCCCACCATAGGCAGGGACACCTCCCACTAGGTCACTCAAGGCCTCATCCAACCTGGCCTTGACCACCTCCAGGGAGGGAGCATCCATAACCCCCCCGGGCAACCTGTTCCAGTGTCTCACCACCCTCACTGTAAAGAACCCTTTCCTAACATCCAGTTTCCCCTCTGCCAGTTTAAATGCATTCCTCCTGGTCCTGTCATTACAAGACCTTGTCAATAGTCCCTCCCCAGCCTTCCTGTAGGCCTCCTTCAGATACTAGAAGGCTACTATAAGGTCTCCTCGAATCCTTCTCTTCTCCAGGCTGAAGAGCCCCAACTCTTGTAGCCTGTCCTCATGGCAGAGGTGCTGCAGCCCTCTGAGCATCTTAATTCTTCAGTATTTGGACAGCTTATCCTGGCAATTTCTCTTGCCTCCTTCCTCTGCCCTCTCCCATCATGGGATCAGAATGAATTGCGTTGGAAGGAACTCTCAAAGGTCATTTTGTCCAACCCACCTGCAGTGAGGAGGGATGTGTCCAGCTGGATCAGGTTGCTAAGGGCCACATCAAGCTTGATCTTGAATGTCTCCAGGGATGGGGCCTCCATCACCTCTCTGGGCAACCTGTTCCAGTATTTCATTATCCTCATTGCGAAGAACTTCCTCCTAAAGCCCAAAACCTCAGCACCTCAGAGCTTGAAGGGTGGATGGAGAAAAACTGACATTTTCCTTTTACAGGGAGCTCAGGGGCAGCAAAGCAAAGTGATTGATCAAGATGAACCTGTGGCAAAGCAGAGCCCCCAGCCTCAGATCCTCTCTGTGGGTTATTCCTGTTCTGTGTGCCTTTAACAAACACCCAATTTGGACCTAGAAATCAGGTTGCACTCATGCTCAATGCAGCATGAAATTCTCCAGTCTATACTACATCTCCAGAGGTTTAGGTTGCTTGCATGCAAGATCTGGCTTTCAGTTCTGGCTCCTGATTTTAATTTCCTATTGTGTACAGGTGCTTGGCTCGGGAGCCTGCATCACTGCTGGTCCTGAATGCTAATTCCAAGCCAGCCCAAAGAAAGAGCTATTGTCAATGTGCTAAGGAAGCACTGCAAGCTAGTGTCAGGGTCTCAGCTGATTGTAAACTGATAGTGCTGCCTTGTTTAAGTGGAAAATTAGCTGGAGAAAAATCATTAAAACATGATAGGCATTTTTTCCAGGCTCTTTCCCAGGGCTGGCATTTCTTGATGCATTCAAATAAGGTCTGTATCCCCCATGCCCTTGTAATACAGAGCAACTGCCTGTCAAAAAGTACAGGACTATCTGCTATCTATTCTCTGTTCTGTTGTAATTAAAGCAGCAGGAATGTTTATGGGATTTGGGCTCTTGCATTTAATGAGTGTTGGACATGTGCCTCTGTTTTAATCAAGAGTGGGACCAGTTATTATTAAGGTAGGACTTTGGATGTAGGTGACTGCTTGCAGAGTTAATGAAGATGGATTCCTTCCTCAGAATAGATTACACACTCGGGTTCTGCAACCTTAGAATCTGAAGTGTTCTTGGTGAATAAATCATTGCAGAAAATCATGGGTTGCTGCAAGATGCCAGAACTCTGAGGGCCAGAAAGCATGGCCCCTGCTAACGATGCTCCCATGGTGGGAAATGAGTAGACTAGAGCCATTAGGGGACACAGTCTCAAGTTGTGCCGAGAGAAGTATAGGCTGGATGTTAGGAGGAAGTTGTTCACAGAGAGGGTGATTTGCCCTTGGAATGGGCTGCCCAGGGAGGTGGTGGAGTCACCGTCCCTGGGGGTGTTCAGGAAAAGACTGGATGAGGCACTTAGTGCCATGGTCTGGTTGACTGGATAGGGCTGGGTGCTCGGTTGGACTGGATGATCTTGGAGGTCTCTTCCAACCTGATTGATTCTATTCTATTCTATTCTATTTTCTTGCTTTGGATTAAAGTTGGCCTGGAGCCTAGAAGGCAAAAGGCAGACAGAGGTGAGTCTTGAGTAGCACCAATCATTTTGTACCCCATTTTGTTCCGGGCATCAGAGCACTGAGCCCTAAGCACTTTGCTCTGTGCACTCTCCACCCATCCCCATCGTATCCTCCCAGCGCATCTGCATCCTGAGGCACAAACTCAGGCTCTCATTTGTCACATCCTTCCTCCTTGTGTCCCTTGTGCCCTCCATGTGCTCCCCCTAGCATAAGATGTATGGATCTGTACCTCCATTTGTCTCTAAGAGCAGAATAAAGTCAGTGCTAGTTCTTGCCTGCTTAGCCAGTTTTCAGGCAAATCACATCCATTATCCAGACATCACAGTACCCCAGCATGGTGCTGGTCAGAACAGGCTTCCCAGAGACGTGGCTGAATTCCTACCCATGAAGGTGTCCAAAAGATTAAGAGCTGTGGTAGTGAGTGGCATGGTTTAGCAGCAGACTTGGTGGACTTATGTAACAGTTGGACTTAGAGGCCTTTTCTAATCAAAATGATTCCACAATTCCATAAATCATAGAATCACAGAATGTGCTAGGTTAGAAGGGACCTCAAAGCTCATCCAGTTCTAAGCCACTGCCACAGGCAGGGACACCTCCCACTAGAACAGGTTGCTCAAGGCTGCATCCAACCTGGCCTTGAACACCTCCAGGGAAGTTGTGGATCACAGAATCACAGACTGAGATCTGTGATCCTGTGCTCCACAACCTCCCTGGGCAACCCGTGCCAGCGTCTCACCACCCTCACTGGGAAGAACTTCTTCCCAACACTTAGTTTAAATCTCCCTTCTGCCAGTTTAAAGCCATTTCTCCTTGTCCTGTCATCACAAGACCTCATAAATAGTCCCTCCCCAGCCTTACTGTAAGCCCCATTTGGATAGTGGAATGTCCTAGTCCTCTCTGTAAGGGAACAGGGCTGGGGCAGGAGGCATCCACAGGTTTCCTACAGCTTCAAGGCTTCTCTGTGGTGTCACACGGGGGAAATGGGCTGTGTTTTCCTGGGAAAAGCCACTTATTTCAGCACTTCAGTGGTTACACACACAGAGGGCCCCTTATAAATTACAATGTCAGGAGAAGTTACCAACGCATGAAATTCTTTCTTCACTCAGGGTATATTGGGACTGATTCATTTTCATGAGAAGAGTGCTCATGCTTGGCACTAAATCCTTCCACTTCTCTTTCAGTCAGCACTGAACACCCACGTGCAAAAGTTGTGGGTTTTTTCTAAGGGTTTATTGATTGAGTTTCTGTGTAGGTTTGTAGTAAAAGATGGAGCTAGTAGCTACAATAAGTCCTTGCAGTAAACACCCTGACCAAAGTGATGAAATATCCTTTAAGCTTCCACCCTGCAAATCTGACAAGGCCTTGCCCCTTCCCCACGCTGCATCCCGGCCCCTTCCCTCCCCCCGGCCTTACTCCTACCCCACGCTGCAGCCCGGCCCCTTCCCTCCCCCCAGCCTTTCCCCTTCNGATAGGTT
>WAAF01008402.1:9222-34552 GCA_013400475.1 Tricholaema leucomelas
GTTAGTGAGAACTCAAAAAGTTGAGTCACCTTGGCAGAATATGACATGATTTAAATTCACATCTCCACCTTTCCCCACTGACTTTATTTGTATACCTCCTGCCATTATGATGATGGAGGACAACCTGCTAATGAGTGCTTTCAGATAGCTTAGGGTACAGCAGAAAGAGTTGGGTATTGTCACTGGGAAATTACAGCAGTCACAGCAATGGACATCAGCCCAGGTTTTGAGAATTATAGAATCATAGAATGATTGGCACTTAGTGCCATGGGTTAGTAAATTAGAAGGTGTTGAATGATAGGTTGGATTCAATGATCTTACAGGTCTCTTTCAACCTGATTGATTCTGTGAGTCCTTGATTCTGTGATTTATGTTGGAAGGGACTTCAAAGATCATTCAGTTCCAACCCCCCATCATAGGCAAGGACACTTCCCACTAGAACAGGTTGCTCTGTATCCAGTGTACAGATTGACACACATAATGCAATTAGTTAATACTAAATCACAGAATTGGAAGAGACCTCAAAAGATCATCTTAGTCTAACTCCCCCTTCTAGAGTGGAATCACCTATACCAGGTCACACAGGAAAGCAAGCAAGTGAGTTAGAATAGAATAGAATCAACTAGATTGGAAAAGACCTCCAAGATCATCCAGTCCAACCTATCATCCAGCCCTATCCAGAGAGACTCCCTGGGCAGCCTGGGCAGCCTGTCCCAGTGTTCTGTTACCCTCCCAGGGAAAAAATTCCTCCTCCTGTTTGTATGAAACTTCCTATGCCTCAGCTTGCGCCCATTGCCCCTTGTCCTGGCATTGGGTATCACCCAGCAGAGCCTGGCTCCAGCCTCCCAGCGCTCACCCTTTACATATTTATAAACATTAATGAGGTGTCCCTTCAGCCTCCTCTTCTCCAAGCAGCACAACCCCAGCTCCCTCAGTCTCTCCTCATAAAAAGGTGTCCCATTCCCTTCATCATCTTTGTGGCTCTGTGCTGGATTCACTGAAGCTGTGGTACACATCCAGGTGAGTTTTCAATATCTCTGGAGAGGAAGACTCCACAACCCCTCTGGGCAGCCTGTTTCAGTGTTCTGTCACCATCACAGTGAAAAAGATTTTCCTCATGTCTACACAGAACCTCCTCTGCTCCAGGTTGCACTCATTGCCCCTGTACTTCATGTCTCCTGCCATGGAATGAATCCAGCCTGTGTTTCATACTTGTGTCCTTTCTGACTTTAACACCTTCTTAACAGAAAAAGGCAAAGCAGGAAAATAAAGGTAATGTGGGAAAGAGCTGTATCAGAAAGGTGTGATCACATCCAAACTGAGGAATTCAAGAGACACAGACAGCAATTGCAGCTGTAACAGCACTGATACTTCTTCCTGTGTATTTGGTTAGTATCCTATCAGGATACTAATTTTGTCAGTTCAACAGGTAAAACACAAAAACATTTCCCCCTCCCTATTCTTTTCAGTCAGGTGGGTTCAGAAGCTCATTTCCAGATGGAGCAGGTGGGTGTACATACACTGTGTAAACAACACATTCTTGGCAAGGCTGTGTGTTGCCATTATCTCTTCTAGACATCAGACAGAGAGGAAGACCAACTCCTGCTTCTCTTAGTGCCAGACACCTGTTCATTTTTTTCCATTGCAGCTGCTTCACCTTCTGCTGCTCTATCAATTACTCTTGAGCTGTGGCATAGCTCTCTTCAGCCAGAA
Source organism: Tricholaema leucomelas (assembly GCA_013400475.1). NCBI lineage: Eukaryota > Metazoa > Chordata > Aves > Piciformes > Lybiidae > Tricholaema lacrymosa > Tricholaema leucomelas. Next base: position 10,936 of record WAAF01008402.1, read on the forward strand.
CCATTCCAAAGAGTCTGGAATTTCTCTCTAGGTTTCTGATCAAATACGTCTGTGTCATATGAATGATCTTAAACCAATGTGTCATGGTAAGCTGATGCCCAGGGAGCAAAGCTTGCTGGCTTGCTGGAAGCAGCACTATCAGTTATGTAGTACCAAGTCAGTCTCACCAGCTTTGTCACTCTTCTCTGGACACGTTCCAGTACCTCAACATCTCTCTTGAATTAAGGAGCCCAGAACTGGACACAGCACTCAAGGTGTGGCCTGACCAGTGTTGAGTACAAGGGAAGAATAACCTCCCTTGTCCTGCTGGCCACACTGCTCCTGATCCAGACCAGGATGCCATTGGCCCTCCTGGCCACCTGGGCACACTGCTGCCTCATCTTCAGCCTACTATCTACCAGTACCCCCAGGTCCCTTTCTTCCTGGCTGCTCTCCATATAATTTCTGAGATAGGTACTATTCACAAGATTTAAGAATATCTGGTATACTTTTGAGACATTTTAAGAAAAAGTAGAAAACTGGCAATAAATTTGTCTGTCCTCACTCAAATTATGCTTTACATTGGCCTGCAAGTAGTCTAGTGAGTTTGGGCTGTACCTGTTTACTAAGGATATGAAAATGATGTTTGTCTACTTGTTCCACTCTGCTACAGGACTTGATTTTGTTTCCATGAAAGCTTTTCACATTTTGATGTGCTTTAAACTGTTTTAAAACAGTTGTTGACAAATGATTGCATCAGCTCTCCAGAGGAAAGAACTTTGCTGCAATTTAGGCTTGATAAAATGGAAATTGCATCATGTTTGTGGTTTTGCAGTGTGATGAAATACTCTTTAAAACCTGGCTAATTTTAATTCCCTTTTCTTGTGGCTGTACAGCTGTTAGACTGATAACTTCTTTTTTTTACACTGGCTGCTGTTTGATGTTTTGCTCTTTAGGAAAAAAAAAAGAACCCACACTTCCAGCTTTGGTTTGGTTGGGGCTTTTTTCTCATTTAAATTTGCCTAAGTATATCCAAACTCTTGACAGTGAGGGTGGTGAGACACTGGAATGGGTTGCCCAGGGAGGTTGTGGATGCTTCCTCCCTGGAGGCATTTAAGGCCAGGCTGGATGAGGCCTTGAGCAACCTGCTCTAGTGGGAGGTGTCCCTGCCTATGGCAGGGGCTTGGAGCTGGATGATCCTTGAGGTCCCTTCCAACCTAAACCATTCCATAATTCTATGATTCTCAACCCTTATAGACACAAAAAAATAGACATTAAAACAAACCCAGTATCAATAAAACTCAGCTATAGAGTAACTGGACTCACTCCACCTTGTTGGTCAAGAGTCCAAAATGCTGTTGGATCTATTAAGTGTTCACTCAAGCTAGAACGAACCTTTGCAACACCAGGACACTGTACCACATCCAACAACACAAGACTCATTGTTTCCTTTTCCTCCATCCCTTTTCTCCTGACTTCCCAAATCATCTTTGCTGTACAGCCTAGGCAGCCAAGAGGATGGGGAACCTTGCTTCTAGTTGTGAGTCACCAGGAACTAATTCCAAAGCAGGTAGGCATAGCAAGGCAGGGAGTGTGTTCAGTAACTGAACAGAAAATGAGGAGTACAAAACACAAACCAGCCCAAATTCTTCTATGCTTCGTCTTTCTCACTTGTAAAATAGCCTTTTCCTTCTTATATGCATATCCAACAGAGAAAAAATACTTCTGAAGGTAAAATCTATACTGTTTGGGAAGCATTAACTGAATTAAGACTTACGAAGGTAAGTAACTATAGTTACTAGCAACAGTTACTAATTAACTAATAACTAACCCACTAACTAATAATTAATTAACTAGTTACTAATATGGCCTAGATGACTGGATAGGGCTGGGTGCTAGGTTGGACTGGATGATCTTGAGGTCTCTTCCAACCTGGTTGATTCTATGATTCTGTGATTCTAAGAGTTACTAACAATAGTTAATCCCTTCATGTGCTGGGATGATACAATATTCATCTATTAAGGACTTAGAGGATGCCTACTAGTGATGCATGAGGTTTTAGGTAAAAATGTAAAGATAAAGAATCTGAATTAATGTTGTAGAGTAGCCTTAATTTTCATGTCCCTGGAGCCTGAATTTTTTGGTTGTTTGCTTTCATACTTCATAAAATTATTTTTCCCCCATTTTTTTTTGCCTGTACAAGTCTTTAGAATCTCAGGAAAGTATTTAATCAACATAGAATTATCTAAGTGCTAGAACCACAAAACAGTATCCTTCACAGGATGTTAGGGGTTGGAAGTGGCTTCCATAGAACGTCAATTCCAACCCCCCTGCCAGAGCAGGACCATACAATCTAGCTCAGGTCACACAGGAACACATCCAGACAGACCTTGAAAGGCTCCAGAGAAGGAGACTCCACAACCTCTCTGGGCAGCCTGTGCCAGTGCTTTGTGACCTTTACAGTAAAGAAGTTCTTCCTGATGTTGAGATGGAACTTCCCGTGCTGTAGTTTACATCCATTGCTCCTTGTCCTGTCACAGGGCACAACTGAGCAGAGCCTCTGCCCTGCCTCTTGCCCCTCAGCCCTCAGATATTTGTAAACATTTATTAGATCCCCTCTAATCTTCTTTTTACCAGACCAAAAAGCCCCAGATCTCTCATTCTCTCCACACAGGACAGTGCTCCAGGCTCTTCAACATCTTTGTAGCCCTCTGTTAGACTCTCTCCAGCAGATCCCTGTCCCTCCTGAACTGGGGAGCCCAGAACTAAGCACAATATTTCCAGTGAGGCCTTGCCAGGGTAGCGTAGAGGTGGAGGAGAACCTTCCTCAGTCTTCTGGCCACTCTCCTCTTAATGCACCCCAGGATCCCATTGGCCTTCTTGGCCACAAGGGCACATTTCTGTCCCATTACAGCAATTGCTTCCTTACAGCAATCTGTTTTTTCGGTTTAAAATCTGTACTAAAAGAAGAAGAAAAGTATAATGCCCTGAGACCAGATCTTCCTATTCCTTTTCCTCCAAAAAACAAATCCATTTTATGTGCTTAGAATGTACTCAGGAACGTGAACCAAAGCAGAGATGAACAGAGCATTCATTTCAGAAGCACGTTGGTACCCTGAACTAAAACCTCAACAGAGATGCATCCAGAAGCTTTGCAAGCATCGTTAGTATGGAACTAAGCCCAAGTAACAGCCTCTACAATCAGGAAGCTTTATTAATTTAGGTTCTGGCTCAACACTATGCTAATCACATCCACATGGCTTCTGGCCAGCACAAAGTGCAGGTGGAGGTCACTTTCCTTTGCCTACAAAGTACCACAAACACATTACTTAACTACGCGTTTGCCCTTCACATGCTGCAATTCCATTTAGTGCATTACTGAATGAAAACATTGCTGGAGTTTAATGTTGCCTGGAGGATGACAATTCAATTCTACAGCAAGGTTGAGAAGATTTAAATATGTTTGGTTATCTGTGTTACAAACAGATTTGTTTAAACATCTGTTCTAGGTTAGGAAAAGAGATGAAAGTTCTGAGTGACACGAATTGTTCGAGTGAGGAAAAGCAGGAGTGTGCGTGGACACTAGGGAGAAGTTCTTTACTGTGAGGGTGGTGGAACATTGGAACAGGTTGCCCAGGGAGGTGGTGAAGGTCCCATCCTTGGAAACATTCAGAGACATTCTTTATGTGACTCTAAACAACCTGATCTATCTATGAATCACAGAATTAACCAGATTGGAAGACACCTCCAATTCAACCTACCACCTAACCCTCCTAATTAATTAAACCATGGCACTAAGTCCCTCATCCAGCCTTGAAGACTTTCAGGGATGGGGACTCCACTACCTCCCTGAGAAGCCCATTCCAACACAAATCATTCTTTCTGTGAAGAACTTCTTCCTAACATCCAGCCTAAACCTGCCCTGGCACAGCTTGAGGCTGTATCCTCTTATTCTGTCACTGGTTGCCTGGAGGAAGACACTGACACCCATCTGGCTACGACCTCCTTTCAGGTAGTTGTAGAGAGCAATAAGGTCTGCCCTGAGCCTCCTCTTCTTCAGGCTGAACACCTCCAGCTCACTCAGCCACTCCATATAGGGCTGTGCTCCAATGCCCTCACCAGCCTTGTCGCCCTTCTTTGGACTCATTGAAGCACTTCAACATCTTTCTCAAATTGAAGGGCCCAGAACTGGACACAGAATGTCCTTGCCTACTGCAGGGAGATTGGACTAGATGACCTTTAGAGGTCACTTCCAACCCAGTGCATTCTATGGTCAAAGGTCCCTCTTCTCTTTTATAGACCTACCTTGTTGCTTAGGCAAAGATTTTACCTGAACTGGACCCTTCTATACCTCAACCCCAACTGCTAAACAGAGAGCAGTGTGTGGGATTTGCCATTTCTCTCTACACCTCAAAACAATGTTAAGTCTTGAACTGTTAAATAGCAGTGGATACCATACCAGATTTAATTAAGTAATTGGTTTAAGCTGTCCAAATCAGTTCTAAAAGATGCCACCTTTAATAGGCAACCTACTGTTTTAGTGTACTGCCCAAAACTATCTTGGAAGATCTGAGTATAGGACAGCTCTGTTTTCATTAACAGAAGGCATGTCACAGAATACATCCAGTTGGAAGAGACCTCAAAGGTCATCCAGCCCAACTTTTGACTCAGCACTGAAGGGTCAACACTAAACCAGTGCCAGGTTCACATGCCACTTGAACACCTCCAGGGATGGTGACTCCACCAGTGCCCTGTTGGCATCCAATTTTTTTGTAGCTCCCTTGAGTGGTTCTGTGAGTCAATTTTCACTGATAATTGCTTTAATAAAATCTGTTTTGACATAAAGGGCTTGATTGCAGAGGTGGACTACATTTTTTCTCTGTTCTGCCTTATCTAGGCCAATATCTGTACAGACACTTTGGAATAACAGAACTGGTTAAACAGATGCTTAAGTGCTTTATCAGGTCAAGGTCCAAAATCTAGGTTTACAGGTGCAAAAGGAGGAATCATTACTTCTGTTTCCAGAAAGTGGCCATGGTTGTTCCCATCAGCGTGCATGGACCAAACATGTGACTGGATGAGGCACTTAGTGCCATGGCCTAGTTGATTGGATAGGGCTGGGTGCTAGGTTGGACTGGATGATCTTGGAGGTCTCTTCCAACCTGGTTGATTCTGTGATTCTATGTGCCTATAGATAGAGTCCACTCTTCAACCCTGGTGTAACCTCTGCCTGCTGTGTATTCACCGTCGATATATACAGCAGTCCTGTAGCCAACACCAAAATTCTCATGGGCTTTGAGCTTTTCATATGCCAGTGACACCAGAATTACCTGCCCCCACAAACTCTTCACCTCTGTGGCATGCTGAGCATTTGGAAAGACAAATAAAAGATTTTAAGTATCTGTGACTGATATTAACCATTATCAATACCTTCATGTGCTGGGCTGGTACAATGGTCATCTGTTGAGGACTTAGAGGATGCCTACTAGTGATGCATGAGGTTTTAGGTAAAAATGTAAAGATAAAGAATCTGAATTAATGTTGTAGAGTAGCCTTAATTTTCATATTTCTGGAGTCTGATTTTTTTTGTTTTGTTTTGTTTTTTGTTTTCATACTTCATAAAAGTCTTTTTCCCCCATTTTTTTTTCCCGTACAATACTTACCAGCTTTAGTATCTCAGGAAATTCTTTCATTAACATAGCATTATCTAAGTGTTATAACCACAAAACAGTGTTCTTCACAGGATCACAGGAGGTTAGGGGTTGGAAGGGACCTCCATAGGTCATCGAGTCCAATTCCCCTGCCAGAGCAGGACCATACAGTCTAGCTCAGGTCACACAGAAACACATCCAGACAGGCCTTGAAAGTCTTCAGACACACACACACATACACACACACACACATATTCATACCCACATATATGCAGTCTGAGTACATTTAGTGTCTACAGACTTTGCTGAAAAGACTGAGATGTAAGAACAATCCTCAGCATGGGAGAATCACTGAATAGTTTGGGTTGAAAGGGACCTTTAAATGTCACTTAATCCAGCTAGCCGGATTACTAGCCACAGATGTCACAGAAGGACCACAGGCTCACAGGATGTCAGGGGTTGGAAGAGACCCATCCAACCCAACCCCTCTGCCAGAGCAGGACCACACAATCTAGCTCAGGTCACACAGGAACACATCCAGACAGGCCTTTTAAGTCTTCAGAGACTCCACAACCTCTCTGGAGATCCTGTGCCAGTGCTTTGTGACCTTTACAGTAAAGAAGTTCTTCCTGATGTTGAGATGGAACTTCCTGTGCTGTAGTTTATACCCATTGCTCCTTGTCCTGTCACAGGGCACAACTGAGTAGAGCCTGACCAACAAATAAATAAACTTTTAATCTTCCTCTCTGTTACCACTGGGGGAAAAAAAAGGAAAAAAAAAAAAAGAAAGAATCTGTAAACACAGACATAAAGGAGCAGTTATTAAAACTAACGTCCAAATGTGAGCATCATTTTTGTTTAGGAGCCAAGAGAGAGTCTTAAAAGCAAGATGAAAGCTCTCTGTCAGCTGATGGAAATACCCAAAGCTTATTTTTGTCCTTCTCCCCATCACGACCTGTGGAAGAGAGCCAGCTTTTCTGTGACAGCCTGCAGTCAGTGCACAGAGAAAAATAGCTTCAGTCCTTTGTCTCTAAATCTTTGACATCACAGCCTTTGTAGCAGGGAAAACTATATGAATCCAAATCTTCCAGAGACAGTGCAACAGAAGAAAAAGAAGAGCTATCACAAGACCCTTAGCTGCAGCTGCACAGTACTAGCTCTAATGGTCGTCCTTGTAGAGAGCCTGTGATAAAGAATCATAGAATCATAGAATGGTTTAGGTTGGAAGGGACCTCAAGGATCATCCAGCTCCAACCCCCTGCCATAGGCAGGGACACCTCCCACTAGAGCAGGCTGCTCAAGGCCTCATCCAGCCTGGCCTTAAACACCTCCAGGGAGGAAGCATCCACAACCTCCCTGGGCAACCTGTGCCAGTGTCTCACCACCCTCACTGTAAAGAACTTCCTCCTAACATCCAGTCTAAATCTCCCCTCTTCCAGCTTAAACCCATTCCCCCTCGTCCTGACATTACCAGACCTTGTCAATAGTCCCTCCCCAGCCTTCCTGTAGGCTCCCTTCAGATACTGCAAAGCCACTCTAAGGTCTCCTCGAAGCCTTCTCTTCTCCAGGCTGCAGAGCCCCAACTCTCTCAGCCTGTCCTCATAGCAGAGCTGCTGCAGCCCTCTGAGCATCTTCGTGGCTCTCCTCTGGACTGGCTCCAGCAGTTCCATGTCCTTCTTGTGCTGGGGGCTCCAGAAATGCACACAGTACTCCAGGTGGGGTCTGAGGAGAGCAGAGCCAAGGGGCAGAATCCCCTCCCTTGCCCTGCCGCCCACACTGCTCTTGCTGCAGCCCAGCACAGGGTTGCTGTCTGGGCTGCATGTGCACACTGCAGGCTCATGTTGAGCTTTTCATCAACCCAGACCCCCAGGTCCTTTTCCTCAGGGCTGCTCTCAGCCATTCCCCACCCAGCCTGTATCTGTGCCTGGGATTGCACCGACCCAGATGCAGGACCTTACACTTGGCCTTGTTAAACGTCATGAGGTTGGTCTGTCCAGGTCCCTCTGGATGGCATCCCTGCCCTCCAGCAAGTCAGCTGTGCCACACAGCTTGGTGTCATCTGCAAACTTGCTGAGGGTGCACTCAATTCCTCAAGTGATCGTGGGAGTATGGGTCTTGTCAGGAAGGAGGAATCAAGATTGTTGTTAAGATGTTGGAACATGTATTTCTCTTGCTGTGATTCAACATACTACAGGAGCTTTATTGCCTTTTGGTGAGGCAATCATAAAGAAGCACCCAATGTATCCTCTCTAATCTCCTGTCAGTTGCCTGGAGGAGGAACACACCATGACTTACAATCCCCAATCCACATGGACAGAATGAAGAAGCTGATGGAGAGGAGTCTTCCTTTGTGACACAAAGGAGCTTTTACAAGTCTCTTTCCCCTGAAAACATTTTCAAGCCAGTTAAAATAAAGAGTTCCTTTGGTGGTGGTGGTGGTTTTTTCCTTTCTTCCTCCAGAAGAAAGCCTTCTGATAATTGGCTTTATTTCCATAGTTGAAAAGTGTAAATATCTCATTTCTGTCATTGCTTTTCCACCCCCCCCTGCCTTTGCCCTATTCCTGCTCTCCTCATGCGATGTACTCGCTCCTAGCCAAACAGGGCTGAATAACCTGTTCCATGCCAAGCAACCCCTTTGGTGAGCATATTGTTGGCCTGTAATTTGTTCAAAAGTGGGGGATTGCTGGAGCCTTTTCAAGCAAGCTGCATGAAAATCTTCACAAATGAGCCTGTGCCATTAGTAACAAGAGCCCTAAGGGAGCCATTGTAGTGACTGAATGTATATTATGGATCTCTCTCTCTGTAATTTAATTCTGGAACTGGGAATCTTAGGCAGCATAAGAACAGCCAAAGAACTGCCCCCACCTCTCTTGCTCAGACTCACACACAGGAGGAAATCAATGGGAGAAATGGCCTTGCAGTACTGAATACATATGTACGTTGGCATTTATGAAAGCTTGTGCTCCCTGTGGGGGTGAGGAACATGGCTTAGAGGAAATTAGAACAGCCTGACACTGGTGCAGTCTCCCACCTGGTGATATGGGTCGTGATTGACACGGCCCTCGTAAATAGAGAATTCAAGAAGGAGGAGGCCTGTAAAATTACATATAAGATGGTTGAAATGGCATTTAAAATGCCAGTTTAAGCAAGAATGCATTTTCTGCTTTGTTCACTTCATGATGTGCCTTTGCACCTCTGCTGCATTGCTAGGACATTCCTTCTAAGCCCTGTCCAGTGGCTCCTTTAAGGAAGTATGAGAAAGTGAAGTGTTTTATATGTAGATTGATAAATAGGTATAGATAGACAGATGTATAGCGATAGATAGATAGATAGATAGATAGATAGATAGATAGATAGATAGATAGATAGATGGATAGAGACAGAGAGAGACAGATAGATAGACAGACTGATCAATAGAGAGATAGCAATAGATAGATAGATAGATAGATGGATAGAGACAGAGAGAGACAGATAGATAGACAGACTGATCAATAGAGAGATAGCAATAGATAGATAGATAGATAGATTGATTGATTGATGGATAGACAGATAGATGCATAGACAGCTAGATGGATAGAAATAGATAGATAGATAGATAGACAGATAGATAGGTAGATGGATAGATAGATGTAGAGATAGAGAAAGATAGACAGATAGACAGATCAATCAATAGAGAGAGAGAAAAAGAGAGAGAGATATAGTGATATATATAGAGATCAATATATAGGTAGATAGACAGGCAGATGGGTAGGTATAGATAGGTGGACATGTGTAGTTAGGTAGATAGATATACAGATAAATAGATAGAGACATACAATGGATTTGCATGTATAAGAATAGTCTGTCTACAAAGTACTGAAATGCACAACAAATTTGCACTAATATTAGACTAAATCTCTGCAGAATGCTTTTCTATGACAAAAAAATTAAGTGCCATAAGTCAAGTGCACCACTACAGGGCAAAAGAGAAAGGGTTATTCCGTTTACCTGTCAAACTAAACCTGCAGAACTTCTCCCTGTTGAAAATGCAGGCTTCCTAAGCTGTGAGCTGATAGCAGGAGCAAATAAAGACTGTAAGAACAAATGAGATTAATTCCAGGCAAAGATGTCAGATCTTCTGTGTGAGGAAGTTAATCTCCCCTGTGCTGACAACAGGCTTTTTTGTTTGCAGTGATTACAGTCAGAGCTAATAAAAACAATTCTGATTTGTGGTGGAGATTGGTTACCTTGTTCATAAGACCAAAACAAGAAGTCTTCATTCACATTTGCATAGAACACAGTGAATCAGTATCAAATTTGCAGGGCATATGGTATGGCTTTCATAGCAGTTCTGCTTCCAGAGGTGACTTTTCAACCTGGTGAGCAGTATTTTAATGTGTCTGTCTCAGAGTACAGGTGTCTCTTCACTTGTCCCACTGGAAAAGCACTTGCTTAGGGGATGCAGCTCAGAACTCTAGTGAGATAGAAGCTAACAATTTTGTTTGGAACAACTTACATGTTAGTTGGGTAATATTTGTTTAAAGAATCCTGTTGAGCACACACACACACCCCCCTCATACAGCAACTGGTGGAAGGAGTTTTTCAAACTAAAAGACTGTTTCATAGTGGAAGTACTCAACAAAAGAAGCTATGACCTTCAATACAATAAAACTAAGAGGAGTCCCAACATAACTTATTTTGGTCATGCCTTTGCTCCTGTAAAATTCATACAGCTTTTAGTTTTGTGTGTCAGAGATGATATGACACAGTCCACATTTAGGTTAGTTTTGTGTGTCAGGGATGATGTGAATCAGTCCAGATTTTGGTTAGTTTTGTGTGTCAGAGATGATATGACACAGTCCACAGTTAGGTTAGTTTTGTGGATCAGGAACAATATGAGACAGTCCAGATTTAGGTTAGTGTTGTGTGTCTGGGATGATGTGAGACAGTCCAGATTTAGGTTAGTGTTGTGTGTCTGGGATGATGTGAGACAGTCCAGATTTAGGTTAGTGTTGTGTGTCTGGGATGATGTGAGACAGTCCAGATTTAGGTTAGTGTTGTGTGTCTGGGATGATGTGAGACAGTCCAGATTTAGGTTAGTGTTGTGTGTCTGGGATGATGTGAGACAGTCCAGATTTAGGTTAGTGTTGTGTGTCTGGGATGATGTGAGACAGTCCAGATTTAGGTTAGTGTTGTGTGTCTGGGATGATGTGAGACAGTCCAGATTTAGGTTAGTGTTGTGTGTCTGGGATGATGTGAGACAGTCCAGATTTAGGTTAGTGTTGTGTGTCTGGGATGATGTGAGACAGTCCAGATTTAGGTTAGTGTTGTGTGTCTGGGATGATGTGAGACAGTCCAGATTTAGGTTAGTGTTGTGTGTCTGGGATGATGTGAGACAGTCCAGATTTAGGTTAGTGTTGTGTGTCTGGGATGATGTGAGACAGTCCAGATTTAGGTTAGTGTTGTGTGTCTGGGATGATGTGAGACAGTCCAGATTTAGGTTAGTGTTGTGTGTCTGGGATGATGTGAGACAGTCCAGATTTAGGTTAGTGTTGTGTGTCTGGGATGATGTGAGACAGTCCAGATTTAGGTTAGTGTTGTGTGTCTGGGATGATGTGAGACAGTCCAGATTTAGGTTAGTGTTGTGTGTCTGGGATGATGTGAGACAGTCCAGATTTAGGTTAGTGTTGTGTGTCTGGGATGATGTGAGACAGTCCAGATTTAGGTTAGTGTTGTGTGTCTGGGATGATGTGAGACAGTCCAGATTTAGGTTAGTGTTGTGTGTCTGGGATGATGTGAGACAGTCCAGATTTAGGTTAGTGTTGTGTGTCTGGGATGATGTGAGACAGTCCAGATTTAGGTTAGTGTTGTGTGTCTGGGATGATGTGAGACAGTCCAGATTTAGGTTAGTGTTGTGTGTCTGGGATGATGTGAGACAGTCCAGATTTAGGTTAGTTTTCTGTGTCAGGGATGATGTGAGACAGTCCAGATTTAGGTATTTTTTGCAATAAAGTTATCTGAAGCAAAGAAAACATGTAAGCTTGGGTTGCAACATTTGAATGTAGCCCAAAAGAACGTTCTCAGAGCCACCACGTAGCTGGCTGCACTTCACAGCAGTTGGTCTAGTCCCTCAGTCCCTATGATGTTGTCTGGTCTGCAAGATCCTCCAGAGCTCCTTCCCTGATCTTCTCTCTTTTACTCTTGATGTAGCTGGCATAGTCTGCTGCACAGCTGCCTCTGCTCTGATTCCCCATAGCAAGCTGACACTCACACAGTGTACAAAAACCAGAGGAAAGGCACTGAAATAAGATGGGCTTGACAGCTTCAGAAGAAACAGCCAAAGAGCATGATTGGAGACATTCTTGCCACCTACATCAAGCAAGAGCTTTGGAAGCAAAGGCAAGGGGCAGACAGAAGCTGTCAGCTTGTGCACACAGACATTTGAGATTAGTAACTCATTTGCCTGCTGCTCTCAGTTTAAAAGCTCTTCATGTCAAGTTTTGACAGTACTTTTGAAAGTTCTTTACAAACCACTTCTATATCTCAGCCTTTTTATCCTCATCACTTAGAGTGAAGGAAAATATATGAGCCTTATAAAATAAACAAAGATACTGAGAAAGTGATCCACTTAAGATATGCAAAGAGTGACTTCCCACACAGACAAGGTTAGCAAAACTCTCTCAGGGTTGGTTGGAAGGTCTTTTCACTTCAGCATGCATCTTTTGACTAGGATCAAGGCTGCTGTCTGGCATTAAGTTTAGTCACTGACAGCAGATAGAACATCAACTGGATATGTTATCTCTAGCATCTGAATGAAACTAATTGATTGGTGTTTTAACATTATCTTTTTGACCAGAGGTCCAGATTAAGATCAGAGCTATTAAGATCATACACTATGAACAAGTGTGAAAATGTAATCCTTTTCTTAAAGGGGAGAGTATATAGATATAGTTAAGGGAGAAAAAAGCAATGAACAATTATATATGTGATATGCTTTTCTTTATTCAGATCGTGGTATTCTTCAAAGGGAAGAGGATTGCCAGTGACAGGAAGCATTTGGGCCAAGTGCTAGGTGAAAAGGGACTTGAACTGTGAAAAGAAAACTTTTTCCTCTTTGAACATAATGTCATTTGAACTTAGAAAGGTCTTTCCAAATCAACAGGAGTAGTTTACTTGAAGATCTTGTTTATCTGTTCCTAGATCTGCTCACATCTTAGAATTCTATATCAATGTGGTGGTTTGGGTGTTCCCTGCCCCCCCACTTTGGAAATCACCCAGGCTAGACTCAGCCAGCTCTGGAAATTTGAATGAAGCTTATATTTACAGCTAGCACAATGTACAAGCAGATATTTACAGTANTTTACACATCTCAGCAAGACTGTGAGGGAAGTAGACCTCACCATTGTTTTCATTTCTCAGCCTATGATCTAATTCTTCTCACCAAAACATTCTAGCTAGGCTCAAACTAGCACAATAAAGACACAAAAGGACATGAAATTGCTGTAAGCTACTCTTGCACTGAGTCCTGCTTTTCAGGCATTTCTCCCCACAGTACAGCAGTGAGAACTGCAGTGCAAATTGCCATTGTTAGGTGCTAAACCACTTCGATTTACAGCACATCATCACATTGCTTCACCTGCCTTCCTCTCAAGGAAGGATTATCTCTCTGCTCCTTCTTCACTACACCAAGAAATAAGATAACCTAAAAAAGTCCTAAACTGTTCTTTTTAGCTCATTAAACAAATGCATCAGGTATTGGATGAAGACTTGAGCTTAATTTGCACGTGAAGTGGTTTGGCAAAATCTGTGGAAGCTCTCTTCTGTCTCATTGCTAGTTAAGGCAGTAATCATATGGTATTTGGCCAAGCCCCACAGATTTGCTTGCTATGCTTTTCAGTCACATTTTAGTTTCTGTCTGTTCTATTGATTCTCTTGCCTTCTGCTTGAGTTCTTTTCTTCCCTTATTCCCCTGCATTCTTTCTCTCAGGCATCAGCTGGTGCATCTTTTCTGAATTTCATAGAATGACAGAATCATGGAATGGTCCAGGCTGGAAGAGGCCTCCAAAGGTCATCCAACCCTCTCAGCAGTCAGCAGGGACATCCTCAGGTTGTCCAGAGCTCTGGTGAGCCTCACCCTGAATATCTCCAGGGCTGGGGTCTCAACCACCTCCCTGGTCTACTTGTTCCAGTGTTCCACCACCTTCACAGTAAAAAACCTGTTCCTAACATCCAATCTAAATCTGCTCTTCTCTAGTTTGAAGCCATTGCCTCTTTTCTTATCACTACAGATCTTTGTAAACAGTCTCTCTCCATCCTTCTTGTAGGCCCCCTTCAGGTACTGCTATTAGGTCTCCCTGGAGCCTTTTATTCTCCAGACTGAACAACCCCAGCTCCCTCAGCCTATCCTCGTAGCAGAGGTGCTCCAAGCCTCTGATCATTTTCATGCGGTTGGAGCACCCCAGTTAGCTATTTTGGAGTGGAAGAGGGAAAAGCTTAATTTCCTGTTTAATATCTGAAACACACCTGAATTGTTTTATTAAACCTTTTCTAGGTAGTATGCTTTATAAGTACATATAAATAACCATATTCATTAAGACCAAAGGCTAACCTGCTACCTAAGAATGGTGGCCAATTCAAAAGAAAGACCACGAGGACCACATGTGCACAGTTCAGTCTTCTCAGCTTCCTGAGAAGGAAATATTCCAGGGAATTTCTGAGGAGACATCATGTCTGCATTGTAGCCCACAACAGGTACTTTTTACCTACTGCATTGTGAAACCATCATTTCAATGCAGCCAGATTTTACTGATGAGTTCCTTACTTTAACCACCTGATTTGGTTTATTTTAAATCTACTGAACAGTCCACCTGATGCCTTTAATTTCTTGTTCCCCTTCTTAATCTTCTCCATGCTCTTCCCTATATTACATATTCCCCTCAGCTGTTGCTGTTCAAAGCAGAGATGATAGGTCAGTTAACCTTTCCTCTGATGGAGAGAGATTAAATCAGTTCCATCACTTGATTAACTTTGTTGTCTTTCCTTTCACCTTTTCCAGTTCTACTCCTTTGTTTGTGAACTGGGGGAAGAATATTTCCACACTACTGAGGGTGTTTGAATGCTTATGTTACAGCTATGTTTTCAATCTCGTTCTCTAAGCTTTGCCTATTAATCCATAACATACTATCACTTTATTTTGTTTTCTTTTTAAGCTATGATGAGCACAAAGAATAGAATAGAATAGAATAGAATAGAATAGAATAGAATAGAGTAGAATAGAATAGAATCACACAGGTTGGAAGAGACCTCCAAGATCATCCAGCCCAACCTAGCACCCAGCCCTATCCAGTCAACCAGACCATGGCACTAAGTGCCTCNAAATCAGTATCTGGGAGCAGTGTGCTGTGCAGAAAGAAATGGATTTCCCCCTCTTCTCCATTCCACTGCTTTGCACCTATGCTTTGTTTTTAAGTGCAATTTTATTGCCTGATATTCTTCACAGTAGATTTTAGAAGTTAAGCCTTCTGTTACTGTTTGAACTGACGGAAAATCCAGTCAGAAGGAAAGGAGGATCAAAAACTTCATTACCTGTGCAAGGTTCTTGACTCAAGATCTACAGTAGCAGCGATTAAATATATCCAGACTGACAGAAAAAAAAATGAAGTGAAAGATACCTTCACATCTGGACCAGATTTTCAGTACATTCATCTGAAGTAAAGGCCATGCTCAGACTTTGTTAAGATCAGACTTGTCCTTACATCACAAAATTAGTTGCCACTCCACCAGTGTTTCCTACTTTGTCTGTGTCTTTTATCTAAGCTCAAACCAGATATATCCACAGCCTCAATGCCCTCAGAACCCAAAGCCATTAATGGACCTAATCAATGTCTCCTTTCTAAAAGATATTAACATTAATGGCTTTTCCCACACACCTTTTCCTTTCTCTTTTCTTTCCTTTTCTTTTCCTTTTCTCTTCTCTTTTCTTTTCTTTTCTTTTCTTTTCTTTTCTTTTCTTTTCTTTTCTTTTCTTTTCTTTTCTTTTTTTTTCTTTTCTTTTCTTTTCTTTTCTTTTCTTTTCCTTTTCCTTTCTCTTTTCTTTCCTTTTCTTTTCCTCTTTTCTTNTTCCTTTCCTTTCCTTTCCTTTCCTTTCCTTTCCTTTCCTTTCCTTTCCTTTCCTTTCCTTTCCTTTCCTTTCCTTTCCTTTCCTTTCCTTTCCTTTCCTTTCCTTTCCTTTCCTTTCCTTTCCTTTCCTTTCCTTTCCTTTCCTTTCCTTTCCTTTCCTTTCCTTTCCTTTCCTTTCCTTTCCTTTCCTTTCCTTTCCTTTCCTTTCCTTTCCTTTCCTTTCCTTTCCTTTCCTTTCCTTTCCTTTCCTTTCCTTTCCTTTCCTTTCCTTTCCTTTCCTTTCCTTTCCTTTCCTTTCCTTTCCTTTCCTTTCCTTTCCTTTCCTTTCCTTTCCTTTCCTTTCCTTTCCTTTTGTGATATTTAAGCACAGACCTAAACAGCTCATGTTTATCATTCATTTTCCAGAATTCCTGGGAAATTGGTCCTATTTTGTGCTCAGTGTTTGACTGAGAAATGTAGCTGAAGTTACTGTATCCCTAACTGGAGCAAGCTGAAACTAGAAGTAGTGCAAGTATTTTTCCTATTATTCCAAAATCTCCCATACCATTATGAATTGTCAGAGTATAAACTCTGGATGCCTTTTGAAGAAACATTACATGTTTTGAAAGTAAAGTAAAAATGAAGTGGTTTAATAATAATGTATTTGGAAAGCCAACAAAACAGCAAAATAACCTCTGTAAATGACATGAATGCCATCAAAAGGCTAAATTGTTTAAGATACAGGTCAGTAAGTGTGATGTATGATCTGGAGATCACAGAAAGGCTCAGGCAGACAGAAATCATGGAATCACAGAACCAGTCAGAGTTGGAAGGGACCACAAGTACCACCTAGTTCCAACCCCCATGCCATGGGCAGGGACACTTCACACTATATTAGACTGTCTAGAGCCTCATTCAGCCTCGTCTTAAATACCTCCAGGGATGGGGCTTCCACCACCTCCCTGGGCAACCCCTTCCAGGATCTTACCATCCCCATGGCAAAGAACTTCTTCTTAACATCCAGTCTGAAACCACCTATTCCCCCCAATCCTACCACTATCTGACAGCCTAAAAAGTCCCTCCCCAGCTTGACATGCTGGAAGGCCACAATAAGGCCACCTTGGATGTAGAATTGTGCAACATGGTGTCCTCTAGAGACATGAACTATAGCTGTTCCAGAGGATCCATTTCATTTTAGACTCCTCCAGACCACACTTCCAGATAGCCTCTTTGTTTTCCACCTCTGACACATGTTACTAGAGCCTACATAAAAGCTAGTGAAATCAATCACTGGAACTGTAAACCACTTGGAGTCAGAGCCTTATTTTGCAATGAATCCAAATAAATCAATAAACCAATCATTCCATCATGACTACACCATGTGAAGCTGAGGCTGATTCAACTCATCCTGCAGTACTCCAGCTGTACAAGTCACGTTTGACATCCTGGTGGATAGTATCATAGTATCATAGTATCATCAGAGTTGGAAGAGACCTCACAGATCATCAAGTCCAACCCTTCACCACAGAGCTCAAGGACTAAGACAGCAAATACAAAAGGTGATAGAAAACAATCCCAAATGTGGTACTGGGAGAAATTAAACTGAGATTAAAGTATATTTTTATACATGTAAGGAGCTACTGAGCTACATCTAGCAGTGTCTGCAACCCAGCAATATTACTGTAGTAAGAAATATATCATTGCAGCCTGCTTTTTAAAGTTCAGTTCTGTCTGGTGCCTTTTTGCTGGCTCCACTCACACAGACTGGTTTCAAACAAAGCAAGAATCTAAAAATACCTTTCTTTCCTTTTCTTTCCAAGCAATTTGTTCCTTGCTGCTCAAACTTCTACTCTGCAGCTCTGCCAGATCTTGCCACAGCTTTCTGAATCTCAGAAGAGTTTCTAAATCCTCAGCTAATCTTGCCCAGATGTCTCCCAGGTGTTGTAGCCTTATTTATCTTCCTTCTCATCGAGGCAGTGCAACCAGGAACTGTCACATCCACAAATAAATCTTGCCATAATTGCATTTAAAACTCCTTCTTGCCCAGGAAGATTCTTGGCCCTTTCTTTTTCATTCATTTTTAACTTCTTTCCCCTCCTCTCTCTCTCTGGACAAATTCCTGATGAGATCCTCCTGAAAAGATGATGAAGATGAGCAACATGTCATTTCTCCCTCAAAACCCACAGATGTCTCAAATGGTTTGCAATGAAGTTAAACCTACTTGTGCCTGTGATTAGAAATTAGAGATTAATAAGGATTGACATGAACATTTCACACAGCATCTGTAATTATAGCTGTACAAATGAAGGGGTGGAAAATACAAAGGGACCATGATGCCACTCAGACCCCTGCCTTTTATTTCTTTTTCTGTTTTCCCCATAAAATTAATGAAATGTTTCCAATTTCATTTTCTGGGGCTAATCAGAAAAGTATTCTGCTGGAAAGAGCCCAAATGATGGCAAATGCACAGCAATTCTAACACAGTATTTGCATTTTGACAGTTACACATTCTCCACTCTGATTGTTTTGTTGATTTTTTTCCATTTTCTATCATTTTGGTCAGAAGGAGAAGTTATTAAACATGAAAAGGCCAAAATGTATGAATAATGTCTGCTTAATCAATGTGATTCATTACATGAAGAGAAACAGAAGCAGCCTTGACAAGTCTGTTATGTAGGTACAGAGGGCAACACTTTATGTATATGTAAGAAAGAGAGAATTTTTTATTGCTTGGTATCTTGTCCTCCACAAGACTTCCATCAGACTGATTCAGCTACAGTTTAGAATAGAATAGAATAGAATAGAATAGAATAGAATAGAATAGAATAGAATAGAATAGAATAGAATAGAATAGAATCACACAGGTTGGAAGAGACCTCCAACATCATCCAGCCTAACCTAGCACCCAGTCCTAGCCAAACAACTAGTCCATGGCACTAAGTGCCCTATCCAGGCTCTTGAACACCTCCAGGACGGTGACTCCACCACCTCCCTGGGCAGCCCATTCCAATGCCAATCACTCTCTCTGCCAACAACTTCCTCCTAACATCCAGCCTAGACCTCCCCTGGCACATCTTGAGACTGTGTCCCCTTGTCCTGTTGCTGCTTGCCTGGGAGAAGAGACCAACCCCACCTGGCTACAGCCTCCCTTCAGGCAGTTGTAGACAGCAATGAGGTCTGCCCTGAGCCTCCTCTTCTGCAGGCTGCACACCCCCAGCTCCCTCAGCCTCTACTCATAGGATTTGTGTTCCAGGCCCCTCACAGCTTTGTCTCCCTCCTGTGGACACCTTCCAGCACCTCAACATCTCTCTTGAATTGAGGAGTACAGAACTGGACACAGCACTCAAGGTGTGGCCTGAGCAGTGTTGAGTACAGGGGAAGAAGAACCTCCCTTGTCCTGCTGGCCACACTGTTCCTGATCCAGGCCAGGATGCCATTGGCTCTCCTGCGCACCTGGGCACACTGCTGGCTCATCTTCATCCTACTATCCACCAGTGCCCCCAGGTCCCTCTCTTCCTGGCTGCTCTCCAGCCACTCTGTCCCCAGCCTGTAGCGCTGCTTGGGATTGTCATGGCCAAAGTGCAGAACTCTCCACATAGTATCCAGGCAGCAAACTTCAGTGGGAATACAAATGAGCCTTTACATCCCTAACTGTCCATTGACTGCAAGGACAAGATGCCAGTGAGGATTAGCAATAATTAATAACATTTTCCCTTTACACCCACTCATTTCCAGGTGAATTGCAAAAGAGCAAGGAAGGAAAAATTAAGCAAAGCTACTCACTGCCTCTGCTCTAAGCATGGCTACATCCTGAAAACTGATCTCATGTTTAGGCTCAGGTTCTCAGACTGAATGACTCCAGTTGCCTGCATCTATGCAATTCTTTGGAGTAGAAATCACTGTGAATCAGAGCCCTGTGCCTGGGTGTCCTGACCTGGAGAGACAGATAGTTTGCATCAATTTAGATTCATGGTAATTGCTCAGTTGTAAATGATGTGCTAACCTGAATATTAGCCTGGAGAATTATCTCAGTACTGTTAATTGAAGGCTGTCAATTTAGTCTCTAAATGTTGTTTAGAAAATCATGTTGCAAAAAGTAAAATTGCCCATCCTGACTAATGTTAAAAGCCTGTTTCAGACCAATAAGGACCCCAAAACACCATCCTGCAATAAAACCCAAGACCTAATAATCCTGGGAATAATTACTTTTGGATGCTGGAAGCTTTCACATTTATTTGACTCTTTAAATCACAAAGCAGGGGTAACTCTGTTGCTCTAAATGTAGTCTATAGAAATGTATAGAGGGAACACATCTGAAAAATAGAGAGATTTAAATACAATTCAACAAACAGCTCAAGATTGTTTATGTTTCTGTATATCTGGTAACAACTGCTGTAGAAACTGTAAACAGGGATTCTATGAGCTTTACTAAAGGCTTTTTTATCCTTTAGAAATGTATTGTGTGGACAAGCACGGACAGACCTGGTCAGTTTTTGAGGGTATGTCTGACTGGCATTCTATACTATACAGAAAAAGCAATTCTACCACTGATGGCAACAGGCACTCAAACAGGTCCACACAGGAGGCACAGAGACAATTCACAGAATCATAGAATCAAGCAGGTTGGAAGAGACCTCCAAGCTCAGCCAGTCCAACCTAGCACCCAGCCCTGGCCAATCAACCAGACCATGGCACTAAGTGCCCCATCCAGGCTTTGCTTCAACACCTCCAGGGACGGTGACTCCACCACCTCCCTGGGCAGCCCATTCCAATGCCAATCACTCTCTCTGCCAACAACTTCCTCCTAACATCCAGCCTAGACCTCCCCTGCCACAACTTGAGACTGTGTCCCCTTGTCCTGTTGCTGCTTGCCTGGGAGAAGAGCCCAACCCCACCTGGCTACAGCCTCACTTCAGGTAGTTGTAGACAGCAATGAGCTCTGCCCTGAGCCTCCTCTTCTGCAGGCTGCACACCCCCAGCTCCCTCAGCCTCTCCTCATAGGGCTGTGTTCTCTTTGCTAAAAGCTCTTTATGTGCCTGATCAATGAAATTTCTGTTCACTAATAATGAAGGTAGCCTCAGTCATCAGCAGAGAATCATAGAATCAGCCAGGTTGGAAGAGACCTCCAAGGTCATCCAGTCCAACCTAGCACCCAGCCCTAGCCGAACAACTAGACCATGGCACTAAGTGTCCCATCCAGGCTCTTGAACACCTCCAAGGATGGTGACTCCACCACCTCCCTGGGCAGCCCATTCCAATGCCAATCACTCTCTCTGCCAACAACTTCCTCCTAACATCCAGCCTAGACCTGCCCTGGCACATCTTGAGACTGTGTCCCCTTGTTCAGGTGCTGGTTGCTGGCAGAAGAGCCCAACCCCACCTGGCTACAGCCTCCCTTCAGGTAGCTGCAGACAGCAATGAGCTCTGCCCTGAGCCTCCTCTTCTGCAGGCTGCACACCCCCAGCTCCCTCAGCCTCTCCTCATAGGGCTTCTGTTCCAGGCCTCTCATATGAACTTAACTGTGTGAATTGTGTGAACTTAAATGGTATGAACTTAATTGTATGAATTGTATGAACTTTAAAAAGCCTCATCAGAGGTAAATTCTGTGCACTTAAGCCTCAGAAGATGTAAATCTACCATAGTTTATATGGCATTGTCTTTATTTTTACTGATCAAATGAAAACAGCTCTCATTTACAACAAAGTGACAGGCAAGTTTTGCATGCACTACCTAACAACTACCTTTAAAAAACCATTGCTGTCCTCTTTAATGCCTTTAAAAGACTGCCATTTTCAGATGCTCTTTTGTTTTGTTGGCTCACTTTTATGTGTATCCATATAAAGAGTTGTGGCTGGAAAACACAACTCGAAATCACTGCAATAGTTGAATAGTGACAAAAAATTTACTGCTAGGCACCCAACTCTCTGCACTGCTTCCTGCAGGTCGCTGAAATTAATAATGCAATGGCTGATGGTTGTAAAGTATTGATACTCTTAAGAGACAAATTTCTGCCAAAAGGAAAATTATTTGTCTCACAAACATAGCTCTTGTAATAGTTTACATATTAGGTAGGGTGAAAATCTATTCAGCGCCAAAAGACTTCCACCTTAATATATTTTCTCCCTCAGGACAATTGTGAATGCATTTTCTGCCCATTCCTACATGGCTTTTTCAAAGCAACAACACCACTTTTATTATTTTTATGGTGCCAGAGGGGTTTGCTTCTTATTTTGATCGTTTGTGTTCATTAAACCAGCTCTTTTTTTTTTATGGTTATGAGACTTATCTTCTTGATAGCACAGCACAACCTTTAATCAAAGTGACACGGGCTGCCTCCTTGGCTGTCACATCTTTTCTCCTGTCTTCTTAAGGTTTCTTTTTCACTGATTCCTTTACATTTCTTCAGGCATGTCCTCTGTGGTTCTCTGTCAACCAGCCAGGTCATACATAATGACCTGGATGTTAGGAGGAAGTTCTTTACAGTGAGGGTGGTAAGGCACTGGAACGGGTTGCCCAGGGAGGTTGTGGATGCTTCCTCCCTGGAGGTGTTTAAGGCCAGGCTGGATGAGGCCTTGAGCAGCCTGCTCTAGTGGGAGGTGTCCCTGCCTATGGCAGGGGGTTGGAGCTGGATGATCCTTGAGGTCCCTTCCAACCTAAACCATTCTATGATTCTATGATTCTATGATTCTATGATTCTATGACTCCAACATACATAAGTACCTAAGATGTCTTGTAATTCTTCCATTTCCCTTGCACTCTGAGATTGTCAACCTCTCTGCAGTCTCACATCTCTCTAAGTAGCTGAGGAATGAGTGTCAAGATGAAGGTGCCAGTCTCTCTTCAGTGGTGCCCAATGATAGGACAAAGAACAACAGGTGTAAGCTGGAACACAGAAGATTCCATCTGAGCATGAGGAGAAACTTCTTTATGGTGAGGATGATGGAGCAGTGGAGCAGGCTGCTCAGAAAGATTGTGGAGTCTCCTTCTCTGGAGACTTTCAAACCCCACCTGGACACCCTCCTGTGTGACCTGCCCTGGGTGATCTTGCTTGGACAGGGGAGTTGGACTCAAGAGCCTCTGGAGATCCCTTCCATCTGCTAACATTGTGTGATTCTGTGATCTCTTCACAGCCTCACAATGGGCTTTTTCTCACCATTTCCACGATATCAAGATGTGTTCCCTGGTTCAACTCTTCACTCAAGAGCAAAAGTTCTTATCTGGGGAGTGGCAGGATGAGAGAAGCACCCTTCTCCTTCTGGGCACCATAAGCACACAGTCCATTCCATATGTACCCTCCAGAGTGGACTGTAGCTGTTTCAACCTATTCACACCTTATTGGCCCTTGCATTAAAATCACAGAATGTCTGGGGCTGGAAAGGACCCCAAAGGATCATCTAGTCCAACCCCCCCCTGCCTGGCAGCTAACTGGATCAATTCTCTGCTGGTCACACAACTGGCAGGGGCCTGAGGGAGCAGCCAAACCTGACTATCCCTGCCTGGTCTCCTCTGGTACCTCCCCTAGCCCCCTGCCCATGGCCCAGGACCCCATGTCAACATTCCAGAGCTACTTGTCCATGTGCCAGCAGCTCCTAGAAAGCAGAAATCTTTCATAGCAATGCCTTCCCTTCATGTCCTTTGCAACAAGCTCCAGCACATCACCGTGGGGCAATCATACATAGGGTTGGACTTGGTGATCTGTGAGGTCTCTTCCAACCCTGATGATACTATGATACTATGATACTCAGGGCTTCCTGGACCAGAGACAGGGGGGATTCTATCCACACCAAAAAGATGCCTGGAAGCTTTGAGGCTGACGCACTGGTAATGCATGTCAGTTGCATATATGGATAGGTACATATATCACATACAAACACAAATAGAGATGGACACACTGCTCATCTAACAGATAA
>WAAF01008404.1:0-19056 GCA_013400475.1 Tricholaema leucomelas
AAGTGTGGCCAGCAGGTCAAGAGAAGTGATCTTTCCCCTTCCTCTACTCCGCACGGGTGAGACTCCACCTGGAGTACTCTGCCCAGTTCTGCAGCCCCCATTACAAGAGGGATATGGATATGCTGGAGGGTGTCCAGACAAGGGCCACGAGGATGACCAGAAGGCTGAAGCTGCTCTGCTGTGAGGAGAGACTGAGGGATTTGGGGCTGCTCAGTCTGGAGAGGAGAAGGCTGCAAAGTGACCTTCTTGTGGCCTTTCAGTATCTTAAGGGAGCCTACAAGAAAACTGGGGAGGGACCTTTTAGGATGTCAGGTAGTGATAGGACTAGGGGGAACAGAACAAAGCTAGAAATGGGTAGATTCAGACTGGATGTTAGGAAGAGGTTCTTCACCATGAGAGTGGTGAGACCCTGGAATGGGTTGCTCAGGGAGTTGGTGGAAGCCCTATCCCTGGAAGTGTTTAAGGCCAGTCTGGATGAGACTCTAGACAGCCTGATCTAGTGTGAGGTGTCCCTGCCCATGGCGAGGGGGTTGGAACTGGGTGATCCTCATGGTCCTTTCCAACCCTGACTAATTCTATGATTCTGTAACATCATTTCAGCACTAACAGGCAGTTCTATTTTGATTTGATTATTTATTTTTTTTTTCCCCTAAGCTGATTTGGACTAGTTCTGAGTTGCTTTCCTGTGTGTCCCAGCACTTTCAACCTAAGTTCTTAAGTGCCAGTTTATGAATGTACACAAGACCCATGCCAGAACCTGATGCAAAGTCTCTTGCATAGATAAGTAAGATCCATCCATCATCAATAATACCAGAGGGGTGCTGTTGACTGAAACATAGATAACAAGAGAAAAGTGAAGAGGCAACATTACACACTTTTAGCTCAGTCTACCGTGAGCCTTCTAATGCTTTTTATCTTTCAGACTGTCAAAGTTGGTACTTCCCCCAAGCTGGCCTTTAAGAAATGGAAAAGTAATCTTGTTGCTGGAAAGCTCTAATTAGGAAACATCAAAATCTCTTTCCTGCAAGAGATGAGTAATTGTCAATAGATAAGGACAAAGAAGGAAAATAAAAGTACCTACTAGCAGAGGTTTCAAATAAAACCCAAAAGAAAAACCCAACACCTTTGCATTTTTTTTATTCTCTGTCTTCTTGGTTGCAGTGTTATGCATCTGCCCTGCAGGGGTTTCAGATTAGGTTTCTTTTGGTTCTACAGCTGACTCTCCACACTGGCTCAGGATGTGCAAAAAATGGAATAGCCAAATTTTAGATTGAGATTCAAGCGTAGCAGTGGCTCAGTGCCAGCTTTCTGTGAGGAGCAGGTTCTCATCTTTATGCTTGGGCTGTGCTCCTTTTCTCCAGCTTACTCTGCACAGTGGCTCAGTTAGTTTTCATTGTCTCTTTCCCTGACATTCAAAGCTATTATCTGTGCACAGTCCTGTACTCCTGGGCTATGATTTCTTAAAATAATTTCTCACCTAACTGATATTCCATTTGGATGAGTAAAGACTTACTTCCAAGTTCTTCAAGAAAGCTCATGTTAGCCCAGTCCCTGCCATTAGCCAGGGAGAGAACTGATCCTCAGTTGTCATATGAAATTGAGTGCCACTAGAGAGACATCTTTGTGGCTGCTGAGTTAGAGGAAGTATTTTCAGTGATTTGTCTCTAGTATTTTCCTTCTCTTTTTTTTTTTTCCCTAATTACATCAGTGATGTGCAGTAGAAGCCATAGCAAGTTCTCAGGTGGCTTAAATTGATGTATCAATATCCACTGAAATAAGAACTTAGAGGAGGTAAGTCTCTGAGAATAGGCTTCCCAGAGAGGTTGTGGGGTCTCCTTCACTGGAGACTTTCAAGGCCTGTCTGGATGTGTTCCTCTGTGATCTGTGTTAGATAGGATTGTCCTGCTCTGGCAGGGGGGTTGGACTCGATGAACTCTGTGAGTCCCTTCCAACCCCTAACATCCTCTGATCCTGTGAAGGCTGTGTTGGGTTACTTTCTGGTACCCTTTTAGTTGTGGAAGAGGCCTACCTGAGCTTCCAGAACTCATGGGTTTTGGTGTGCTCTTACTGAAACTAAGTGACATGAGCAGTTTAAGTAAGTTCAGACATAGCAAACTAAACCATGTACTGATGTATCCTGTGGATGAGGTAAAGTGTCACCAACTTTATCTACATAAATTGTATTTGAAATAATTTACTCAGAATGATGTTACTGAAAGAGGAAAAAAAGTATGCAACTGTTTGAATCCTTGGGCTTTACAGAACCATCACTGTATTTGTTCTCTTCTCACAGTCGTAGTGTTAGATGTTGCATCAGAAAAGCACGTGCATGACATTCATAAAGCTTCAAATGCTGAGAGGTTTCTCATTAATTTTTTATCAGGCACACATGCCTCAGAAAAGTCATTCACAGTAAATGATAAAGTGGCTCTAGGATTAGATGAATAACTTGCTTTCCTCAAACTGTTAATTGAACAAACATATGGAAAAGAATTTAGAGCAGTTTTATTTTGCTATAATTGTTCTCATACAAGATTAATACTACGTAAGTATTGCATAACCCCTGCATTAATCACATTTCCCTCATCATAGTTCTTCTCTGCCTCAGGTCACTTCACAGTATCACCAAGGTTGGAAGAGACCTCACAGATCATCAAGTCCAACCCTTCACCACAGAGCTCAAGGCTAGACCATGGCACCAAGTGCCACGTCCAATCCTGCCTTGAACAGCTCCAGGGACGGCGACTCCACCACCTCCCTGGGCAGCCCATTCCAGTAGCCAATGACTCTCTCAGTGGAGAACTTTCTCCTCACCTCAAGCCTAAATTTCCCCTGGCGTAGCTTGAGGCTGTGTCCTCTTGTTCTGGTGCTGGCTGCCTGAGAGAAGAGAGCAACCTCCTCCTGGCTACAACCACCCCTCAGGTAGTTGTAGACAGCAATAAGGTCTG
The DNA here is from genome assembly GCA_013400475.1 of Tricholaema leucomelas. Lineage (NCBI taxonomy): Eukaryota > Metazoa > Chordata > Aves > Piciformes > Lybiidae > Tricholaema lacrymosa > Tricholaema leucomelas. Next base: position 2,949 of record WAAF01008404.1, read on the forward strand.
CCCTGAGCCTCCTCTTCTCCAGGCTAAACAATCCCAGCTCCCTCAGCCTCTCCTCGTAGGGCTGTGCTCGAGGCCTCTCCCCAGCCTCATTGCCCTTCTCTGGACACTTTCAAGCATCTCAATGTCCCTCTTAAACTGGGGGGCCCAGAACTGGACACAGTACTCAAGGTGTGGTCTAACCAGTGCAGAATACAGGGACAGAATGACCTCCCTGCTCCTGCTGGCCTTCAAGCCTCTCTGCTCTGGTTCAGATCTGCTGTGTAATTTTCATCAGAAATAGTAGAATTTCTGTGAGGGAGACTGTGTATTCACTACCAGAATATGAATTGTAGCAGAATTGTAGTTACAGAAGTGGTAAATTTCCCTCAGCACTAATATGATGGAGTGGAGAGCTTTCTCATTTTTGTCTGAGAACTCTGGGCTTTAGATATTTCTCACATCCATTTTTAGAGGAGATAAGGATATACCTTCAATTTCTCATTGCTACAGAGAGCTGTATTCACTTCTGTGCTGGCAATCCATCTGGATTTTTTGGGTTCTTTAAGACTCCTACTCTAACTTTGTTTCATAGGTAAAATCACTACTTCCTTAGCTTTCATCTGTTCTTTGACACTGTCCCACATGATATCCTGTTCTCCAGGCTGGTAAATTATGGGTTTGGTGGATGGACCATGCAGTGGATAAAGAATTGGCTTGATGGCCACACCCGAAGAATGGCTGTCCATGGGTTGATGTCCAGGTGGAGGCCAGTGACAAGTGGAGTCCCTCAAGGATCAGTTTTGAGACCAGTTTTGTTTAACATCTTCATTGGCAACATGGACAATGGCATTGAGTGCACTCTCAGTGAGTTTGCCAATGACACCAAGCCGTGTGGTGGGACTGACATGCTGGAGGGCAGGGATGCCATCCAGAGGGACCTTGGCAGGCTGGAAAGTTGGGCCCATGCCAGCCTCTTGAGGTTCAACAAGACTAAGTGCAGGGTCTTGCATTTGGGTTGGGGCAATCCCAGGCATGGATATAGGCTGGGCAGTAACTGACTTGAGAGGAACCTTGAAGAAAAGGACTTGTGGTTGTTGCTGGATGAGGAGCTTGATTTGAACTGCCAGTGTACACTTGCAGCTCAGAGAGACAACTGTGTCCTGGGCCACATCAAGAGAAGCATAGCCAGCAGGTTGAGAGAGGTGATTCCATTTACACCACTCTGTTGAGACTCCACCTGAGTACTGTGCCCAGTTCTGGAGCCACTATTACAAGAAAGATATGGATGTGCAGGAATGTGTCCAGAAAACGGCTTTGAAGATGACCAGGGGGCTGGAGCACCTCTGCTATGAGAACAGAGGGTAGGGGCTGTTCAGAGAAGGCTCCAAGATGACCTTATTGTGGCCTTCCAGTATCTGAAGGGGGCCTACAAGAAATCAAGTCAGGCCTTTTTAGGTTGTCAGATAGTGACAGGACTAGGGGAATGGATCCAAGCTAGAGGAGGGTAGATTTAGATTAGACATTCATAGAATCATAGACTCAACCATGTTGGAAGAGACCTCCAAGACCACCCAGTCCAACCTATCACCCAGCCCTATCCAACATTAGGAAGAAGATCTTCACCATGAGATTGGGGAGACACTGAAACAGGTTGTTCAAGGATGTGGTGAAAGTCCCATCCATGGAAGTTTTTAAGGGCAAGCTGGATGTGGCTCTGGGCAACCTGATCTAGTGGAGGATGTCCCTGCCCATGGCAGGGGGGTTGGACCTAGATGATCCTTGAGGTCCCTTCCAACTCTGACAATTCTGTGGTTATGTGATCTATAGTTTTGCCTTTGTCCTATGTACTTCATATCTAATAAATATTTACCACTAAAAGAGTTTACTTTTTTGCAGTGTACTTATAAATGTATTTTTCAAGTACCATTGCCCCTCTTAACTAGGCTCCTGCAGTTGTTTACAAGCCCCTGTATACATAGAGTGCAGAATTACATAAACAATTATATCAAATTTTCTGTGTTAAAATCAGCTCTGCATTTAAATAGGAGCTTTATATAGAACATGCATCTAAATTCTCTCCCAGTGTTTATTGCACAAGCTGCCTGTCTTTGAACAATGATGTTGCGGTAGTCCTCAGTGTCAGTAGAGGCTGGAGGATGATGAGATTGGAAGCATCCCTGCAGAAAGGGACCTGGGGGGTACTGGTGGACAAGAAGCTGGATGAGAGCCAGCAATGTTTACTTGCAGTGCAGAAGACAAACTGTATGCCAGGCTGCATCAAAAGAAGTGTGGCCAGCAGGTCAAAAGAGCTGATTCTACCACTCTGGTGAGCCCTCACCTGGAGTAATTTGTGAAGTCCTCAACACCACATGGAACTGTTGGAGTGAGTCCAGAGAAGGGCCACAAAGATGATCAGAGGGCTGGAGCACCTCTGCTATGAGGACAGGCTGCGAGAGTTGGGGCTCTTCAGCATGGAGAAGAGAAGGCTTCCAGGAGACCTTGTAGTCTTCCAGTATCGGAGCCTACAGGAAGGCTGAGGAGGGACTGTTGACAATCTCTTGTAATGACAGGATGAGGAGGAATGGATTTAATTTGGAATAGGGGAGATTCAAACTGGATGTTAGGAAGAAGTTCTTTACAGTGAGGGTGGTGAGACACTGGCACAGGTTGCCCAGGGAGGTTGTGGATGCTCCCTCCTTGGAGGTCTTCAAGGCCAGGTTGGATGAGACCTTGAGTGACCTGCTCTAGTGGGAGGTGTCTCTGCCTATGGCAGGGGTTTGGAACTAGATGATTTTTTGAGCTCCCTTCCAACCTAAACCATTCTATGATTCCATAAACCTTAGAGCAGCATTCCTTATCTGAAGGTGATGGGGAGGGATTCTTTAAAAGGGCATGTAGTGACAGAACAGGTGTCAATGCTTTTAGACAAGGGCAGGGTTGATTTAGATTGGACATGAGGAGGAAGTTGTTTACAGTGAGGGTAGTGAAATACTGGAACAGGTTGCCCAGAGAGGTGGTGGAAGCCCCATTCCTGGAGACGGTCATGGTCAGACTGAGCAACCTGATCTAGTTAAAGATGTCCTTGCTCACTTCAGGGATGTGTATTAGATGACCTTTGAGGATGCAGTCCATCCTGCTGTGTTCTGCACAACCACATTCCAAACAAACTGTTAGTTGCACTGTAGCTTTTACTTTGAGAGTCTCTGTTCTTCGAACTGTGCGTAACACTAATGTGTGCCTTTAGATTAGTATTAAGTTATCATAATGAACCTGTGTAGCACATCACAAATAGGTTGTTTCTAATAATGTAGGAGCAGACTGGCCTAAATTGTTTTAAAAAAAAAGGTGGCCCAGTGAGGACTTGCAGTGAATCAGACCAGAGTGGCATTAAGTTGTTTCTGTGGCTGACCAGGCTATTGAGGAAGTGTCAGGTGGCTGGGAGAGTGTCTGTCCTTGCAGGCTGCAGAGTGGCTTTACTGCCATTGTATCCCCTGACAGAGACAGAAGACAGTTGTCTTCTGTGCCTTATGCAGCTTCCAGAAACGACGTTTTCTTTCATGCCAGTGTTGCTTTGTTCCTTTCCCAGTGATAAAGCTTACCACATTGGGAGTACCCAGGTGGCAACGATTCAGGCAGCACCACACCACTTTCTTCTTTTAAACTTTTGCTCTGTGCTCACTGTTGTGGATAATGCTTGCTGAGTTCTCAAAGGCTGCTCTGATTTGGGAGTGTCATTCTCTTCTGTGATATTATGTATTGAACCATATGGTAGGAATTGCAAGAGCTCATCTCAAAGCAGAAGTTCATTTCTGACTAGATTTTAAATTCTTTTTCAGCTCTTGAAGTACTTGGAAATTGCACATATGGCAGTGATAAATGCATATATGGACTCATTTGCTCCTAGACAGGAATGCACACACATAATGCCTATGTTAGATCCCAGATCCTCAGCTGCATCAGGAGAAGTGTGATCAACAGGTCAAGAGAGGTGATCCTCTCCCTCTACTCCACTCTGCTGAGACCCCACCTGGTGTACTGCATCCAGTTCTGGAGCCCCTATTATAAGAGGGATGTGGAGATGCTGGAGCATGCCCAGAGAAGGGCTACGAGAGTGATCAGAGGGCTGAAACAGTTCTGCTCTGAGAACAGACTGAAAGAGTTGGGGCTGCTGAGTCTGGAGAAGGAGGCTCCCAGGTAACTTATTGTGGCCTTCCAGGATTTGAAGAGGGACAACAAAAAAAGCTGGAGGGGGACTTTTTAGGCTTTCAGGGTGTGACAGGACTGGGGGGAATGGAGCAAAGCTGGAGCTGGGGAGTTTCAGGCTGGCCATGAGGAGGAAGTTGTTGAGCATGAGAGTGGTGAGAGGCTGGAATGGGTTGCCCAGGGAGGTGGCTGAGGCCCTGCACCTGGAGGTGTTTAAGGCCAGGCTGGATGAGGCTGTATCCAGCCTGATGTAGGGTAGGGTGTCCGTGGCCATGGCAGGGGGGTTGGAACTAGATGATCCTTGTGGCCCCTTCCAACCCTGACTGTTTCTATGATTCTCTGTTCACCCAAGTGAATAAAGCTTTCTTTTGCCTGTATATGCAAGCAGATTGAAGTGGGATTTTTGTATTTCTGAGTTTAGAACTTTGTTTTTCAAACAAAATGTGAATTATTTGTTTTTAAATATTTTTTTGTATTATCCCACTATTAGTCTAGTGGGGTGTTACTACTCAGTGTTTTGAATACTTGAAATCTACTGTAACATTATGTGATTGTCAGTATGCTTTTACTCTGTGTCTTTCTGCACTGTGTTTGGAAATTGTGAGGCTACTGCATGGCTTCAGCTTGGCAAGTCTGGCAGCGATAATTTTAACTGTTTCCTCTTCGTACTTCTTGTTCTTTGGCATCAGTCTTATACTGCCTCAGAATGGAAATGAGCTTGGATAAATGTACAGGCAAGCTGTCTAGACACCAGTTTCTTGAAATGGATACCTTCTGTTAATAAGTTGACAATAGGGAAGGCTGTGTCATGGCTACCTGGTTGGCTGTGGGCTCCTCAATTCAAGAGAGATGTTGAGATACTGGAATGTGTCCAAAGAAGGGTGATGAAGCTGGTGAGGGGCCTGGAACACAGCTCTGTGAGGAGAGACTGAGGGAGCTGGGGGTGTTCATCCTTGAGAAGAGGAGGCTCAGGGCAGACCTCATTGCTGTCTACAACTCCCTGAAGGGAGGCTGTAGCCAGGTGGGGTTGGTCTCTTCTGCCCAGCAACCAGCAACAGAACAAAGGGACACAGTCTCAAGCTGTGCCAGGGGAGATCTAGGCTGGATGTTGGGAGGAAGTTGTTGGCAGAGAGAGTGATTGGCATTGGAATGGGCTGCCCAGGGAGGTGGTGGACTCACCATCCTTGGAGATGTTGAAGCAAAGGCTGGATGAGGCACTTAGTGCCATGGTCTAGTTGATTGGACAGGTCTGGTTGCTAGGTTGCTCTGGCTGATCTTGGAGGTCTCTTCCAGCCTGGTCGATTCTATGATTCTGGATATCTGTTTGGACAAAATCTGAAAGGCATTATGGTTACATGTTTTATCCTGCCAGGGCATCCTGGCCCTGTATTCCTATGACAGGAAATAGACTAAACTTATGTTTTATTTAATATTGACTCTCCAAAAGCAGAAATGCTGTCCCTAAGATGGAATTTCATAAATGGAATTCGTGCTGGGACATAGGCATTTTCTCTAAAATGTGCAAGTTTCTCTTCATCCTTCCCTTAAATGTTTAGTTTTGCTGTTAATGAACAACTCTAAAAGAATAATTTCCCTTTGGGCTATCTGGTGTGGGGTAGGGAAGAAGAGAAATTAAATGCATGTATGAGATGATCTGCATAGGTACTTTTCATTTTCTGATTGACAAGAGTGGGTTTATTTAGGAAAGAAAATGCATCCTGTTCCATCTAAAACTCAGTATATATTGGAATGAATGTGGAAAAGTGAAATCTTTCTGTTGTGGAGAGATTGCAAGTCTCTCTGGGGAGGGGAGCCTGGTTGTTACTGTCTGCCAGCATTGTCCTTATTGCCTCAGGACACCTCTCTGTCACGGCATAATATTTTTAATACACAATTAATATCATCATGGCTTTTGTTCTTCACCTCATACTGATCCCACTTGAAGTTTTGAGACAATGTAAGGGTGCAAAAATATCTGTGGTGTTTTGTTATCTTTTTGGTTTGAGGTTCTGGGTTGGGGGTTCTTTGGTTTGGGGTTTTTTTTAATTAGGCATTAAAATATCAGTTTGGCCCAGTTTACCAAAACATCTGCCAGTATTCACAAACAGCTTGTTGGATGAGCTCAACAGCAGGAGAAGCTGCAGCTGATCAGTTCTGCCCTCTTCAGCAGGTGTAATGGCAGTTGATGGAAATTGCAATACATGGTTTCAGGGGACATGTAGATAATGTGTCCAGATGATAACAACATCAACAAAGTATAGGAAAAAAACATGGGCAGATGTTTGGCTTATTCCATCTGCATGGTTACATGTACTTAAATTCACTCTAATGGAGTTTATCTACTGTCATGTTGTTTGCTCTGTTACAGAGGAGAATTTTATGGTAGGCTGCTAATCTTACAAAGCAGTTCACCTGTTGCAGCAGCCATGTTTTGCAGTGTCTTATCTGCAGATTGATTTCTTTATCTTTTCTATATTGTATTTCAGTATTGGGGTTGTGTATAGTGGGATGAATTGCTTTGTTGTTTTGACATATAGCAAATATGTTGATGTATTATACATCACTTAAATTATGAGTAATTGTTCTTTAGATCCATTTATGTATAAATGAAAGTGGTGGTGACTCCAGCTGTCTTGTGATTGGAAGGTCCTGTTGTCAGGATGCCAATGAGGATACAGGATCCCATGTCTGTTACCTGCTCCAGTCTGCAGATTCAGTGCTTTGTAAGGCTAATTTAAAAATGCACCAAACTGTAATTTTGAAGCTGATGTGGGCATTTAGAGAAAAGAGATTATTTTTCTGTTAGTCATTTAATTCATGTCTCAGTTGTAATTTACATTTCCCAGAGACTCAAATATAGTTAATAGAACCAATAACAATTTATAGGATGCCTTTCCCTCTCCTCCTCCTTTTTATCAAGAAAAAGAATTAGATGTAGAGAGGAAAAGGTGAAGCACATCAAAATAAATAATCTCACTTTGATTTGGAAGTTAAAAGAAGAAAAAATTAACAATAAATAAAAGGTATTTGAGGTAGGGAAGTTACAAAAGGAATAGGGAAGGGAAAACAAGATACTATATATATATATATACACACAACTAGATTTGATGGCAATAGTTTTGTCCACCTCGTGGGTTGTGGCCATGTGGTAAAACAGAGAGTAGCAGGAAACAGGATGGTGATGCTGGCAAGCAGGGAAGCAAGGCAAGAGAGGGAAAGAAACAGGAAGTTCCTCTGTTTTATAGGGGGGGTAGACAGGGAGTGGGAGTGGGCTAACCCCCACACCTGCTGGTGTTCAGACCCACCCCTGGGAAGGGCTCAGGAGGACCTGGGGTCAGGATCAAGACCACTCCCCAAGGAGAGTTTAACTCTTTACAATTCAACATGAAATGAACATCTGAATCAAAAAGCAAACATTTAGTAAATATGATCCAGCATCTATTATGAGGCCTCAATTATTCCATATACATAGTAATAATTTAAAAGTGGGGGGTTTTTTCTTCATCCTAAGCTGCTAATTTGGCCCTGTTTTTCAACAAGTTTGAAATTTGTAATTAGATTGATTGCATACAGCAGTTGTCATTGAATCCTAGAATCAACCAGGTTGGAAGAGACCTCCAAGGTCCGAACCTCCATTCTTTCTTGGGACCGGGGTAAGGTAGAGAGAGGGGTGGGAGAAGGTGGAAGAGCGGTTGGGAGCCCCTCCTGGGGACTCAGGTTTCTGGGAGGGGAGTTGTGTTTCTTTATTGCCTTTTACCTTGTCTATTTCTGTCTGTAACTGTATATACTGTAAATATCTGCTTGTATATTGAGCTAAGCTGTAAATAGAAGCTTCATTCAACTTCCAGAGCCAACTGAGTCTAGTCTGGGTGATTTCCAAAGTGTAGGGGGGCAGGGAACACCCAAACCATCACAAGAGAAGGTCCCTTAAGTTTATAGTAGTACTGAATCTGAAAGAGCTCCCTGCTCCTGTGTTAATCATGAACCAGAAAACCAAAAGATAGAAACTGTGGAGACAGAAGCCTACTTAAAGGGTAGGGAGCCGTTTATAAGAGTCTGTTTCTCCAAGTGATACTGTTGTGGAGTGATTTCCTCTTCCTAAAGATGTAGCAAGTGGCTAGAGACACTTTATATTCTAACAGTGCTATCAGAGACATCCCAAAGAGCGTTGCAAGGTCCCTGCCCACTTTTCATGAATGTATTCAAGGGAAGGAATGCTGTATTTCTTTCTGCCTCTCTCTTTGTTACTTTGCTCTGCAATGGATACAAGCCAGAGAAACGTCTCTCTTGGTCAATGCAATCTCTTGTTAGAGGAAATGAAGTAAAGTGACTGCAGTCAGTGCCTCCCATTAAATTACTTGTTTTGCTCCAATTCCGGTGATCTCGCTCTTGAAAGTGATATACACTTGGCCAGCCATGTAATACAAAAACTAGTCAGTCTTCACATCATAGGCATCAAGTTTTAGGACTAGGACACTAACAGGATAAGAAACCTTCGCTGGAGGGGAAATGTGGCTTAAAATCCCAGCTTTGGTACACTAAATATGTAATCTTCCTTTTTAGCCAAAGAGGAAATTACTTTGTGTATTTCCACCACTTGCTAAGTAATCGTTTTCACAGGATCACACAGGATGTTAGGGGCTGGAAGGAACCCAAGGAGATCATCGAGTGCAACCCCCTGCCAGAGCAGGACAATACTATCTAACGCAGACCACAGAAGAACACATCCAGACAGGCCTTCAAAGTCTCCAGAGAACGAGAACCTCTTTGGCTGCAACGTAAACCCAGTGTTCCTTTTCCTATCCCAGAGAACAAGTGAGCAGAGCCTGTCCTCCCTCTCCTGTCCAGCCCTCAAATACTTAAAAACATTTATCAAATCTCCTCTCAGTCTTCTCTTTTCCAGACTAAGCAGCCCCAGATCCCTCAGCCTCTCCTCATAAGGCAGTGCCCTCCAGTCCCCTAATCATTATCCTAGCCCTCTGCTGGACTCTCTCTAGCAGATCCCTGTCCCTTTTATATTGGGGAGCCCAAAACTGAAGGCAGTATTCAAGATGAGGTCTCAGCAGGGCAGAGTAGAAGGGGAGGAGAACCTCCCTTGATTTTGATGTCTCCTTTTGCTTGTCACTTGGTTGGATAATCTAAAATATTGAAGTTGCAGACCACAGAACAGGTGCAGAAAATTAAGTAGTTTTTTCTTCTATTCTTGCAGTTTAGCATTTCAAATGTCTCTGGTATGCATTCCAGACTGCCAAGGCTCCTTTCAGAAGTATCTGAATCAAAGCAAAGAGGCTTCCCAGGACTATATCCAGTGTAGTTTCTCAGATAGAGTAGGGGAAGTTAATGTTTTGCATGGGGCCATTACTGAAATTGGAGAGTGTCTGTGAACAGAGAGGAATCAGCCTTGCAGGATGAGACAAGGCAGACCATCCATGATCAGTTCAGACAATAAAATCATATTCTCCCAAGTAACTTTCACATAATTGGAAGAATACCCATCCTCAGCCTTCGGGCACACAAGGAGTAAGTTAGACCTCTCACAGTGGTCAGAATGGGAAAAGTTGTTGAAATTCTCTTTTTTACTGTCGAGATTTCCTGAGAGGTGGAGTAATTTTAATGATGTAGAAAGTTGCCTAATACTGTGTGCATGCCAACTGCCCAGTCAAATCTTTCTTCTTCTGAGGTGATGTGTTTTCCTCAGTAACCTTGTTAATGCAGGTGATGATATGCCCCTTAATCCCATGCACCACTACATGCTGAAGGCCACTCAGGTGGCAAACAGCTCTGCAGAAAAGGACCTGGGGGTCCTGGTGGACATTAAGTGGCACCTGAGCCAGAGATGCATCCCTGTGGCAAGGAAGGTGACCAGTATCCTGAGCTACCTTAGGAGAAATGTTGCCAGCAGGTGAAGGGATGTGATGCTTTCTCTTTGCTTAACATTGGTGAGGCCACACCTGGAGTAGTGGGTCTATTTCCGGACTTTCAGTTCAAGACACATGTGGACATATTGGAGGATGTCCAGAGAAGGGCCACAAAGATGATGAAGGGAGTGGAGTCCCTCTCCTATGAGGAAAGGTTGAGTTCAGTCTGTGCCTAAGAGAAGGCTGAGGGGAGATCTCATCAATAATTAGAAATCCCTGAAGGGAGGGTGCAAAGAAGAGAGAGTTAGATTTATTTCAGTGGTGCCCAGTGACAGATCCACTCACAGTGGGCACAGATTGAAACACAGGAGGCTCCATCTGAGCATCAGGAAACACTTTTTCACTGTGAGCCAGACCAAAGCATTGGCACATGTTGCCCAGAGAGACTGTGACATGTCCCTCCTTGGAGGTATTTAAAAACTGCCTGGGCATGGCCCTTGTGAGCTGGTGGTAGGTAGTCCTGCTTGAGCAGTGAGTTGAACTGGATGACCTCTAGAGATCCATTTCAACCTAAACCATTTTGTGATCCTGCAGTGATGCCTGCTGTGCATAGTTAGGTCTAACATGTAATGCTGAAACATTGGATTGGGGTTTATTGAGCAGGTTGTCATTTGGACTTGTCCAGAGTAACCTTCTGTCTCTGATACGTTATGCAAGCATAGATTGCAATCCCAGATTCTTATTCTTTAAAGCTAGTCAAAATCGTTCAAAAAGCGTCACCTTTCATCTCATGTCTGTCTCGGAGACATTCAGCTCTGCAAATCATATGGCTTTGGCAAAATCATCTCAACAAATACATGGTCCTAAGATACTGAAAAATCTGGTTAAGACTTTTTAGTACCATGGGTTGTAGAATCATGGAGTGCTTTAGGCAGGAAGGGACCTCTCAAGAACCATAGAATCAACCAGGTTGTAAGGGACCTCCAAGATCATCCAGTCCAACCTAGCACCCAGCCCTGGCCAATCAACTACTCCATGGCACACCAGGCTTTGCTTGAACACCTCCAGGGATGGCAACTCCACCACCTCCCTGGGCAGCCCATTCCAATGCCAATCACTCTTTCTGCCAACAACGTCCTCACAACATCCAGCCTATACCTCCCCTGGCACAACATGAGGCTGTGTCCCCTTGTTCTGTTGCTGGTTGCCTGGCAGAAGAGACCAACCCCACCTGGCTACAACCTCCCTTCAGGGAGTTGTAGACAGCAATGAGGTCTGCCCTGAGCCTCCTCTTCTCCAGGCTAAACATCCCCGACTCCCTCAGCCTCTCCTCACAGGGCTGTGCTCCAGGCCTCTCACCAGCTTCATTGCCCTTCTCTGAACACATTCCAGTATCTCAACATCTCTTTTGAATTGAGAAGCTCAGAACTGGACACAGGACTCAAGGTGTGGCCTGACCAGAGTTGAGTACAGGGGAACAATAACCTCCCTTGTCCTGCTGGCCACACCATTCCTGATCCAGGCCAGGGTGCCATTGGCTCTCTTGGCCACCTGGGCACACTGCTGACTCATGTTCAGCTACTATCTACCAGTACCCTGAGGTCCCTTTCTTCCTGGCTGCTCTCCAGCCACTCTGTCCCCAAAGGGTCATCTAAGTCTAACACCCTGCACAGTAAGCAGCTAGATAAGGTTGCTCGAAGTCCTATCCCAAGTGACTTTGGACGTTTCCAGGGGTGGAGTATATATGCACCACCCCACTGGGCAGTATTTTGCCACCCTCATTGTAAAACATTTTCTTTCTTATATCTAGTCTAAATCTACCCTTTTAGTTTAAAAATGTTACCCCCTGTCCTGCCACAACATGACTTGTTAAAAAGATTGTCCACATCTTTCTTACAGGCCCTCTCTGAGTACTGAAAGACTTCTCTTTTCCAGACTGAGCAGCCTCACCTTTCTCAGCCTGTCTTTGTAGGAGAGGTGCTCCAGCCTGGTGATCATTTTTGTGGCCCTCCTCGGCCCTCCTTTGAACCCTCCTCTACATCTGATATTGGTCATTTGTAAAGTAAAAATTTGGTCTTCTTGTGCTGTTTCAGTTCATAGCAAGTATGCATCTCTCCTTCCCCTTAACTGGGCATCAGTGAGAGGTACATCTGCTTCGGAATCGCAGGCAGCGTACTCTTGGAGGATGTGGAAGGCAAGGAATGCTGAGTGCTTGCTGGCTGTTGCAGATCTCCTTCAACGTACCTGCACAACAGGGCACTCAAACCACTGTATCACTTGTGCTGGAACCACAGCAATTCTGATCATGATGAAGGGAGGTTTCTGTGCTGCATGGTGCTACCTGTGCCTTCCATCTCTCTCAATCCTCACAGGCTGTGTGTGGTCAGCTTCACTCCCTGCCTTGATTTCCTGCAGTGCCTTGTCCAGGGAAGTAAGGGGGAGCTTTTCTGAGGCCACAGTTCTCCTTGCCTCCCTCCCTGAACAGTTTGGAGTTTTTTTACTGGTGCTACCATGGAAACAGTGCCTGCAGTTGCTGAAGAGGGAATGTGTGTGGCATTCAGCTGCTGCCAGGTGTGGGAAAGAGAGAGCCTGCATTTTACCCAGTCCAGCTTCCCACTGTGAGGAAAGATGTCAGATTTAAGATGAGGGGGAGAGGGGAGGACAGATACTGCTCTAAATCACAGCTCAGAAATGATGACTGGTGATAAATCCAAACACTCTTTCTGTTCTGCACATGGGGTTGGGGACTTTAGTGATGTGCATTGTATGTGCTAGGTCTTGGACAAAATCGTTGAGGTTATCAGCACCTGCTAGAAGGTTCCTGCATTCATCAAACAGAAATACAAACAGAGTTTTGTTTGCTGTGTTTTACATTCATAAAGGCTTGAATTTAATATCCTGGTTGCAGTTATGGAACAAGCTGATTCATTCATTATTTTCCCACTTAACTTTTTAAGTTTTTTTTCCTTCTTCTTTTCCCCTTTCCTCTGATTTGGTGAAAGTAACAATGATTCCTATGCCTCTCTTATGTTGTGTGCTAGTTTGAGCCTAGCTGGGATATTTTGGTGAGAAGAATTAGATGATAGGCTGTGAAAAGGAAACAATGGTGATGTCTGCTGCACTCATAGGCTTGCTGAGATGGATAAGAACAAGAACATATATATAGATAATGGAGTTGCTCACTCTGGCTCTGATTGCCTGCACCTCTCCCTCTCTAACCTGCCATTTGTGTGACTAATCCTTCTGCTTCCTAACCCTCCCTGAACGATTCTCCAAACTCACCTTGAATGTAAGGCAAAGTCTGGGATAAGGTAGAGGAGTGGAAGGGTGGTTGGGAGCTCCTTCTGGGGTCTCTGGTTTCTGGGAGGGCTGTTGTGTTTCTCTATTACTTTTCTTAACTTGTCTATTTCTGTCTATAGCTGTAGATATTGTAAATACCTGCTTGTATATTGTGCTAAGCTGTAAATATAGCTTCATTTCTTTCATTTCCAGCAGCTGAGTCTAGTCTAGGTGATTTTCTTAAGTGTGGGGGTGCAAGGAACACCCAAACCATCACATGTTGTAATTGTATCATAGCAGTAACTCCTACATCCCTCCTGTAAGGACCATGCCTGTAGAGGTGCTTCTGTCCTTTTTAATCTCCATACAGTTTCCAAACCAGTGTTTTGATGGCAACTGACTGGTTTTTCAATTGAAATCCATCCTGTAATTGTTGAAGCAGCACCTTTATTTTAGTGAGGCTTGGTAACTCTGGAGTGCAACAAGTATTGACTGTATGTTTGATCTCCCAGAGCCATAACCACAAATCCAATCCAGTATATGTAACTCCTTTGTTCCATTCACTGTTTTACTTGGAATGAGTAGTGCAAATCTGTGGATCCTTTTCTGTATTTGAGGACTCAACAGCAAAACTGTTTTGTGTTTTATTGGAGAAGTGCCTCTGATTCTCAGTCTGGATATTTAATGGCTGAACATCTGTTTTTATATTTAAAAAAAAGAAATTCTGGTTTCCGTTTTGTGGCAATAAATTTATGTTTCACTAATGAGAGCAGCCTTTGTTAATAGGATGACTTGTCTCTGCCACTAGCTGTAATTATATGCTGAAGGGAAATTAAGAACAGAGCAAGATGCTATCTCCTAATACTCAAAACCAACCTATTTCTCTGATTTCCACCACACAGTGAAGTTATTATATGCTTAGTAACCATTAAAAGCATGCCTGTCGCATAAAGATGCATTTTCTTTCATCTGCCTTCAAGTCTGGCTCTTATTTGCTTCCTTTGATATGTCCTACTTGTTTTGGAAGAGCTAGTGAATGTGCCATGTAAGATTTTGACCTCTGTCATGTCCTCACTAAACTACCTCCTTTCCAGACTGAAGATTCCCAACTGGACTGTTCTTTGTACAGAATCCATTTCATACACCTAGTTTTCTTGCAGCCCTGCTTTTGGTATTTCCAACTGTTCTGAATCAGATATGGATAGAATGGATCCTTTACCTAGATTTACCTAAATCTTAAGATTTTGACCTCTGTCATGCCCTCACTAAACTATCTCCTTTCCAGACTGAAGATTCCCAACTGGACTGTTCTTTGTACAGAATCCATTTCATACACCTAGTTTTCTTGCAGCCATGCTTTTGGTATTTCCAACTGTTCTGCCTCACTTCAGATATGGATAGAATGGAACTTTACCTAGATCCTACCACACCATTAATTTATTCAGTGGCATGAGATTGTTGGTGTATGTGTCTTGGTAGGAAAGCTAGTGATCAAATGGTAGCGACATGATGCTCCTTTGGCAACCCATGATGCTGTTTCTAGGGTGACAGAAGCCTTGGCCCTCCAGAGCTCCTGTGAGAGGATGTGGCCATTTGAGTGATGAATAGTGGGGAGGGCCTGATACTCCTCTCTGGAATGAAGAAAGTGGGAGCCACAACTGTGGGACTTGATGTCTGGTGAACCATGAAGCTAGCAAGCACAGGACCTTCAGTCAATGCCCATCACATAATGCTGCATCAGGAAATTAAATAGGATGTTGAGTAGGGAAGGGTACAGGGAGAAGCAGGGATATGACAGGATGTTAGGGGTTGGAAGGGCCCCAAGGAGATCATCGAGTCCAACCCCCCTGCCAGAGCAGGACAATCCTATCTAACACAGATCACAGAGGAACACATCCAGACAGGCCTTGAAAGTCTCCAGAGAAGGAGACTCCACAACCTCCTTGGGGAGCTTGTGTCAGTGCTCTGGGACCCTTACAGTAAAGAAGTTCTCCCTTGTGTCAAGGTGGATCCTCTTTTGCTGCAGTTTATCATTTAGGCCAACACCTGGCTGTGTAGCTAATATCACTGACATCCTTTCTCTTTCTGTCATGAAAGGACTATGATCTGTTGTTGAAATAGATTCACTTCTCAAAGAAGTGCAAGTGTGTGTTTGCCAATAGGCTGGAAAATAATAAATTGGAATTTAAGTGGGGGTTAAAACAGAGTGGAAACAATCAAGGCTGGAGGGGACAAGGTGAAAGCATGCATAGAGCTGAGATATCAGGGAAGCTGCCACACTCAGGGAACAGATAGTATCATTTCAAGTGCCTTTGCATGACCTTCATGCTCTAGGGAGGTAAACAGAATAAAAGCAGTTTCTGGTTGCATTGTTGTTGGGATTATGGTAACTCAGTGGGAGAGCTCATGTGTCTGTGGTCCTGCAGAGCACAAGTTAAGATCATAAGACAAAGTGTAGAGGAGAAGAAAGGGTTGTGCTCTGTGTAAAGGAACATTTTTAATAAACAGAGTGCTTTGGGTCTTGCAGGGTTTGGCCTGCAGAGTGCTTTGTGGGTCAAAATCAGGGCCACTGAGAGAGACTTCGTGGTGCCTGCTACAGACTTGGATCAGGGAAAGAGATGAAAGAAACTTTCTTCATTCACCTTCGAGAGGCTTAAGCCTTTCAAACCCTGGTTCTCAAAAGGAAATTCTGCCATCCTGGTACTTCAGAAAATAACAGAGTGGTGGATATGCAAGCTGGGAGATTTCCAGGGTGCATTCATGGAAAGGGTCATCTTGAGTGCCATCAC
>WAAF01008405.1:0-15048 GCA_013400475.1 Tricholaema leucomelas
TAAATATTTGTGTGTGTATATATATATATATATGCTTATAATTTGTGCTAAGCTTTAAATATAGCTTCTTTCCTGAATGCATTCCTGAGTGCATGCCCCTGACACCTGAGGCACCAGAGGAAAGCCTGACAATGTAGAAGTTTTCCTCCGTTAATGAGAATTGGGTTAAGGAACAATTAAGTAATCTGGACATACGTAAGTCTGTGAGTCCTGATGGGATGCACCCACGGGCGCTGAGGGAGCTGGCAAGGAGGAGGACCCAGGTAACTACAGACTGGGCAGTGTCACCTCTATCCCCAAAAAGGTAATGGAGCAACTTAACCTCAGCATTGTCCTTAGGCATATCATAGACAAGAGGGTCATTAGGAGCAGTCAATAAGATTTTACCGAGGGGGAGTCATTTTTTACCAACCTGATAGCCTTTTATGAGGACATAACCAGGTAGATATATGATGGTAGAGCTGTGGATGTGGTTTATCTTGATTTGAGGAAAGTATTTGATGCTGTCTCCCACAGCATTCTCACAGCTAAACTGAGACAGTGTGGTGTCAATGATCAGATAGAGAGGTGGATTGAGAGCTAGCCGAAGGAAAGTAGTTAGAAAGTTGTGGTCAGTGAGATGGAGTCCAGTTGGAGGTCCAAAGGGGTCAGTACTGGGACCAGTTCTGTTTGATCATCATGACATATTCATCAATGACCTGGATGAGGGCACAGAGTGCACTGTCAGCAAATTTGATGATGACACCAAACTGGGTGGAGTGGCTGACACACCAGAAGGCTGTGATGCCATTCAGCAAGACTTGGACAGGCTGGAGGGATGCACAGGGAGAAATTTAATGAAATTCATCAGAGGCAAGTGTAGAGTCTTGCACATGGGAAAGAACAACCCCAAAGATCAGTATAGGTTGGGGACTGACCCATTAGAAGGCAGTGAAGGGGAAATGGATCCGGGGATGTTAGTGGATGAAAGGTTGACTATGAGCCAGCAGTGTGCTGTTGAGGCCAGGAGGGTCAATGTCATTCTAGGGTGTAGGGCAATGGGTGAAGTTGAGGCTTAGGAAGTTTCATGCAAACAAGAGAAGGAATTTTTTCACAGTGAGGCTGACAGAACGCTGGAACAGGCTGCCCAGGAGGGTTATGGGGTCTCCCTCTCTGGTGATATTCAAAACTCACCTGGACACGGTCCTGTGTGGTCTGGCATAGGTGATCCTGTTCTGCAAGGGGATTGGACTAGATGATCTTCTGAGATCCCTTCCAGCCTCTGTCATTCTGTGATTCTATGTAATTACTCTTATAACAGCCAATCAGAGTCAGCAGAGAAACACAATTCAATATAAGGAAATAAGCCCTCTTTTTTCAAGGTCTGTGCCAAATTTATGTTGAGAAAAGTTGTAAGACTAAAGGGGTCCTCAGAAAAGGAGTAGAGGGACTTGTATAATAGGCATTGGCTAGTTGGAAGCTATTGCTCAGGCTCATCAACTCACTTGCTTTTACATTGTCACTAGGGAAATTCTCTTCAGTCATTGTATGTTTTTGTTTGAAACTGGGCATTAGAGGAAGGAACTAGAAATCGTTAATATACTGCATTTTTGGTAGACTGGTGAAGAAGATTGCTTTTCCACTTAAAAATGTATAGTCAGGTAAGCTTTTGTGGATAGAGCAATTCTTATTTGTGTATGTCTGATTGAACACAAAAGGCTCTTATCACCTTATTAGGATAGAATTAAATGTATACATTTAATACTTTGTAGTAAACATTGTGGGT
Source organism: Tricholaema leucomelas (assembly GCA_013400475.1). Taxonomy (NCBI): domain Eukaryota; kingdom Metazoa; phylum Chordata; class Aves; order Piciformes; family Lybiidae; genus Tricholaema lacrymosa; species Tricholaema leucomelas. Next base: position 1,766 of record WAAF01008405.1, read on the forward strand.
TTTTTTTATGAGTTTATTTTTGTTGTTGTTGTGTTTGGGTTTGGTGGTGGTTTTGTTTGTTCATTTGTTTTTAAATTCAGTAAACTGTTAGCTAAAAGCAACACCAGCAATTTTTCACAGTGAGGTATTTTTATACCTCTGCACATCCTCCAGTTTTCTTCATCTACAATGCTTGGAAAGCTATGTACTGACAAGGTACACTATTATATATGTATCAAGTGCAGCAGTAACTGTTCAACAGCCAGAGAGTATTGATTGATATCCTGCCATCATTGGAACCAGACTGTTACCTGATAGAAGATAGGCTTATATGTGCAGAACAGAATAGGAATTTCTTCAGGGTGCTTAGGGTATTAATCCACTGAATTCAGAATATGGGTCATACTCTCTTATAAGGGCTGCTAAATAAACGGTTATTTATATATATAGAATCACAGAATGTCAGGGGCTGAAAGGGACCTTGAAGGATCATCCAGTCCAACCCCCCTGCCTGAGCAGGATCATCTAGAACAGATCACACTGGAATGCACCCAGATGGTTCTTGAATATCTTCAGAGAGGAAGACTCCACTTTCACCCTCACTGTGAAAAAGTTCCTGCTCAGGTTCACATGAACCTCCTATGCCTCACCTTCCACCTACTGCCCCTTGTCCTGATACTGGGCATCATTGAGAAGAGGCTGCATCCATCCTTCTGGCACTCACCCCTTACATATTTATAAACATGGATGAGGTCACCTCTTAGTTGTCTCCTCTTCAAGCTAAAAGGCCCCAGTTCCCTGAGTGTCTCCTCATAAGGAAGATGTTCAACTTCCTTAATTATTTTTGTGGCTCTGCACTGAACTCTCTCAAGCACCTCCCTCTCCTTCTTGAGCTGGGGGGTCCAGAACTGGATACAATACTCCAGATGAGGCCTCACCAGAGCAGAGTAGAGGGGGAGGAGAACCTCCCTCAACTGCAATATATTTGAAGAAGCCCTTTCTGTTTTCTTTGGTCTGTCTTGTAAGATTGAATTCCAAGGAGACCTTAGCCTTCCTAATAGCCTCCCTACATCCTCTGGCAGCAATCTTGTACCCCTCCCAGGTGGCCAGCCCCTCTTTCCATGATCTGTGGACTTTCTTCTTCCACTTGATTTTGTTCAGCAGCTCCCTACTTAACAATACACATCTCCTGACTCACCTTCTTGATTTCCTACTCACTGGAATATTCTGATCATGAGTTTGGAAGAAGTATTTCTTGAATATTAATCAATTATTGTGGATCCCTTTGCATTGTAGTACTCTGTCCCATTTATTTCCCCTAGTTATTGCTTGAAGAAGTTTGCTCTGCTGAAATCTAGAGTTGTGATCCTGCTAGATATTCTGTTCCTGTGACTCAAGATCCTGAACTCCACCATCTCATGATTGCTGCAGCCAAGGCTGCCCTCAGCCTTCACTGCTTCAACCAGACACTCCTTGTTGGTATCAGGTCCAGCAGCGCTCCTCTTCTAGTTGGCTTCTCCACCACTTTCATCAAGAAGTTATGATCAATGTACTGGAGGAACCTCCTGGACTATGGCTGACTAGCTCAGTGGGACTTTCAGCAAATATCCAGGTAACTAAAATTCCTTGTGAGAACCAAGATCTGTGATTGTGAGGCAGCTGCCAGTTGTCTGTAGAAGGCCTTGTCAACCTCCTCATCCTGACCAGGTGGCTCTGCTAGCCTGCCCCTTGACTCGTACCCACAAACCCTCTATCTGCTTCTCATCCTCCCCTAGACAGTCCTCAATACATTCTAGTTGCTTCTTTACATAGAGAGCAACTGTTACACTTTCTATGTTGTAACTGCTTACCTTCAAGTCATCTTACTATTTGAACAAGCATCTATTAAACATTCAACTGTAATAGAAATAAGTGTTTGGGACAAAATAGTTTAGAAGCCAGAAAAATGTCAAAGAATTCCGAATATTTCATTATCAGCTAAGTCTTAGACTAACACATGTATTATATGTTGACAGGATTTCTGGGAAAGGTGCAGAGATGGACTTCCTGCCTGAGGAACTTCGTGCGTGCACTTGGGAGTATAACACCTGGGATCTTTAGCAGACAGCAGAATTCATGCATATAATTAAATGAAGAGAATGTATATGTACACTACACACAAGCTGCTAAATAACTTTTTTTTTTTTAATTTCAAGACTGAGTTTCTGCATCAAATTATTGCTTCAGAAAGGAAGCAGGACTATGGAGGGGAAAAAATGCAGAAAAATATTTCTTTCCTAGGGAGAAAATCTGTCAGAGCTTCTTTTTAGTAGCTGTACTACCATTTACTGCATTTCTATTAACTTTCCAATTCTGATTGTCAATTAAAATCTAGGATTATCTGAGCCGTGGTGTTTCTGTCACATTTTTATTTGAAAGATCCCCTTGATTAAAAAAAAACAAAAAAAACCAAAAAACCCTGCTTATTGAATCATGAAACAAAAACATACATAAGCATATTATTTTTTTTTCTAGACAGAATACCAAATGATCACATGTATTTAAATCAACTTATTATCCTGCCAAATAAATTTAATGCCTGCTGCTTTGTTGTGAAGGGCCCATGGACCCAAAATAGGCTTATACCTGTTTACCTATCTAAAGGGACACAATAGGCCTGGCGCCATAAAGTCTGAGCTGCCCAGGGCCCAGGTTGCGTAACGTGGTTGTGTAAGCCCATGCATCTAGCTTATGACCTACTGGGTGCAAGGCCCATGCTCTTCCCATATTTGGAGGAGCCAGGCCTATGGACCCTGCCTAATATGGTGTGGTTTGGCTAACTGCCATCCTGATTGGCTATTCTGCATCCAAAGGACAATTAATCTTGGCCCACATTACTAAAAGGAGATACGCAGGTGAACAACGTGCTTTTGCTTCACTGCTTTTTGCTTCGGTGCTTGCTGTTATTTGCCTGTATTGCCTGCCTTTCTCTATGGATCCCAGTCTCCTGTGCAGCCGTGCACCCTATTGCAAGCCCACTGACTTACCACTGCCTGGTAAACTCCACTGCCGTGAGTTGCCAGAAGCAAACCTCGAATTGTCTGCATGTGCTAGGTCACCTTGACATCATGCTGAGACTGCATGATATTCTGCCTCTGCACCTGAACTTCCTGCTTAGAATCCCTGAACATATACACAGATTGTCCAGAAGAAGCCAGGAGAACAAGGTCAGAGATTGTCTGAGTCCTTTCCCCTGAAGCCGGGAGATCCCAACCACAGCATCAACAAGACAGAGTCTCCTGAAAGCATTTGGGCACTGTCTGGACTGTGGCTAGCCCCTGAAAGTGGGTAATAATAATCTCTGATTAAACCCTCAATGCCTCTTTGTAATTCTCTACTGCCTTCTGCCACAGAGCAGAAAGAGCTTGAGTCTTGGGCAAATGGTGTATTGACCCCAGGCAGCATACTGACCACGGGGATTCTCTCCATTCATTGTTTGAATGTTTGCTAGATAATAATAGTTCTGTTTGGTGCTATTCCTAGAATGTCTTCCATAACCATGTTAACAAACAAATATTAATATTAAAATTCAGTGGCTGGGGGTGGCAAGAGTTTAGAATATTAAAATTAATAAATTATATATTTCTATAAAATATAAGCTCACACAATTAACTTTCTCCTCCGCAACATGCTTGCATGCTCTTTCCAGCAACTTTGTTTCTGTTTTATTTACAAATGTTAAAGTGTGAGTCAATATTCCCTGAAAGACCATTCTGGATTTTAAAAAACACATACTCATCCCATTCAAGTTGTGTAGTCTAGAACAGGAAACTAAAATATATTTGAAGGAAACAGAGTGGAAGCCAAACAAAATATTATTGTTGTAATTATTAGAAATATCAGTTTAACAGTGAACAATCACTTTGATTACTTATAAATTTTCCAATGTTACCTAGCACTTACATAGCATATTTGGAAGTATTTGTAAACCAAGATGATATCAGAGAAGTGACTTTTTGCTCTTTACTTTTCTTGTCGGTATTTTACATTGGAGAAAGTTGTCACTATTTGTGGTGGTTTAAAACTAATGCTCTATCTTAATTCTAAATGATAAGAACAAAACAGTAAAATTCCAGAGACGCTGAATAGAAAAAAATAGTAAAAGGTAAATAAAATAGAGGATTAGATGCAAAAGGCAAATAATAGATAGGTTTATATCTTTCTACTGGATTATTAATTGTGCTGCACAAAGTATTCTTCCTTCCCTTTTGTTTCTTTGCTGAGGCTGGTGCTTTTGCTATACTGACCTTGGCTGAGACTCTTGTTATGGCTAAGCACTAACAGCAGGCCTTTGTCTCTCTGTTTTCTCCTTGGAGGGAGAGATATTCCCTTGCTCCCTTGTCCAGAGGGGTGGGAGAACAATTCAAATGGGTGTTTTTGTTGTTTCTGAATTGTAAATAATTGTAAATATATGTGTATATGTTTTGTATGCATGCATTGTATTATACACTTCTAGATTTTAGCTTACTTGTAAATATAGCTTCATTTTGTTTCCAAAACATCTGAGCTAGTCTAGTGATTTTATTTTGGGGATAATTTCAATCCACCACACTATATACATACAATTTCTCAACTAATAGACAAAATGCTGACCGATTTTGCAAGGTATGAAACAAGTACAGCACACTGATAGTGCGTGGTGCATCATACTGAGATTGTATGCAGGAATACATTGTAATGTACATCCCAGTTTTGTTTGAAAATTTGCCATAATAACAACCCCGAATGTCACTGAATAAATACTCTCTTAAGTGACATTTTTTGTTTGTTGTTTGTTTCTTGATCTCAACATTGTGGTGGGACACCAGCAAGTTAAACTTGACCATTTATGGTAGCCATTCAAGAAGTAAGACTATTTATAACAATGTTAAGAATCTGAAAATCTCAAATTGTAGTCAAATTTGGAGACTAGGCTGAAGGATCATGTTTTGTATCTCTAGATTTTTCCTACACTTTCAAAGATCAGTGCAGGTCTTAAGCTACATGGCTTAGCTGTCTTGTTACTTACTGTTGGAAAGTCACATAGAACAGTATTTGAATTTATATTTTATAGAATCATAGAATTTCAGGGCTGGAAGACACAAAGGATCATCGAGCTCCAAATCCCCTGCTATAGGCAGAGAAACTTTACAATAGACTAGCCTGCTTAAAGCCCTGTCCAGCCTGGCTGTAAAAACCTTCCAAGAATGGGGATTCTACCACCTCCCTGAGCAACTAATTCCAGTGTCTCACCTCCTTATTTCACACAGAACACACTGAAATTTCTAAACTATGAAAATGAGTGTTATATAATCTTTCCAAAAGTTCCATTTCAAAGCAATGTAATGCAGCAAACATTAGAAAACCTTATTGAGAATAGCTGAGGTTTTAAAAACCAAGAGCTGTATCTTTGTATTTTGTATGATGGGAAGGAAGGATAGCATGGAAGTACCTGTAAATATTATCTCCATAGAATGCGAGAGCTCTTGGTCCCCAGGTATTAAGAAATTAGTCAAAAAATCAAGTGACTAGCAGAGCTGAGGCAGGACCTGCTGCTAAAATTAAAGTTCAAGGGAAGGCACAGGCACTGGAAGCAGGGCCAGGGGTCCTGGGAATAGTATAGGGATACTGCTCAATTTTGCAAGGATGAAGTCACAAAGGCCAAGGCACAGGTGTAGCTGAACTTGGCAAGGGATGCAAAGAATGACAAGGCCATCTAGAGGTAGATCAGTGAGAGAAAACTGGTAAAAGCCACTGAAAGGCTAATGGAGGCACTGCACTGGATTGCCCACCTGACTTATGCACATCTCTCATTGTGATTTGGAGAGACCACCCTTCCCCTACCTTCCCTACCAAAAGTATGTAAAATGATCACAATGTCTGGGTGTCCAAGTGTTGCATCTACCACAGAAGACTCTGCTGGGATGTACACCTGCCTCTGAAGGACTTGGACTCTGAATCCACCAAGTGGTGATATCTTTCTTTTTTCTCTAGGTTCTTAACTCTTTGTCTTTTTCTCTCTCTTTTTTTTTTCCTATTTACCCTCTGCCCCAGTCCATTACTTAGAACTTTTGTCATCTCTAATAAATCTAACTCATCAGGTGTTTGGTATTAATTAATTTACTCCAAGGGAATTTCTGAATCTTAACGTAATGTCTCCTTCTGCCCAGGGTTGGTTTGAGATATCAAGTCATGACAGCTGCCAATGGGATTTAACTCCATTCACCACAATTACTCAGGACCAGCCATCAAGACATTTTTTCATGTAGTGAAATATCCACTCATTAAAGCCATGAGCAGTAAGTTTCTCCAGGAGGATGCTGTGAGAGAGTGTCAAATGTTGCACTAAAGTCCGTATTAACAACATTCACAGCCTTTCCCTCATCCACAAAGTACGTTGCATTGTTCTATAAGGAAATCAGGTTTGTCGAGGACTTGCCTTTCACAACCCCATGCTTACTTGGTTTCATCACCTAGCTGCTACACAGGCTGCATAGTAGCATTCAAGGTGATCTGCTCCATGACTTTCCCTTGAACCAAAAAGTAAGATATGCAAAGCATGTATGGTATTACAAAAGGCAAACTTCTATTTGGAGCAGAAATAAAGATTTTCAAGTTCTTGTCATTTTTTTATCCCACTGTCACAGTCTGTACTGCTACTGGTATGGGAATGTTTTATACTCATAATATTGAAAAGTCCAAGGTAAAGAGTACAAAATGTACCCTAAGTCCTTGAAAGTGTAAACTCCAAAATTTTCTCCTTGGGACCACATGCTTTTGTACGAATTTACTAGTGACTGACATCAATGTGCACAAGAATATTTTAGTTTCTTTGCTGTTGATTGAAGAAATGCATAGTTTTACACCTGATCTAAGTTCAGAATTCTCTCTACCGAAGGACAACTTGTAATAGACACATATAAAATCCCAAATGTCCTCAGTGCTTTTTTTCCTGAAACAAAATAGATGGAATGACTAGGACATTGTGCTGTTCTCAGTAGCCTATTTCCTCTCCACTTGCTGATGTCACACTGAGGTGTCAATTAAAGATGATATGTGCAAATCATTTAGGGTTATAAAGAGATAAAAGAAAAGGTTACAAAACACGAGGTCATGACTTGGCAATTAAGGTGGTAATAAATGAAGATGATGTATGGAGGGAAATTAGAGCAGGTAGAGATGGAAAGCCATGATTAATTCATCCATTTAAACACATTCTGCTTAGATGTGACAGAGGAGACCCTCTATAGAGTTGAACAGTACACTCTTACGCACATTACCTGACTTCTATGACAAATGGTTTAGCTGAAAACAGTGGTTCACTCTGACTTTGAAAGAGAAATTTAACCATGGATAACTGTTAAAGATTCACTCCTGAATTAGATGAGGTTGTCACATAGGGAAAAAGTGCAGAGATACTATAATACACTGCAAAACATTGTGTCATAGAGATCAGATTCCAAGCAGCCACTTTACCCCTCCTCTCTCATACAGGGGGATGAAAATTGGAAATAACACAAATGATCAGAAACTGGAGAAAATATGTAAGATCAAGAAGACAAGACAATCCTTTCTTATACAATAAAAGAGAACTTGACTAAATAGAAAAGTCTCATTTGATCTCTGTTCATTTTTAGTCAGGTAGTGTAACAGATGTGGTCTTGTCCTCATAACCCCTAATTCTAAAACTAGAAAAAGATCTCTTCACAAGGATGAAATTTATGAGATATTTTTCATACCCTTCTTTGAGATAGAACCATAGAGGTGCAGAATAATTTGACTTGGAAGACACCCTTTAAAGGACCTCAAACCACCTGCAATGAGCTGGAACATCTTCAGCCAGATCAGGTTGCTCAAAGCCCTGCCCAATCTGACTGAACAGTTCCCTGGATGAGACATCTACCACCTCTCTGGGCACTCTTTGTCAGCGTTTCACCACTCTTATAATAAAAAAAGGGTTTTCTTATATCTGTGATTTTCCTTTTGGGGTGTGAACATTCATTGCTGGCTCATATTCAGTTTTTCATCCACCATTACTCTCAAGTCCTTCCCTGCAGGGCTGCTCTCAATCACATCAACTCTCATCCTGTGTTATTACTGGGGGTTCATAAATTAGATTGCTGAATTAGATGAGAAGCCTTAAGATCTTTGCAGTCTTTCACAGGTTCTGCTAGCAGAATTTTTACATTCTCCCTCCAGAAGTGGAGTGAAACTGGAGAGAACTAATTTTTCAGAGTTGTTGCCCTAGTCCCAGTTGAACGTGAGCTGGCCATAGCTGGAGGAGGTCCCTCAAAGACTTTTCCTGAAGCTTGTATATGAATCTGCGTCTCATCAGAGGTTCTCTGAGTTCTTAACTTCTGTTCTGTGGACTCAGTTCCCTGCTGATTGACAGACTGCCTTTTCCACCTACAGAAAAAAATCAGATCAGTGTTTTGTAAACAATTCATTAACCACATTAAGCAAGTTTGGAACCAAAAGCAAAGCTTTTAGACTGCTTATGGTAATTGATGAGAAAAAAAATGGTTTTGAGTGATGGACATTTTCTTGGTACCAAATATTTATTTTTCCAGGTGATGCAAGGAAAGCTATCTCTCTGAATAAGCTTCACCTCTCTGACATCTTTAAGCTCTGTTTCCTGCAGCAATCATTAATAGAAATCAAAGCAACATTTCTAGGTGGAAAAGACACCCTGATTAAAGGTACCCTATACCATTAAGTAACCAGTTACCACAAATACAATTTCATTTCTTTACTTTCTTAGAGGTCAGTGAGAATGGTGGTTCATAGATAGCTGAATTCATGGACCAGGATGACCCTTTTCTCTGAGTCCTTTCAAGCTTTTTTTCCCTTTTTTTCTTTTTTTTTTCTTTTTTTGGTAGGATATATCCTCATATTCTCAACTGATTATTTTTCTTAAGGCAAATAAATGTTAGGCTCCCAGATATCATTGATTGCCAATAGGGAGCCCCACTGATGTCACCAACCTGTACATAAATGTATCAATCAAGCTCAGTTTAAATTCTTCATGCAGTCGTGATTATAGATTAATCCTGGAACTTTCCAGTCAGTTTAATAACTCAGTTATTAAGGGGACTGATGCAGTTGTAAATGTTTGCCAGACTTGGGGTCCCCAAAAGACATGCAGGGAGTCTATAAATGAAAAGCAAGGTAATCTGTCTTAAGAAAATAAAATCCTAAATGAATATTCACTTACATTACAACATCTCCATACAGTGTATGTGTGAATATATATAAACAAACATACATGTATATGTGTGTATGTATACATATGTCTGTCTCTACAGATACTTATATTATGCATATACATGTTAAAGTAGACTAGGTATTTCTTGGTTTGGGTTTTTTTGGTGTTGTGGTTTGTTTTTTTTCCATAAAACCCATTTCTTCTATTCAACAGTCAAGGAGGGGAGGTATTTTCAGAGAAGTTTTTAACCCTGACTCTTGAGCTTTTTCTTTTTCTCCCCTCCAGCACTGCTGACATAGATAACAAGCCATGAACATGTCCTTAAGAACTCTTCAGGTAACTGACAGTGAGAGCTTTCAAGCTGTTCTGTTCATATCTTAGAGCTGGTGTGTGACTTTTTCTGTCTCTCTTGTCACCTGAACACCAATTTTGCTTCTTCGTTCTGTTGAATTTCAACCACTTGTGAATAGGACTTTGCCCTTCTGGGATCTTCCCAATTACCCCTCCGCCCCCCACTCCTCCTCCCTCTTACCCCTCCCCATTTTATAGCAAACTTCACTCTGGTATTTGAAGCCATTGACACAGTGTTTGAGCACATATTCACTTCCCTGCACAGAAAATCCCTTTGGGTCAAGAGTAAACCGACTGATCCCTTTTTATACCAAAGAGAATTCTTAAACTCTGCAGAAACTGCAATTTCTAAAGTCAGGGCAGATAAAAAATTCACCGCTTTCTGTAGAAAGTCAAAATGTAAAAGAATAGGACTCTTTTGGATGTTCTGAATGTAGTTTTCCTACCATACCTAACAAAGGAGAGTACAGGATGTGTATATTAACCATTATTCCAAAGGACATTTTATTTTTGCAAGGACGGAACATGTTGGGGAACCTGGAGTCCACAGTAGGTGGTCACAGAAAGTTATGTAACTGTTTCAGCTTGTACAGTTTTTAGTTTTCATTCTTGTGATAATTCAGAGTAACTCCAGAATAAAATGTCTATATCCTTTGTGCTCTGGATTAATGATTTTTATATACATGTCAGAAAGAGAAATAGTAATGAAAAAAGTTCATTGCTTGTAGTAAAGGACTGTGGTGTCAGGATGATAGCAAATGTCATTTGGCTTCTTGAGACACAAAAAAACAAGTGATTAAGAAGCAAACAGACCCCCAAATAAATGAGTTTTAACAGATTTTCCTGGCTGTTCTGCTCATAAACAACCCAAGATTATGGACTGTAAATTCTGGATCTAGTTTACTCTGTGGACTCTTGTTCTTCAGTATTATGTTCAGTTTTTTGCTTGTGTTTTACAAGTGCAGATGGAGCATCACTCCCTTGAGTTCTGTGTCTAGACTTCTCAAATTCTGTCAAAAACCTTTTTAGTGTGAATATATCTAACACTGAGTGCATGCTTAATTTCTCTGATTTTCCTAGCCTAAATCGATTTTGAAATTTGTTCTAGTTTAGGGCTTCTCAGAGACCCAAAGCCCACAGAACAAAATTAAATATAGGATGCATCCCCCTATTTAAAAAGAAATTAGAGTGAAAAGGGTCAAACACTGAAAATAAAACAGTCTAGCACCAATTTTGGAAGTTAAATATAAAGTTTAACAATAAATAAGGGCTATTTAAAGTAAGGAAGTTTACAGAGGTATAAGGGAAGGAAAACAGATACAAAAACATATACAGAAACAGATTGATGACAACAGATGACCTGGGTGGAAGTGGATGCAGGAGGTCAGCTGCATGGGTAACTGACCACATGGCTAAGCTGGAGAAGTTGTAGCAGCAAGTGTGTTGCTCCTCAGGCAAGGCAGAGAGAAAGCAAGAACAGAAAGTTTGTTAGCCTCTTATAGTGTTGCAGACAGGAAATGAGAGTGGGCTAACCTTTGCACCTGAAGAGACCTCCCACTAGGTGGGGCCAGGAGCACCTTGGGGGCTCAGGTTCCAGACCATGCCTATCAGGAGGGGCCAGAGAGACCTGGAGTCAGGTTCTGGACCACACTTACCAGGAGGGGCCAGGAGGACTTGGGGACCGGATTCCAGACCACTCCCCCCAGGAGGGCTTAACCTGTAACGAAAATTAATAGCTTCTTATTACAGTCAATATAAGGCAAATTTACTGCTTTTTCATGAAACTTCTCATTAGAGAACTGTTCCCAGGATTTATGAAATAGAAATATGTAGAATACACATCATATATTCTGGATTTAATAAGTGGGAAAGGAAATGTTATCCTCCAAGGACTGTGTCATGAGACATTCTGTATTGGTGTAGAAGTGTTGAGCATTTACATTAAGGTACAAGGGTGTTCATCTTGTTTTTACCAGAGATGACCTTGATCTTCCTTTAGTTTGTCCACAACTCTGATAAGATTGCCAGCAGGAGGTTTACTGTTTCTAGACCAACAGCAGAGGAAAGAGAAATATTTCAAGTGTTACTCTGCATGTGGTAGTCAATTTGAAATACCTAATTTCAGATTCCCATACTGAGCTTTCAATTGCTATCCCTACTATATCAGATGATAAGAATAGCCACAGGATTACATTAGCTTTACAAAAAAGGGGGGAAAGGCAAATAATGTGGGGGTACAGGGATAAATTTGTGAAATTTGGCTTTGTAGTTATGAAGCAGAAAAGTTTTCTTGTTTGCATGATGTATTTTAGTCTTAATGTGTTCATTTGCAAGTCTTGCTTGTGCTTCAGAAATTCCCCTCGCCTCAACTTTTCAGCAGGAGATCTACCATGAAAAATGCGCTTAGTAGAGCAATGCAATTTCCACACCCTTGACAAAAGCTTCATCCTATGGATGTAGTCTTAGGCTATTAGTTTCTGTTTTTCTCTCTTTTCATGGTCTTCCTTACAAGCAACTAGTCTTCAGTTATACTATATGAAATTGATGGTTAATATCTTCACACAGAAAACTTATGATATGGTATATTTTAATATTTTTTTTTTCTGAATTACTTAGTGCATTGTCTTCTCAAGACAACCTATAAATAATTTTAAATTGACTTCAGGAGAAGAAGCACTGGGTAGTGTTTGGACATACTCGTGTGTTACGAAGGCAGGGAATTAATGTGGCCGAGTCAGGAATTTATAGAAAANCATAAAGGAGGTGCTTAAGGTAGACGCAGTCCTTCAGAGCTTGTCTTTCAGAGTGCCAGGGGGTCCTTCTGCAGAAGCTATCCAAGTGGGGGGAGAACTCCAAGGCAGGAATGGACTCCAAGGTGGGAACATCCTAAGTCGGGAACCCCAAGGCGGGAAGTCTCCCCAGTATTTATACCCTTCCTAGACAAAGAGCTGAGTTACCACTTCCTAGGCGCAAAGAACACACAGCCAATCCCCAGCCGATTCCAGCTCAGGCCCTGCACTGGGAACCCCTCATGCCAGAAGGGTCCTTTGCTCCCTGCCTTCACTCCTGCAGGGCAGGGGGGTGAACAGGTCCTTTTGTGCCTTTTCCTCTCCCATTCAAACCACAGAGGGAGAGGAATTTTGGGGTATACAGGACTCCAGGACATCATGTTACTGGTAGAGTAGCAGAAAGGAGTATCATGGATAGCAAATCTGGTTTGAGTTGATGCTTAAAATTCTGTTGATGCCCTATTCTTCCCGTAAACTTATCCATACCTAGTTATTTAATTGTATATATGTGTTGCGGAGGCCCATAGGCCCAAAAATAAACTTACATATGCCTTGCCCTGCCTGGACATGTTTTTCTGCTCATAACCAGAAGGTAAATACATAACAAGCATAAAGGGGTGCAATAGGCCTGGTGCCATAAAGTCTGGCCTGCCCAGGCTTTAGATTGTGTAAGCCCCCACACGCCCAGCTCATGCTTACTGGGTGCTAGGCCCATGTGATCCCCATATTTGGAAAGTCCAGGCCTGTGGCTTTTGCCTATTATGGTAAGGTTGGCTGAGTTCCAACCTGATTGGTCATTGTGATGGCCAATGAGACCATTAATCTCAGCCTACGTTTAATAAATAGAGATATGCAGGCTCACATGTTAGCTCTTTTGCTCATTTGCTCACTTGCTTGTTCACTTGCTTATTCGCTCAGTTGCCTACTTGCATACTCACTTG
>WAAF01008407.1:0-19077 GCA_013400475.1 Tricholaema leucomelas
CTATTCTATTCTATTCTATTCTATTCAGGCACCACTGCACTTAGAACTGATCACAACTTCTCTGTACCATCACAATAGCCTGGTGTAGACTCACTCCTGTCCCTGACGCGGTTTCTGCCTGCTTTGTAGCGGCATCCTCACTATAAAGCACTACAATTGCTCAGCTGTCATTGCCAAAAGTGGCCGTTCACTTTTTCTAGGATTTAGCCTTGCAAAATGTCCTCTGTTGATTTCTAGTTTAAAATGTCACACAACACTTATTGTCCGCTGAGATGACTAAATACAATGACAAATAATGTCACAGAAAGCATCCTGATGTAAGACTTTGTTTTTGTGTAAAGCCAAGCCATTGAAAACAAGCTACATAAACAGGGAATGCTGATTATATGAAGCAAGAGGATGTGCTAGTTTGAGCCTAGCTAGCATGTTTTGGTGAGAAGAACTAGATGATAGGGTGTAAAATGAAAACAATGGTGAGGTCTACTTCCCTCACAGTCTTGCTGGGATGTGTAAAGAAGAAAGGCAAAACAAAGATTACTTCACTTGCTTCTTCTCTTCGCTGGGCAGCTTTGCCTGCTGGGGAGAAGCTGAGGCTGCTGGCTGGACTCCATCTTGCTTTCTAACCTCACCCTCCTTTTGCTTGGCTGCTTCACCTTGCTTTTTTTAATCCCTCTGGCCGCACCTCCATTCTTCCTTGGGATTGGGGTAAGGTTGAGAGGGGTAGGGGGAAGGTGAGGGGTGGTTGAGAGCCCCTCCTGGGGACTCAGGTTTCTGGGAGGGGAGTTGTGTCTGTATTACCTTTTTACCTTGTATATTTCTGTCTATAACTGTATATACTGTAAATATCTGCTTGTAAATTGTGCCAGCTGTAAATATAAGCTTCATTCAAATTTCCAGAGCCGACTGAGTCTACTCTGGGTAATTTCTAAAAGTGTGGGGGGCAGGGGACACCCAAACCATCACAGAGGATATGTTGTGCAGCTCCTCTATTAATCTTATTAAGTAGAGAGGAACCAGGAATAAAGCATTAAAAGAAAATCTAATACAGTTTCTTCACAGACATTAGTATTAAAAAACTTAAAGCCAGATTTATTTTCTTTGTAACTGAGAGGGATTTGGTAGAAAACATAATTGTTGCAGGAGTTCTAAAGGAAGTAAGAGAATATTCTGGCAAGTATGGTCCTATTCAAACTACTGTGCTACCAAAGCGAAGGAGGAAAAAGATTACATAAGTCAAGAAAGGCAAAGCAATGAAAGGAGAATAGACATGCTTCTATTATTGCAATACATTATGATGAATGATATTTATGTGCTTGTTCTAAGTTAGATTCATGCTTTTCTTTAAGAAGGAAGGGTCAGCTACTGGTCACACTCCAAGTGAGAGTGGAAAGGTTTGATAGACTTCAGGAATGAGCAGGTAAGACACTGCAATGCACTGCAGCTTTTACACAAGTGAGATACTGTCAGGAGACATCTGGGCATCAGAGGGAACAGCAAAACCCTCTTCCTCATACTCAACAACAAAAACAAAAGCCTCCATGAGTTAACTGAAACCAAGCATGGATGTAAGCATCTTGTTGGGTAGCTGGGTACCTTGTTTTCAAGTCTGTCTGGCTTAAACATTCTGTATTTCTAATGAAATATCTCAGGTTTTAAAATAAAACACATTGGTTTCTCTGAATTTAAAAGCTGTCCAATATTTTTTTAAAGCTTACTTGGAGCGGACCTAAGCAGATTCATATCCAGGCTTTAGCCAAGTCAGGTCTCAGCACACACAAGACAAGAATTACAGGGAGGCAACAGTTAGAAATGTATCTTTTTTCAATCCTTCTCATAATATCCTAGAGTATCTAGTACCAAAGTAGAATTCATGCGGATAAGCACCATACAGCAACTATTTGGATGAAAAAAACCTAAGAGGTCAGAAACATGAGGTGTTGGCTCAAAGAGTAATATAACAAACAATGATACTGCAGTCCAGCAGTCACACCTTTAAATAAATAAATAAATACATATTTAAAGTTAGGGTGCTTGCACAAGTCTACAGAAAGCCAACACAAGCTTCTTCATAAAACAGCACTGCTCCCCACAGGCTTTTTCCCAATACTAGCTGCTCTTCTTGCTGGGAAATGTACTGAACTCTGAATCAGTCACTAGAGTTTTGGGGAAAAAATGGGAAGCAATTACCATAGAGCTAGCTATTTGCTGAAATGAAAGGAACAACAATCTCTTTACTCAGGGGTGTACTGGTCAGGTCTATGAGTCCTACATAGTTCAAGTTCATTAAGTAATCTGAGTTCTACTTTTTAAAACACAAAATAAATACTAGAGAATCATGAAATGAGATGAGAAAGTGTGATGAGAAAATGGTGAAATAGCCACTAAAAACTACAAATGACAGGACTTTTATCAAAGTAACATATGCAGAGGACAAAAAGTTGAAAAGTAGGATATTGCTTACCTAATGCTGGTATCTTCCACTAATGCCTTGAGTGTATCTGAAATGTGTTTCAAGTGTTGAGACCAGCACGTAGTTGGCAGCTCTGAGGAGGGAGAATGGAAATAAAGCACTCAAAACTCTAGTCTGTCTGACTAGAACAAAATAGTGAAGTTAAATGTACTAAGCTAGTATTAAAATTTGTGCAACTGGTTCAGTTATCCCAAAGTATTTCAAATTCCATTTCAGAATTTCCTGACATTTACCAATATCTGTTACTGAGTTTCCTAGAATAATTAATTAACAAAGTCACATGAGGAAGTGCAGCAATGAATATTCAAATGAGGCTGATATACCCTTGTGTAAATGCAACTCAATATTAATACATCATCAATGGAGTAACATTCTCAGGGGCTCTTGTATTGAACTGAAATTGCTGCTCAGGAGAAACTGTATCATGCTGGGCAGTGGTCTCTTGACCTCTTATAGAAACAGGATACCTGAAAATAATTAGTTTTGCAGCCTAAAACACCATCAGAATTCAAGATTAAAGGACAAAGAACAATTATTTCTTATGACACACACATGGAAAAATTCATAATGACAGTTACTAATATTATAAGATATTTAGCATTTTTACAATCTCAATTTTATCGCTCGTCATTCCTGCAAAGTTATGCCCTCTTTGTTATTCACTTCTAGTTTAGTTGTCTTTAAAGTTTGGTGGTTTTTTTACTGTTACATAGGAATGAGATGTTCTTTCAAAACAGTAAATGAAAATATTATTAAAATTGGTAGCTCAACACAGCTGTTTAGGAAATGGGAAAATTGTGTCTTTATTTCCTTTAAAGCTCTTTTAAGACATACACAGACCGCGCAGGTTGGCTAATGCTAAAAATATTTAATAACTAAACTTACCAGAAGGACGTTTGAATAAGGCTGTTACAAGAGGCTGGTGATGGTAAGGGAAGTAGGCCTTCAGTGGAAACGTATGCTAAGACACAAAATTATAACTGTAAAAGCTTTCTGGTAATTTTCAAAACAAACCCGCAGTGAACAATCTCATGTAACATGGCAATTAATAACATAGACTGAAGCAAGGGAAGAATAAAGTAACTCTACACTTCATTATAGGATTTTGCACAAAGAAGAGGGTTATTTCAGAAATGCTTGCTTAGGAAAAGGAATTATTTATAGAATTTTAAAATGCATACATTAAAAAAAAAAAAGATTCAGAGGATGAAGAAAATCACATCTTCATATTCTTAGGCCTCTTCCCTGTAATCCCAGAAGTTTTTGCTCTTAATATGCAGAAGCTAGAAGAGACACTAGTTCAATTTAATTTTCCAGCGTAAGCATATTCACAGATCATATTAAACTAAGAACTAATAACATTTACAATACCTAAGAGTCTGACGTAGAGATGCTATTGCCTAAAATAAGTCTAAAATATTTGGGATCTGATTCAGCACAAGGTAGAGTAGTCACAGATAACAGACCTGTCCTCTCTTTACCTGGGTTCAAGCAATTTCTATACCACGAACACTGCTGCTTTAACTGACGCTAGCAGCAGAACACCTTTAATCTTTTGTCTTCTGCAGACACCTACTACAAGCATATCTAATGTGCATCACACATATACAAGTGAAATACTAATTCCTTTTGAGGTAGATTGAAAACTGGCTGAACGATCATTGTGACCAGTGACATGAGGCCTAACTGTGGAGTTCTGTAACTAGCACTGACCCAAAGATCAATACTGAGTTCACTCTTGCTCAGTGGCATCATCACTAATGGTCTGGGTGATGAAGCTGAGAGTCCTGTTAATAACTTTGCTGATGACAAAAATCTGCAAGAATTCACTGTATTGCCGGATGTTGCCACCTAGAAGGATCTTGTCAGGTTGGAGAAATGGGTTGACAAGAACCTCATGAACTTCAACAAAGAGGAAGTATGAAGTCCTGCATCCAGGAAGGAACAATCCCAAGCACCAAGCACCAGTACATGATGGCAGTCAACCACCTGGAAAGCAGTTTTGAAGAAAAGGACCTGGGATTCCTGGTCGACACCAGGTTGAACATAAGGTAGCAGTGTGCCCTTGTCACAAAGATGCTGAACAGTATCTGGTGCTATATTAGGCAAAGGACTTCCAGCAGGTCAAAGGAGGTGATCTTTCTCCTCTCACCAGCACTGGTGAGCAGTCAATCCAGCAGGCAAAGCTGGAATAGAAAGTCCAGTTTCTGCACTCCTTTGTACAAGACAGACAAGTACATACTCAAGAGAATTCAACACAGGACCACAAGGATAATTGAGGGACAGGTGCACCTGTTCTATAAGGAAAAGTTGAGAGTTTAGAGAAGAAAAGGCTCAGTGGGGTTTTTTACTATGAGTAAGTTTTTTTACTATGAGTGTGACCAAGCATAGTTTGCTCAGGGGAGCTGTAGAGTCTCAGTCCTTTGAGATATTCAAAAGCCAGTTGGACAGTCCTGAGCTACTTGTTCTAGGTGGCTGTACTTGAGATAAGGATTTGGATAAGACAAACCTCCAGAGGTCCCTTCCAGCATCAACGACCCCATGACTCTGTCATTTCAGTCTCCACACCCATACCTTAGAACTCTTCTGTCACCTTTCTTTAGGAGTAAGAGACTATTTAGCAACTATATTACCCCCTGAAACACAGACTGGA
Organism: Tricholaema leucomelas; assembly: GCA_013400475.1. Lineage (NCBI taxonomy): Eukaryota > Metazoa > Chordata > Aves > Piciformes > Lybiidae > Tricholaema lacrymosa > Tricholaema leucomelas. The sequence continues at coordinate 5,124 of WAAF01008407.1, forward strand.
AATACAGACTGTAATATGTAATAAATGTCTAAGTCTGCTGGAGATCGCATTTAGAAAATCATCTTTTTGGCAATCTTTGTGCATGCATCTTCTAGACATACAGAGTGACACATTCTCTCCTTACTGTAAACAACGGTTAGCTGAAATTACAGCACACTAACATATAGAGTATGCTCAGACAGTCCATATGTCACTGGTATGGTACTGTTCTAAAAGTCTGCTTGTCATGTGAAATTAGGTTAATTAAAAATTAATCATCCATATACTGAACTACTCATGTAGCAAATTAGCTTGCACAAAAAAATCCCCAAAGAAGTTTTTGACACAGTAGTAGCCAAGACAACCCAGAGTGTGAGTTACATATGAAAATATTATTGTAAAGTAAGTGAAAACCAATTTTCAGTATCCTGTCTAAACACAGTAAAAAGCCACTCACTCCTTAACAAAACCACAGTATTTTAAGCAGGTCTTTCCTTATAAAAGACATCACAAATTGCAAAACAATGTACAAAGAGACAGAATGAGTTTGGAATTGGCTCATTATAGTAATTATCATGATGTATAACAGGAAACAAATTTGATCACTGTCTTAAAATATTTATCCAGTTATTTAAAATTAAATTCCCAGGTAGGAATCACTGTCAATTCTGAAGCAATCAAGTGAAAATAATCCTGGAGGTCATTATCATTTCCATCAAATAAAACCACGCACTTTAAGTTCCTAACTTTGCAAGTAATGTCACTCAAATATCCTAGGTTAGCTTTCACTACCATCAAAACCCTGAAGAAAATCTACCTGTACAGAACACGGAAAGGATTATGCCAATAGTGATCTCACTATACCCATTCTTCAATCTCACACTCTGTGACTGCACAAATAGTCTGCTTTCCTAGGTAGGGTTAAACCCCGTATTCCATTTATATATTTTTTCAGTCTCCCAAATCATAGAGGAAATGAGATCATGACCAAACCCTGCAACACCATTTCTTCATACTACAGGTTTCGTCTGTGAACTTTGTTCACTCTAAATGGTCTACAAAGTTATTACGACAGACAGCTATTTCTGACAGGTGACAGACTGCAAAGGAGACCTGGTCTCCTCCTGCTTTGCAAACCTGTGCAACTGCCAGACATGACCTGATCATTCTGAAATTTCTGAAAATTGTGTGACCACGTTTGCCTAGCCTTTCTTTCAATTAACTGTACTGTAAATTACCAAGGTCTCTGATGACCCAACCAGAGCCCTCTCCATTCTCTGTCATTAATAGTTTTACCATTTCTCTGTGAAATGCTAATAGAACATGTGTCCTGTCAAGAGCATCCAGATAACACAAAGATGAGTATATGCCATATTGATATGACAAAAAATATGATCTGATTTAAACAAAGTTTAGGAAGCAGTCTGTGCCTACATTTCTGCATGCCACCTGTTAGTTTATTATTTATTATGGTTAGACTGTGTTTATTACGGCACAGACTGCAAAACAAGGGATTTTAAATTCTAACATTGAAGACAGTATCTTAATTAAACTCCTGTGAATTAAACTGTGTGCAAGTTAAATAAAGAAAAGGTAATATTTAAAACCACTTCTAAAAAGTGGGCAGTAGTCCATGTCAAAATGCCAGCAGGTGAAGGGCTTTCACCCTGAAGCAAATGCATCACCTGCACAGCAGGTGTCTGACAGGTGTGGAATCTTTACTTGCATTCTCATCCTAGTTGCTCTAACCTAGGGCTACACAGTGTTCTGCTGCCATGAAGTCTGTGTGGCATAAAATCAACAGGGGCAGTGCTTATATATTAAACAAGGTAACTGCAGTTTAATCTGTAATTCGTAATTGCCTGAAGCTACAAGACAGATTCAATCACACTTCTAATTGAAGGCCAGTACCTCACGGGTTCCAAGAGGTCCCAAAATCTTCTTAATTACCATCTCTCCCAAAACCACACAAAAATCAAAGGAAACTACGTTTGGTTTAAGTCTAACTAAAAACCATTAAAGGACAGAATACATTCCAATCATAAATCACATGCATTAAACAAACAGAGGATGTGAAATGATAGTGTGATTTGGGAGCCTGAAGTTTCCAACCTATAAACAAGAATTCTTCCTAACTCCATTCTGACATTCAAATATGAGAAAATGATCCTTCTCTTATTTAAATTAACATATACAAAAATAATTCTACTTAGTTCAGTTCAGTAAAGCCTGTATAAAAATCTGTGCAGAAGAAGACACTAAGCTGTGAAATTTGATGCTTCATGCTGAGAGGCCATTGCTGAAGACCAGAAGGTGAAATCAGTATGTCTTTTACCTTCTGAACACATAAATCTATTATGAAATTAGTATTGAATCTGAATTGTGGATATTACTTTTGGTACGAACATTATTTATTAATATTCAAAATTCAGAAAGATTCTGTGAGATTTATTTGGATTCCCTGTTGATGGTAAGTAGCTGCACAAAGAGTACTTAATAATAAAGAATTATCCAGTTTAAACAATCAGAATTTAGAAAATAGGAATGCAAAGCAGGAAAATTTCTAACTACACAACAGGCACATGTATTCACAATGCACTGACTCCCGGTTATGCTTCCTGTACAAAGATGCTTCCAAAGCCCACAATTCTGTGGGTGAAGATACAAATATTCCAGACAGAAAGAAGGAAAACTGAGTTGCTCTAAGTTGTTGTTGCAAGCTGCAAACACATGGCCACCGTGAACAACGCTTTCTGCAGGCAGGACCCAGCTAAACAACCTGCCAATGGGGGACTGAGCACGGCTGGAGAGTCAGCTATAGAAAGGCATGGCTTTCCAATCATTCCTCCATTAAAGACGTTGTTTGAAAATCAAACTGATGAATAGGCACTAGCATCAGTGGTTTTGGCCAATGGAGTCAAAGTTTCGTGCCTGGTGTGACTACACCTGCATGCTGAGGGGCTGCACAAGACAGCTGACATGGTGGTGCTAAGCTCCTAGCCCCCAGGGCAGCACAGCTTTGCTGGGACCAACCCTTCTACTGTTTGACTGCTCTTCAACTTAACTCCTGGACCCCACCTACGGCAGAACGGGAGAAATGGACAAAACCAGCCCAGCAGGATTTCTGCCCTGGCAGTTATCATCTCAGTTTCATTTATTATCAGAAACCCACTACTGCAAGAGAAAAATGCATCTAGTTTTCTATCTTTTTGATCAAAGATGGGTGATCACGATCATGTTCACTACACAGGGAGACATTTCAGTGCCTAGGGGAATTGTCCCTGTGAAAATCAGGGACAGTTCAGGTTGCAGGATTATTCCACGGTAAAATCAGATAAATTGCTTTTTCATACTGGTTTCACACTAAAATTTTATTCACAGACAAAAACGTTTGAACTAAAATTCATCATGAATAAATAGCTGTAGAGACATGCTACTACTGAGTTTGTAAGATTCACCCAGTGTTCTTAACAGTAGATTTGTCCTTTTCTTGTGAAATTTCGCTATCTTCTGATTGCAAAGACACATTAAGAAATATATCTTTACTAACCTGCTTGTTTTCAGTTCGAAGAGCCTCAAAGAAGAGCTGTGTAAACACCTGTATTGTGGTTATAATTTCTACAGCTCCATTGGTTTCCAGGAGCGCATTCCTAAGAATTGAAAATGAGATTATGACAGATCAGGTAATTAGTCTGCCCGAAACACCCCTGTTAATACAAATGAGGGAAACAAAACAGTTACATTCTTTGTAAGCTATATAGTCAAGCTGTGTCAGAGCTCATTATGCCAGTGCAGAAACTGATAGAAGTACTAACTTTGCAGGCAGGCTCTTTTAATTTTGTTTTTACTTTAAGAAACAAAAAGCTGAAATTCCTACAAATAAACTAGATTGAGCAAGTATATGCAATATATATGCAGACACAGATAATTCACCCTACACCAACAGGAGAAAAGAAGTATAAAATTAAAAAAGAGACTACCACAATTTTATTAGGAAAAAATTGCCATCTGAACAGGTCTACTATGTTCAGAGCAACTATTCCAGTGCCTACAGAAAAGCATAATTTAGTCCTCTGTTGCACTGCATTCCACAGGCTATCTCAAATTAGAGAGAAAGTACAATCTCATACAATCTCCTGGGATGTGGTGCCTAGAGGGAAAAAAAACTAGAATCTTGACTCAAGAGGTTAAACACAACACTTCTGCTGGAGCCAGGGAAACTAACAAAACAAACATTGTTGATGAAATGTAGAAGTTACGTATTAAAAAAAAACTACACAAGGAGGCTGAACTTCAGTTACACAGCTGCTGCTGAATTGCTGCGTCTCTTTAGTGATCATTAAGCAATGGCTCAGCAGTACAAACACAAATAAGTGTACACCAAAGGTGTACTTTAGATCAGCAATGGCTACAGAAGCCGGACACACTTCAATGTGCTTTAGATGATGAAATCATGGCATGCACTCTGAAGGGTCAGGAAGGTGAACACTTTATCTGCCCTTCTGTAGGGGTAAAGTAGCCTGGCGCAAACAAAGCAGAATGGGCTGCAAAGTGTAGTGCTCATTCTCTTATTTGAAAGACATATTAAAGAGGAAAAACGTTCAAAGGTAAGCTGCCACTGAGATGTTAAGTTTTTCATCAGAGTACTCTTTTGTTCTTTCAGTAATAATTCAAAAGCTAACAGCAGGTTACACCTTATTACAGCAGAGACATTTAAAAAAACTACAGGCTAACATCATCATTAATACAAACATAGGAAACAGTACACAGAAACTCAAGACATCCTAGGGGTACGTCAGTCACTAACTGCATTACTGTTGATTCACAACTGTAACACTGATAACTCTGACAGTATATCTACTTAAGCAGAATGATGAAATAATAAGCCAAATGAAGCAAAGGGGAAAAGCCACTGAAAACAGTGCAAAGGACGGGAAGCCCCCATGTGGTAAACAACATATATTGCTTCAAAACAATCAATGTACTCAAATCCAAACTCATTATTAAAAGGCAAATGAATAGCTTAATATGCCATTAATGCAACACTGATATAAAGCCTGTAGAATAATGGGCACGAGGCTAGAAAGGCAAAGGCAAATGTTTTAGCTGAATTCCATCTTCATGCTGGCACAGGCCAAGCAATTTCAACATCTATAATTTTCACCTCAAAATCATATTTCAATCACAAATCTCTTCTGAAGTTAAAAAAAAAATAAATCAAAAATTATACATTTTTAGGATTAAAATATAAGGATACTGAAGAGTACCAAAGTTACATTATAATGTAACTTCAACATAAAGTTTCTAAGAGTTTTAACACCTTGCATTATTGGCAGTGTATTACACAGAAGGAGATGCAAAGGCACATGGGTAAAGAAAAATAAATGCTGAAACTTTATTATATTCCAGATTATGACATCCCTTTAATATTTAAACTGATCTTTTGAAACATTTCTCACTGTAATTTCAAAACTTACTTGAAAATCTCATTAACAACTCTGAAAATGGCAGGATGAGTTGCTGCTTGTGGCTGTTGATAAATGAAAGAAAATTTGTCAATAGTAAGAAACAAACAACTGTCATTGTAAAATCTTAACTGATGGATGCTGTTACATTGAAATTCAGATTTTCTCAGGCTTGGGTTCTTCAAAACATTGATGTCAAAGTCATGGTTGGAGATCCATAATGACAAGAAGCACACTAAAGAGCTGGTAAATGTAAATACCTGGGATCCTCAACTGTTTATGGCAACTACCAGTAAAAATACTAAAGGTGGCAAACAGAAAGAAGAGGCTTTTGCATGCAGTTGCTAGAGGCTAAGAGTCAGGAAGTAGATTTACAAAAGGCTTTTCTTTCCTCTTCACACATGATCCCCTTTCGATGTGCTTTGAGATTCTTGCTAGGTCTTCAAAATTAAATTCCAGAAGCTAATTTTGGTTTATTGCCTTTTTCTTTAATACTACTGCACACATTTTGGTCCAAGACATCTCTGACAGTACTATATTCCTCAGTTAATTACAGAGTTGCTAGTACAAGCTAAATATCTCAGTGCATCAAAATATATCTTTTTATTAAACTAGGGAAGCATTTTATCATTCTACAATACCAAAGACTGTTTACGGAAGTTGTTGCATTAAACATGCACTAGGAAACACAATGCTTTCTAATCCTATATTCTTAATATATTTGCCTAAATTAAGAAAACAAATGAAGGCTTTGTGGTTCAGAAATAAAGCATCTGAAGACTTTGTAAGAGTAAGTCCTTGGCCCTTGTAGCAAAGAAGACTAATGCGATCCTGGGGTGCATTAAGAGGGGTATGGCCAGCACATCACGGAAGGTTCTCCTTCCCCTCTACTCTGCACTAGTGAGACCTCATCTGGAATACTGCATTTAATTTTAGGGTCCTTAGTTCAAGAGGGAAGGAGATCCACTTGAAAGAGTCCAACAAAGGGCTACAAAGATGATTAAGGGACTGAAGCATGTGCCCTATGAGAAGAGACTGAGAGACCTGGGGATTTTTGTTCTGGTGAAGACTTAGAGGGGATCTAATCAATGTTTATAAATATGCGATAGCTTGGTGTCAAGAGAGAGGGGACAAATTCTTCTCAGTTGTGCCCTGTGATAGGAAGAGGTAACGGGTATAAACTACAGCAGAGGAAGTTCCACCTCAACATGAGGAAGAACCTCTTTATTGTAAGGGTCATGGAGCATTGGAACAGGCTGCCCAGAGAGGTTGTGGAGACTCCTTCTCTGAAGACGTTCAAGATCTGTCTGGATGTGTTCTTGTGTGACTTGAGATAGATTCTGTGGTCCTGCTCTGGCAGGAGGGTTGGACTTGATGATCTATGGAGGTCCCTTCCAGTGCTTAACATTCTGTGATCCTGTAATGTAATTCTTGAACAATCTAGAATAATGCACGTTTCATAAAATGCTGTGCTGGTTTGAGGCTAACTGTTACTGAGAGAAATTAAACCCTTAGCTGTGAGAAGAATGGGAAAAACAACAGCAACCTATATTCCTCACTTTTCTGCTGAGAAACGCAACTAGTCAAAATATAGATAAGACAGGCACTTCTCACACACTTCTTAGCTCTCACTTTGGGCTGTGCTTTCTTTCTGGCGGTCTGGTCTCTGTGGATGACTCTGCCTTTAACTCTCTAATCCTCCTCTTTTTTCTCTAGCCTCCTTGTCATCTTTTTTTGTCTCACCTCAGATCTCCAGATTTATCACATGAGATACACGTGGGTTGATCTGGTTATTTCTGAAGGGAGGAAAAGAGGGAAGGGGAAGGGGGGTTGGGTCAGGAGCCCTCCTGGGGACTTTGATTGTTTCTGGGAGGGGTACTGTGTTTCTTGTTACTTCTAATTTGTATGTAACTGTATATATTTGTGTATATTGTGCTAAGCTATAAATACAGCTTCATTCTTAATTTTCAGCTCGGCTGAGTCTAGCCTGGGTGATTTCATAAGAGTGGGGGGGGGCGGGTAATACCCAAACCATCACAAATGCATTTTATAAACCCAAGGATGCATGTAAAGATCAGCATTTATAAACAGCATTTATTGTAACATCTTGAAGTGCCTTGTGCACTATTCCACAGAAAAGTTGCATGCATGTGTTTCAAGTTAAAAAGAAGTCTTTTTTTTTTTCCTTTTTCATTTCACGGTGGCAAAATGAAAACTTTATACAGTGCCTGTATGATAATCTCAGAAAACAGACAACTTTTAACACAAGTGTCTATAAAAGCTGCTTGTTTCCCACAGCTCTCATTGCCATATGGTAAGTACTAGGTGGCACCTCGCCCTCTGTCCCACACCTTTCCTCACGGTTACACCGCCGCATGCAAGCTGTCGCGTTGAACGAGCGCCACCTAGTGCTCGAGAATATTTACAACCGGTCGTTTGGACCTGTGAAGAACTGCATGCAGCTTGTTGCAAGATTGCTATCCAAACTTTGACTGCTAGAGGCAGAAAAAAACCTGTCTGGCAGGGACAAAAAAGAAATACGATCACTTGATCTCATTTTTTTTTTTTTTTTAAGGGAAAACTCATGCTAGACAAATCTCCAAAGGTACCTTTAAATCTCATCCGTTCTGCAATGCTGTGAAAACAGTAGCGAGTTTCAGTCCCAGGGGCTAAGTGGTAGAATTTGGCCATTTCTCCACTGTTTTCAGTCACTCCAGCTACCCTTGCACACATACTTCTATGATGTTTATATTTATTAATTAAAAATTTTAAATTATTTTGAAAGCACAAACATCTTTTTACAGAGGCTTAAAAAGCTCCTGAAATCATCAACACTAAGAATTAGGGCTATGAAGATGATTATGGGACTGGAGCATGTGCCCTGTGAGGAGGCTGAAGGACCTGAGAGTTTTTGTTCTGGTGAAGAGAAGACTTAGAGCATCTAATCAATGTTTATAAATATATGAGGACTGGGTGTCAAGACGGAGGGGACATGCTCTTCTCAGTTGCACCCTGTGGTAGGACAAGGGGTAATGGATATAAACTACAGCAGAGGAAGTTCCTCCTCAGCATGAGGAATAACCTCTTTACTGTAAGGGTCATGGAGCACTAGAACAGGCTGCCCAGAAAGGTTGTGGAGTCTCTTTCCCTGGAGATTTTTAAGACCTTTCTGGATGCATTCCTGGGCAACCTGAGCTAGATTTTATGGTCCAGCTCTGTCAGGAGGGTTGGACTCACTAATCTATGGAGGAGCCTTCCAACCCCTAACATCTTGTGATCCTGTGACGATCTGATGACCCGACTGTTGTTTAAGACATGTTGCATATAAACTAGAAAGGGTCCATCAGCACAGTTTCTTGGGAAACTACAGACCTGTCAGTCTGACCTCAGTAGCAGAGAAGGTCATGGAGCAGGTCATCTCAAATGTCATCATACGTCACATAGACAACAACCAGAGGATCAGGCCAAGTCAGTGTGGATTCATGAGGGTCAGGTCCTGCCTATGACAAGATCACCTGGCTACTGGATGAGGGAAAGGCTGTTGATGTTGTATTGCTAGACTTTTGAAAAGCCTTTGATACTGTTCCCCACAAAATTCTTGTAGACAAATTGGCTACTCATGGCTTGGATGAGCACACTGTCACGTGGATAAAGCACTGGCTGGACAGGAAGGCCCAGAAAGTGGTGGTCAATGGAGTTAAATGCAGTCAGTAGCTGGTCACTAGTGGTGCCCCTCAGGAATCTGTGTTGGGAGCACTTCTTTTCAACATTTTTATTGATGACCTTGACTCAGGCTTATTGAGTTTGCAGATGATACCAAGTAGGTGGCCGTGTTGATTTGAATGGGGGTAGAGAGGCTCTTCAGAGGGACTTGGATAGGCTAGATCAATGGGCCAACATTAGTGGGATGAGTTTCAACAAGGCCAAATGCCAGGTCCGGCACTTGGGTCACAACAATCCCAAGCAACGCTGCAGGCTTAGGGCAGTGTGGCTGGAGAGCTGCCTGGCAGAAAGGGATCTGGAGGTTGTAATAGACAGGCAGCTGAATACGAGCCAGCAGTGTGCCCAGGTGGCCAAGAAGGCCAAAGGCATCCTGGCTTGGATTAAAAATGCTGTGGCCAGCAGGAGCAAGGAGGTGATTGTCCCCTTGTACTTGGCTTTGGTTAGGCCACAGCTTGAGTATTATGCTCAGTTTTGGGCACCACAATATGAGAGAAATGTGATCTAGAGGAGGGCCTAGAGAATAAATCTTATGATAAGCAACTGAGGGAGCTGGGGCTGTTTAGTTTGAAAGAGAGGAGGCTGAGGGGAGACCTCACTGCTATCTACAACTACCTGAAGGAGCATGTGGAGAGGCTACTGCTGGTCTCTTTTCTCAGGTAACTGGAAACAGAACAAGGGGAAATGGCCTCAAGCTGAAACTGGGTAGGTTTAGATTGGATATTAGGAAAAAGTTTTTCATGGAGAGAGTGGTCAGGCACTGGAATGCACTGCCCAGGGAGCTGATTGAGTCACCAACTCTGAATGTGTTTAAGAGTCATTTGCATGTGGTGCTTAGGGATACAGTTTAAGGTAAATCTTGTTGCGTAGGGTTAAAGGTTGAACTTGGTGACCCTGAAGCTCTATTGCAACCTGGATGTTTCTGTGATTGTGTGACAGTGCCACACGTACCAAGTTGTTTTGAACAAGACCAAAATAAATGTGCTGTATAGAACAAACTCTATGGCCTTTCCTGCCAGATAACAGCATTTTGAAAGTCTACTCAACAAAAGGAATCACAGTGAAAATCTCCTAGTATTTAATCTACATTACTGAAATCAATATGAATTTCATGACTAGCATTCAACAAGGAAAACCTAAACATTACCTTAATTCCAAAACATTCTCATCAATGGACTGTATGGAATTAATTTGCAAGAACTCAGAGTGAGAATGCTAACTTAGCAATGACATCTCCAAGGCAATTTGAAGATATTCTTGTTATGTAGTAGGATTAGAGCAGGTAGCACAATTCTGCTGTAACCAGCAGCAATTCTGGAGTTTGGGAAAGTGTATCAATTTTAGGAGGGATTCTTAGAAGTTTTCGGGCTGTTAACATTTTATCTCCTTTTTTTTTTTTTTTCAAAATGAAAAGGTGGCTTACACTTTAAAAATCTCATCTGTGACTGTACAGTATTTTTGACAGAAAGCTCAGAAACCCCAACACACCACGAGCCTCTGCCATGAGCTTGTTCGATCACTTTCAAAACATGCACAATATGTACAGCACAACACACATGAAATCATAAAGACCCAAACACAGGGAAATAGAGCTACATCTGTGATCTTAGGATCATAAATGTGTGCCTTTTCAGAAATATTCACTGACTGACTCCCTACAAATGCACTGGCATTTCTGAAAGAAAACAGTAAAAATACACTGCAACATAAAATGTTACACACACAGGTTCTATAGAACTGCACTACTTCTGTATCTATTGTCAGAAAGAAGGATTATAGACAACCACTGTAATATAGTGCTGCAGTTTAATAATGAAATAAGAAAAATGCAGGAAGCAACTAAATGGCACAAAGAGGAATAGACTTAACAATCACACGTTGTATTTTATTCCTATGATAAAAGGCACTGTAACGACTACAAGTAACAGTAGACAGAAACAAACTGTGCCTAACATCACACAGCACCAGATTTACAATTAAAACCACAAATAGCAGTTTTCTTGACTTCCAGACTCACATGTAATTAGTTGGACATGATGCTTCTACAGTTAAACATGCTGCATTTCAAATGTATTTCCAAACACTATATTTAACTGTATTCCTGAGCTTTATCTTTACTAAATAAGGAAGCACAAACAGCTTTTTACAGAGGTTTAAAAAGCTCCTGGACTCATCGACCCTATTAATAAACTGGTGTGCACTATTTCAAAACACAGGTTTTGAAGACATGCAGTACTGTAGGAGCTAACCAGAACATAGCTGGAATGTATTACAGGGGAAAAATACCTTCTAATTTCCTTTCACCTGTACCCTCTTCAGTGCCTGGCACAGCTCCCTCAAGACTTGAGGATAAGGCACAAAAAGAGGACAGTGCAAAGGCATGGGAAGTAGAGTGGTCTCCAGCTGTCAGGCAATACAAGACTCACCGTATCTCCCACTAAAACTGCATTTTATCTTTAACACTGATGTAAAAGTAACAGAGAGGAAGACAGCACAGATAGAACTTCAATTGCAGACTGCAATAGAGCACAACATAATCTCAGTGCTAGGAAAGCTGACAAGGTGGAAAACAAAACCACAGCAGTAACAGATGCTGTATAAAGAAGAAATCAATAAATTTTAAATCCTCTCAACCTACTTCACTTTTTCCTCAACTTCCTTCATTTTTTTTGCTGACGACACCAAGCTGTGTGGTGCAGCAGACACGCTGGAGGAAAGGGATGCCATCCAGAGGGAGTTGGACAGGCTGGAGAGATGGGCAAGCCAACCTCATGAGGTTCAACAAGACCAAGTGCAGTGTCCTGCATCTGGGTCGAGGCAATCCCAAGCACATATACAGGCTGACAGTGACTGGCTGGAGAGCAGTCCTGAGGAGAGGGACTTGGGGGTGCTGGTGGACAAGAAGCTCAACATGAGCTAGCAGTGTGCACTTGCAGCCCGGAAGGCCAACCAGATCCTGGGCTGCATCAGCAGAAGTGTGGCCAGCAGGTCGCGGGAGGTGATTCTCCCCCTCTACTCCACTCTGGTGAGACCCGATCTGGAGTACTGTATCCAGTTTTGGAGCCCCCGTTACAAGAAGGATGTGGACATGATGGAGTGTGTCCAGAGAAGGGCCATTGGTTTGATCAGAGGGCTGGAGCACCTCTCCTATGAGGACAGACTGAAAGATTTGGGGCTGTTCAGTCCGGAGAAGAGGAGGCTCCAAGGTGACCATATTGTGGCCTTCCAGTATTTGAAGGGGGCCTACAAAAACCTGAGGGAGGACTTTTCAGCATATGAGGAAGTGACAGGACTAGGGGAAATGGAGCGAAGCTGGAGATGGGTAGGTTTGGGATGGATGTGAGGAGGAAGTTCTTCAGCATGAGAGTGGTGAGAGTCTGGAATGGGTTGCCCAGGGAGGTAGTTGAGGCCCCATCCCTGGAGGTGTTTAAAGCCAGGCTGGAAGAGGCTCTGGCCAGCCTGATCTAGGGTAGGGTGTCCCTGCCCATGGCAGGGGGGTTGGAACTAGATGATCCTTGTGATCTCTTCCAACCTTGACTGATTCTATGATTCTTGCAGTAATTTTGAAAGAAATAGAATTCTTTAGAAAGCTACACGTTCAGGGTGGGAACTGAACACAATTTGTGTAATTGGTAGGGATTCATTTATGTCTTCTTCTGCATGCATGTGCTTTAACAATCTGTTTCTCCATATCTATGCTTTTCTGGTAAAGCAGAAATTCTGCTATCCATATTTATTTAAATTGTACTTATTAATGCACATATACAAACCTTAAAGTTACTTCAGAAGTTAAGACATCCATTTACCCATCAAATTCCGAAGGTAAAAGACCGATTGTGATGCTCACTTCACTTATTTCTATTAGTTCCGAGTAACTCTAGAATTTCCAGTATTAATTCTAGTTTATCCTCAAAACTTCAAACCTAATGGCATACTATATAAAACACAAGTTAGTAGATCATCACACTGCAATTACTTGTGGAATGAAAATACAACAGAACTGCATATCCAGTAGATTTCATAAAAGAAGTATGGTGCTTTACAACTAGCTGGGTACCATAGATCTCTATGAGGTATACAGATACGGTTCAGTAACTGTACTATGATATTTTATGTAGATAAATGAGTCTGATAATGCGGGTTGGTCCCTTCTCCCATGCAACCAGCAATAGAACAAGGGGACACAGTCTCAAGTTGTGCCGGGGGAAGTATAGGCTGGATGTCAGGAGAAAGTTCTTCACAGAGAGAGTCATCTGCCATTGGAATGGGCTGCTCAGGGAGGTGATGGAGTCACCATCCCTGGAGGTGTTCAAGAAAAGACTGGATGAGGCACTTAGTGCCATGGTCTAGTTGACTGGATAGGGCTGGGTGATAGGTTGGACTGGATGATCTTGGAGGTCTCTTCCAACCTGGCTGATTTTATGATTCTATGATTCTAATTATCTCCTTATTATCATACATCATAATGTATTTCTCCCTATTTGTACTCTAGGGGTTTACTTTGAAATAGAAAAAAAAAAGAAAAAAGATCAAGTTCTGTCCCATGATTGCACTTTTTCTTACCATATCCATAAGGCAAACAGGTCACATCCTACAAGTACCATATCCCAGTTGCAAAAAAATGCATACTGACATTCAAAAATAAATACTCCACTATTTTCAAGAAAGTTAAATTAATCTTGCATTGGATTCAAATTTGTGATGGGTTGGGCATTACCCGTCCCCTCAGTCTTATGAAATCAACCAGACTAGACACACCCTAGCTGGAAATTAGAATGGAGCTTTATATT
>WAAF01008409.1:9567-26770 GCA_013400475.1 Tricholaema leucomelas
TTTCATAGTGGGGAAACACTATATTTAATAGCTCAAGCCTTTTCCAACTTCTGACTTCAAAAATAGTCAAGTTCTACCTGTGGCATCCGTGTAGATAGTCTCAACCAACTAAGAACCTGCTAATTAAATCTAAATTACCTTCTGTATATAGTTTTGGGGGTGGGTTTTGGGAAAATAAAATAACTCTATTTTTATAAATTCCTGACTCAGCCAAATTAATTCCTGCCTCCATAACAAGAGGGTGGCAAAAGGCCTCTTGTTTACCTAGATTGCCCCATTTATAAGATATGTGTCGAGACTGATGGGTTTGTTGGCCATGATACTGTCCAATAGGCTTCTGGCAGCAGGCCAGGATATACCAAATTTGGAAAGGTCCACAGGTCTGGTACCCCCAAATATGGGAAGACCATGAGTGAGCCACATGCTAAGCGTGTGGGCTTATACAACATGTTTACCACCTGGGCCCTGAACAGGCCAGACATTGTGGCACCAGGCCTATTGTCCCCCTTATGTGCCTTTAATGTGTTTGCCTCTATTTGGGGTAGGCGAACATGTCCAGGCAAGGCAAAGCAAAATGAGGAATAGAAATAAGCCTATTTTGGGGCCTACAGGCCCTCCATGACACCTCCCTGGAGGTGTTTAAGGCCAGGTTGGATGAGGCTTTGAGCCACCTGCTCTAGTGGGAGGTGTCCCTGCCTACGGCCAGGGGTTGGAGCTGGATGATTCTTGAGGTCCCTTCCAACCTAGACCATTCTGTGATTGTATGGTTCTATGATTCACATGTGCCTGCCTCATCACAATGCAGGCCTGTTGAAACCAGCTCAAGTACAGTCCTGGATTGCAGATTTCAGTAAGATTCAAGATGGCAAGTGCATTGTCTAATAGTTTTCTCTGAAAGCCCTCAAGCCTGAAGTTCAAAAGTGCTCTTCTGAGTCTTCTAAAACTGCTTTTGTCAGATTGTGGGTCAGATCCCAAAGTCTGCCTATTTCAGAGCCTCAAGTTTCTTCCTGAAACTATTTAACAAAATTATTGTTTGCCTCTTTTTGCAGTGCCCCAGTAAGGACTTGCACTGACACACATTCAAAAGGTCAAAATAATCAATGAGTTTAATTTATTAAAGTGACAAACACAGCAGTTTTGGGCTTGCTCATGCTAAATGCACTTGTTGCAAGTGATCGAGCTGAAGTTCATAAACCCCAAATAACAGCTGACAAAGATGGAGACACAAATCTTTGCAATAGCACAGAGCTATAGTAGGAATGCAGCAACAATAAAGCTGTGTTTGAGTGTGCAGCTCTTACCAAGGTGTCCCTGTCCTGTGTGGAAGAAAAGAAGCACAGCCTGTTGACTGCTATGATTTGTGCTAAATCAGAAGTCTTTCCCTGCTCAGAGAGATGTTCCTCTCACAGATTTTTATATCCCAATGCCAGCTGTCTCTGCCTTGTAGGTGGCAGCATATTTTGGGTGGAGAGTTAAGTAACACAGTCATCTATGTTTAGCATGTACTCTGTTTGGCTCATTATCGTAATGGGGGGTGTCAAATTTAATATTGAATTTGCAGTTGGTTAGGCAAAGGTATTTTCTCAGGTACTGCAGACTTTGAAATCTGTTTGGAAGCTGCATATTTTTGTTGTTTCAGCATCGCTTCTTTAGTTTTTGCTGAAACACAGACATCTTCACAAGACTCCCTCCTTCTGCCATTTGGTAGGTCAGCTTTGCAGATCTTATTTCCTTAAAGAACACAGAATGGTTTAGAATCACAAAATCAGTCAGAGTTGGAAGGGACCACAAGGATCATATAGTTCCAACCTCCCTGCCATGGGCAGGGACACCTCACACTAGATCAGGCGGTATAGAGTCTCATTCAGCCTGGCCTTAAAACACCTCTGGGGATGGGGCTTTGACCACCTCCCTGGGCAACCCATTCCAAGGTCTCACCACCTTCACGCTTCTTCCTAACATTCAGTCTGAATCTACACATTTCTAGCTTTGTTCCATTCTCCATAGTCCTATCATGACCTCACATCCTAAAAAATCCCTCACCAGCTTTCTTCTAGGCCCCCTTAAGATACTGAAAAGCCACAATAAGGTCACCTTGGAGCCTCCTCCTCTCCAAATTGAACAGCCCCAAGTCGCTCAGTCTCCCCTCACAGGAGAGGAGCTCCAGCCCTCTCTGGACACATTCCAGCACATCTGTATCTCTCTTGTAATAGGAGCTCCAGAACTGGATGCAGTACTCCAGGTGGGGTCTCACCAGTGCAGAGTAAAGAGGGAGGATCACTTCCGTGACCTGCAGGCCACACTTCTCTTGATGATACAGCCCAGGATCTGGTTGGGTTTCTGGGCTGCAAGAGCACACTGATGACTCATACTGAGCTTCTCATCCATCTCTCATTCACCTATACTGCACTAGCAAGGGAATTGTGTTACCCTAAACACTAATTGTCAGAAACAAATCTGCAACAATCTGAAGCTGGACACTACATTAATGAAGTACAGTATCACACTACTAGCAGGAGTGGTAAAAAAAAAAACCAGTGTTTTAATAGCCAAAGCTATTCAGAAAGTTCTGCCTCTGCATTCCACAGTTCTGATGTGATTTGGCGTTTTATTTTCCTGCAGTCTTCTGTCATCCACCAGGAACACTTAGCACAGAATACAGGAGCAAACAGCAGAGACGAACAATAGTTTTCACCAGTTTGAGCAGAAGTATTCCAGTATTCAGGAAGCGTGATAGGAAATGTAAAATGTCAGGTAGCAGGCAACAGTCAAGTCACCTTTGAAACAGGAATGCCGAAGACTTGCTACCACTAATTGTCCCTGTCAGCCAGCATTTCCAGTTGCATCTTTGAAGAGAAGCAGGGACCTTGCCTCGAGACAAACATGGGCTGGAACACCTAGGCTTGCACCCTGCAAGAAGGTGAGGCATGCACAGGGTGAAGAAAAGCACCCTCAGAGGGATCATAAGGGTTGAGGGTGAAGACCTTGCTTAAATTCATTGGTTTATCTTCCCTTGATGTATCTCTCTCTAAAGAAAATGCCAGATATTGCATACAAAACCTAATATTTAAATGCTGCTTAAGCAAAAAACACACTTGGAATTCCACTAAGTACTTGCATTTTTGTTGCCCACAGTGAAGGCGCCTCTCTCGTAGTGTTTTAGAAGTGGCAGTGAATACAAAGCAGGATGAATTGTTTAGTACTGGCAGATCACTCAACAGACAAAAATTTGTACTGATAACAAAAAAAAAAAAGAGTCTTTTAATACTCTATTAAGGGTTTTTTTGAGACAAACACAGAAGTGCACACTCATGTTCCATATCAGACAGCCATGGAGTTATTCTGCCAAAGACTGCAGAATTTTCACATAATAATTTCTGTAACACATGGCCAGGCAACCAGTGTAAGCACAGGAGTAGCACCGTTGGATATTTTTTCTACTAGTGAAGGAACTGATTTAAATAATGGGGAAAATAAGTTACAATTAAAATAGTCAACCAATCAACAAAAAACCCAAGCCAAGCAATAAACAAGCAACCCTCCCTGCCCCCCCCCCAAAAAACCCCACAAAATTCCCTATACCCAAACAAACAAAAACAACATACACAGCCCCCACACCCAAAAAAAAAAAACAAGACACCACAACAAACAAAACTCTTTCTGCCCTGCCTGCTAGCAGCACTCTGGTTCCTGCTGCTCCTGCTTTGCTGCGTGGCCACCCTACCATGTGGTGGGACAACCACTTCCTGAATCTACCTCCATCTGTTGCCATCAGTCTGGTTTTGTATATATATATATTTTGTATTTTATTTCTCTTCCCTATACTTTCATGACTCCCCTCACCTTAAATACCTTTTATTTATCATTAAAGTTTTTCTTTTAACTTCCAAATTGGAGCAAGACTATTCTTTGCGTGTTCTACCCATTTTCACTCTCTGTATCCAATTCCTTTATTTCCAAAGGGGAAAGACATCCTATTATTGTTTGTTGTTAGGTTTTTGAGCTCCAAAACGCTTAGCTAGATTCTGTACACCCTCCAAAATCAAATAGCAGAAGCAAAGCACAGCAGGTGGAATCCCAACTGAAACATTTCTTCATTAAATTTCAGTCCCATTACCTGCATCTATTTTTTTTTAAATTTTGCAGTTCATATTAATTGATTTTGTCGAATCATTCTCAGAATGACTTTCATACGGAACCATTCCCTGTTTTCCTAAGCTGTTCCTCTTGAGTCATTCAGAAAAAAATATAAAGGAGAGTGGATCAGAAATACCAACCTACTGGTGTGTTTCACAAGTTCTGTAGGAGCTCTAACAGGAAGGTAGTGTTTCCAGGCTTCTGACCGCATGAAGGACTTAAGTTCTCTCTCTACCATCATGAATATGCAATTGTTTTAATGATCTCTAGCACTTCTCCAGCATTTATTACTCTACTGTTGCACAGAATCTTCAGGTAACAGGACAAGCCTCTCCTTGTCAACAGCTACTTTGAAATCTTTAACCTGCATGAAAACAAACCACAACAGCTTTCTGGTATGTAGAAGTCTTCAAAATAAATATCCTGCCCATTAAGATTTTTACCCTGAAAATGATGTGAAGTTTAGCACAAGGCTGCATCAGCAATATGCCCTTCTTTACATGTAAACACCTTTATGCACATTATAGTGTTTGTTTTTTTTTTCCCCGTATGTTTCTATGCTATTCCAATGCAGTTAACATTTGGAAATGTTTAACATTTCTGGAAAATACTAACTCACGTAACAACACTACTGTATCTGCTTTGTTATCCCAGCACACAAACCTATTCTTTTCCCCTTAGTACTTGCTTATTACCATAAACAGAATCAGTCGACAAAGCAATATTTAATGTCTACCAACAGGCAGTATTTATTGTTGTAACTGAGAACTTGACATACAGTATTGCACAAAATTATAATGGATCAATCAACAAACCGATATTTCTAAGCAACTGTAAGTAGCACTTTAACAAAAGTTTAACACATTGTGCGTGAAGTGTCTTAGTAAAGTGACAATTTAGAGGATTATTTCATGAGAGTATGAAAGTGTGAACTTTCACTCAAGGCATATGCATAAAAGACATGAAAAGGATTGCTATCCATGCCACAGGTCTGAAAACAAACAAACAAAAAATCACAAATCAATCCCCTTCACTCCAAAATACACCAAAACAAGTGAAATAAGTACTAGCACCCTTAGCAACCATCAGTGCTACCACATTTGAAATCTTATCCTCTACCAAGCAGAAAAATGCAATCTGAAGAAGTGTCCCTTAACTCGGACTTTTAAAAATACTAATCCAGTTACATCACATGAACTGCTTTCTTTGTTTGGTTGTTTGTTTTTTTTTTTCCCATTTGGCAAGACTGTAAGACTTACGGCACTATAAATGCTACACGGATGGTGTATAACCATTAACTCCTTAATTACTATATAGTGTGTACAACTGACCGGTGAAGGAAATGGTATTTTACATCAAGAGGTGATAGAAGTATACAACCAAAATTCAAGTATTTAACTGCAAGTGTGGAAAGTAACATCTTCCTGTGCACTACATAAAGTAGATCAGTATTTTAATTTTTATTCTTTCCTCTACATCTCAGAAAAGGTGTAAAGAGGTGTAGCTGCAATTCTACATCTTCAGCACATTACTGTTAGGAAGCTGATGACGACAGCCATGTGTGTACAAGTGTACAAACCAATGCGACCTCTGGATCTTTCAATATGCAGCCTTACTCCCGTCTTAACACTTTCCCATCCTTTACTGCGAGACCCCAGTCCCCGTTGTTGCCCAGGCAAACAAGTTCTCTTCTGCACAAGTGAGCAGCTTAGCTGCACAACTTAATCTTTGGACAGTTGGAGAAACATGGAGATAAAAGGAAGCAACAGTACTTCTCTCGTACTAGATTCTGAAAAGGCCTACAGAGACATTTACAATTCTGAGTGAACAGCAGTGGAGTGAAAGACTTCATATAATCTTGAAAAAAAATCACTAGTTTACAAACCAGAATTTTGGTTAGGACAAAGCAAGTTTAAATTCCAAAGAAAAAAGGGCCTCCTATAAATATAATACTTCATTTACCAATTACTAAATACCAGAAGTTTTAAGATTACAAATTCTTTCATGTTACCAAATTACCTTCAAGACAGGAGTTTTGCCATAAGCTTTAGTGAAAATGCCTAGTGCCTACAGTGTTACAAAACAGAATTCAAGCTGCAATGATATTAGTAGAGCTACCAAACAAAAAGCACTGGGAACTGTACATTTCTATCTCAAAAAGGTGTTCATGGCTTTTGGTGCACAGGCAGCACAATCCATGAACATGGGCTGTTTAACCAACTTTACAATTTAAGTCAAGAAACGTGTAAAACAGAGCCTGAGCATATCTTGCTTTAATAGCCTAGTGCTTGAACGTATTTCATCTTCTTGAAAACAAAGTACAACAGAGACTGTGTCTTCAACAAGGGAAAGAAAAAACTGAGTTAGGCCATTTTCAAGTATTTCTTCATGCAGTGCTATGGTAACCTACCTCTATACTAACGTGTGAACTTGGTTTTTAATTTCTCTGGGTTTATGAGAAAATAAATCCCCAGAAAATCCACACGTAAAAAGATAAAAGCATCAGAAAACTACAAAAAGAAAGCAGACACCTACATAATCATAGAGGACTCTGAAGCTGAAGACTCTGTGACTGTGTATATAAACCCTTAAAAACAAACATATAGAAATGGTTCAGTTGGGAGTTTTTTTGTTTTTGATTTGGGCCAGGAGAGGGCAGAGGAGGCAAAGCAGAAAACACAGGCAACATATGCTTGCAAATGACTTTTGAATAAGGAAGTATGAATAGACAAAGGAACAGAACAGCGAGGTTTTATTTCCTTGGCATGCGAAAGTACAGAGATGTTACCACAGCACTTACTGTTCTTACCTTTTGGATTCAAACTGATCATAAATTCTAGCATAACTACATGTGTGGTGGAATATAACAAATCAATTTACATTTTCAGAATCAATTGTTTTTCTTAATGGTATCCACACTTTACAAAGCCTATGAATCTGACGAAAATTAATTTGCTTCCAAAATCTGTAACAATAAATTTTCAAGGGTGTTCAAAGTCAAAGAAGTAGTCCTGAGACTTCAGATATTAAAACTTTCTCCACAGCCACATGTTCCTTTGATGTTTGGATTATTGAAGACAAATTCACTGGACAGTTTGTCTTCTACATAGTCCATTTCAGTTCCTAGAAGTGTCAGCTGTGCCTTCTTTTCAATAAACACTCTAACCCCTTGAAGACAACAAAGAAAAAAGAATATCTACATATACAGTAAAATAATTATTAATTTGAAATTCTTTTTCAAACAGTGTTAAAAAAAAAAAAAAGCTAAGTATGAAGGCTACCAGTATAACTTGGTTCACCTGGCCTAACACGGGACTCTTTCACTGCACACAAGTGTATGCACTTTTGAGGCAGGACTTAAACCAGGGGTCCTCAAACATTTTAAACAGGGGGTTGGTTCACTGCCCCTCAGACACTATCGGGGGCCGGACTATAGTTTGGTTCCAGCCCAGTCTTGGCAGATGCTTGAGGGCTGCGGAGGCTGGCGAGTGCATTAAATGGCAGGAAGTGGCTGCTTGTTTTCCCCCCCAACCCCCGGCAGAGGAGGGCGGAGATCTGTAAATACCGGCGGGCCGGATTGAGGACCCTAGGGGGCCGTATCCGGCCCGTGGGCTGTAGTTTGAGGACCTCTGATTTAGACAGACATACACAGACATATCCAGTGAAATAAGTTGTAGAATGTGCGGATTAATCTCAACTTCTGTAATTAATTCCCATGCATTACAGTCAGTAACCCACATCCTACAGTTCCTACCAAGAAAAAAACAAAACCAAAAAGGATATATTCCTGCTAAAAATATTAGGTCTATTACCAACTATAGCAATACTGCATCCTTTAGTAAGGAAAATGTGTGAACTTTCAAAGATACCACAACCATTAAGGATCAAGAATTGGTGTTTCACCTCAGGAACTAGAAAGAGCTCCCTCTTCTAAAAGATACAAAGTGTCTACCTCTTTGGGAAGTTACTTGAACTTTGAAACTGAAAATCTGGCAGTAAGATGCAAGTAGACCGCTTCAGCCGTTCACAGACTACATATTAAAAAAAAAAAACAACCTTAAAATTGTACCAGTAAACAGGAACAAGAACCGATGTCACAAGGGAGACTACTTACTACAAGCACTTGTAGCGTAACAGGCATTGCGACAAAAACATACAGGCTCTGCACAGAGATCTGGACAAGTTGGATCAATGGGCCAAGGTCAGTTGTACAAGGTTTAGTGTCATGTCCTGCAACCCCAGGTCACAAGAAGCCCAGACAAACCTACAGGGTTGGGGCAGAGTTGCTGGAAAGCTGCCCAGTAGAAAAGTACCCAGGGGTGCTGGTTGACAGTCAGGTGAACATGAGCCAGCAGTGTGCTCAGGTGGCCAAGGCCAAAAACATCCCAGCCTGCATCACAAACAGTGTGGACAGCAAGAGTAGGGAAATGATTGTGCCCCTGTACTCAACACTAGTGAGACCACACCTCAAACAGTGTATTTATTTTGGCCCTCTCACTACAGGGACATTTAGTTTTTGGAGGGTGTGCAGAGAAGGGCAATGATGCTAGTGAAGAGACTACAGCGAGGAGTGGCTGAGAAAACCGGCATTGCTTAGTCTGGAAGAGACTGACGGAGACCTCACTGCTGTCTACAACTACCCAAAAGAAGGCTGTATAGAGGTGGGAGTGAGTCTTCTTTCTCTAGTATCAGGTGATAAGAGGAAATGGCCTGAAATTGTGCCAGGGAAAGTTTAGATTGCATATCAGGAAGATTTTCTTCATGGTCAGGCATTGGAATAGGTTGTCGATGTTGATGGTGGAGTCACCACCCCTGGAGGTGTTCAGAAATTGCATGGACATGTCCCTTTGGGACACGGTTTAATGGCCATGATGGTGTCAGGTCCATGAGGATCACTGAGCGCAGCTATATAAAAATTCATAGCCTTCACTGGCAATCTGTCTAGAAGCAACTAAACCAAAATAAAAGCATGGAAACACACCTGAAACACTTGCCTGGCTTTGGAACTTAGGGTCTCAGATAAAACTGAGGGAAACTGCTTTTAGCTTCCTTAAGACACGAAACAGGGAATGTCTTCTGAAAAATGTGTTTTCAGTACTGTAAGTTAGGCCAGTTCCGAGTCAAGCATAAGAGATAACTCCAGAAGTCAGATAAATTTGAAATCAAGAAGCACATGCAGCATTAGGTGTCAGTCTCCATCTCACATACTCCTGGTTCAATTTACTAACTTGCTCAAGTTCCAAGTAGTTATCTGTATAAGAGAGTAACATTTTTGAGGAGGGTGACAGATGGAAAATAAGCTCTGCCTGGCTAGAAGTATTATTTCTTTTAGCTTATGTACAAAAACAATTTGTTATCCCATTTACATACCAAAACAAGCACTATTATCCTTCTGTAAAAAACTGTGTTTGACAGACCACTGACAAAGATTCACAAAAATTAGAAAATCTTACAGAACTGTGCTGGCTTTGGCTGAGGTAGGGTTGATTTTCTTCATAGTAGCTTGTATGGGGCTACATTTTGGATTTGTGGTGGTAACAGCATTAGCAATACAGGGATGTCTTCCCTACAGAGTTTATCCAGTGCCAAAGGGTTTTTCTGCTCAACTCATCATCCAACCATCAAGTAGGCTGGGAGGGCACACAGATAGGACAGCTCACCCTAAATGACTGATGTTCAGATGGATAGCATTTGTCTTCTCAAGTACCATTACATGTGATAGAGCACTGCTTTCCCGAAGACAGCTGAACACGTGCCTGCTGACTGGAAGTGGTGAAAGAGTTCTGTATTTATTTGGCTTTGTTGGTATGTGTGGCTTTTGATTTACCTATTAAACGGTCTTTCTCATTTTGCCATTCTCTGTGGGGCTTAATTATTGGCTGTGTTTAAATCAGGACAGGAACTTTACCAATAGACCTATCACAGAATGCTCAATGAAATTATGAGGCAGGAAGCTTATGAAAACAATTTAAAAACATTCTTAAATTAACAGCACAGAACCTGCTGTTAAAAACCAATTTAAAAGTCAAATGCATGAAGAAGTTAAAAGGAAACGACAAATCAATGAAGACAACTAGGTAGATTGAAAACATCCTCTGCAAATAACATCTATGCATTGCCAAGCCTTGTTTTGGGTATGCTGATAATCATTTACATATCCCTTGTCCTGCTTGTCATTATCTTTCGAAGTCTGCTATTAGCCACCTTCAAAAACATGAACGACAGACTGCAGATTTTAACAAACTGGTTACTTCAAAACAGACACCAAGGTGACAACAATTCCTTTAAAGAAGAGTATGAGCCTTTGCTGTAATTTGTTACTTCAGGTAAATCCTAACCTAACAAACCTGCAATAAGTTGTTTTTCCTCCTCACCACAGAAGTTTTCTCTGTTGCATCAGAAACTCACCATCTTGAACTACTTCTTCATCAGAGTCTCCCTTTGATTTTGTATATTCTAAGGTGTAAGAAAGTCCATTGCATCCTCTTGTGCGCACACCTACTTTCACACCTACCTAGAAACAAAACAAACTCCATCACATTCATGACTTTTTAAAAACTTATTCTAGAATAAAATAAGAAGTATGCAGAACAAAATGCAGACATTTATTTTTCTCCACTGCATAAACCAGAAATTGTCTTAATGGGTTAAGAGGTAACATTCTTCTCTCTTATAAAATTGACTGCAAAGGTAAAAGCAAACATCAGATATTGGCTACAGCAGATCAGGTATGCTGAAGATTAGACATACTAAATTGTTGGCACTTCTGTAGATGCCTGGTCTCACAATGGCAGTCAGATTTCAAAGATGGGTATTTTTGTGACTTCAAATGATGCTTTACTTAGATGCTAACTCAAGATCTATGTTAAGATTACTGACAGTAGCATAACTATGAAGATGTGGGGACAAGACATAGACTTACTGAATTTTCACAGAATGACTGCAGTTACACTAAACAGAAACTCAATTCAGACCAAAGTTTAGAAAAAAATCTACTTCAATTTCATTACCTCTAATGCCAGTCTCACTTAAAAAGCAATACCCTCCTTAAACCAAGTGTGCTTATTTGCTGCTTTAACTGACCTTAAAAACCAATACTGTCAATGTGTAACATTCATATTATCTAACATGTCTGCCAAAAAGAGCATCTCCATAAATAAAGAACTGAGAAAAGGTTTCAAGGAAACAGAAAACTATGTGTGCACAACAATCTTTCAAATGTATCTGTATCACTCTACTCACCAGTGCTTCATAACTGATGAGGAAAATGTGTCTAACTTAATAATCAATGTTACAATAAAAATATCAAGCAAACTAACTTCTCATCAAGTAATCTGAATCTCAAACAGCATTTGATCTTTTCAGACTAAATACCTTCCTGACCAGGAACTGACAGAAATAATGGGATGGAAAACACAGCCACAATTTATAGCAAGGGCATGACAGACCAGCTAAGCTGTGGGCTGACCATTTATTTAGGGCAGCTTAGAACGTTAGAATAAAGAGTCTAGTTCATTGCAGATTAACCTTCTCATTTTTTATTCTCTTCCTCATCCCACTGGGAGGATGGTGGAGTGGCCAAGTGGCTGTACAGTGCTTAGCTGCTAGCTGGGGTTAAACCATAACAAAAACTTACTGTAAAGAAGAAAAGCTAATGCTTGATTTGTAATTAATCTACTACTGAATACTTCACAAGAGTTCCTACAAGAACTTAACCAATAACTTAATACCAACAGCTGATGTCTTCCTCTGCCCAAAGTAACCACTATGAGATACTAAAAGGCTTCATTAAAATATAGCTCAAAAATACATTCAAGTTTTTTCAACTTTACCCACCTTAACTGCACAGTGAAAGATCATTAGTCAGTTATCTCCTGTATTTCTTTTTATATAGAAACAAAGCTTGACATATATACAAGCTTACACATTCTCCTCCCAGTTAGCTAAAAATACCTTTCAATCATCGGCTGTGCTAATTCCTTAGCACACTGGCAGGCTGGCCCTGTTTATACTTACATGCTCAGGTTTATCTTTTAGAAGCTGTTTTATCTTCTGAACAGCTGATGGAGTCTGAAAAAAACAACAGAAAAGACACGAATTTGAAATGTTAAGGGGGAGATTGTGTTTATTTGCAGTGAGTGCTTGCACATACTAAAGTCTGCAACATGCTCAGTTGTAATATCAAGTATTTCTGTTTCAACACTAGGGCCTCAAATTTTGTTTACATTTGTGTCCTATCTACGAAGTCCACCTTCAGCATCAGCCATCTGTCAGTACTGACTAGGCTCTGCTTGAAATATCTGAAGACATGCACTGTGCAGTAAAAACAGATGATAGCTGAATGGAATCCATGCAGAACACAGTACTTCTCCACCCCACTCCACACCCATACTGCCAGCAGAGAGCTCAAGAGTTACAGTCCTGAATATTAGGATGTTTGGGTTTTTTTTCTTTTCCCTACAAAATCAGTACGATAACTCAGTTAAGTAGTTCTTCTCCTTGTAAGACTTTTGTCACATACACCTCAAAGAACATACAGTGAAAAAAGGAAAAGCATTGGTAACACTAAGTCCTCACCACGAGCAGACTTAAGTTTTGTAATATGCTTTTCGAATCACTGGTATTAATTATCTTTTGTTACAGAACTGCTATTAAACAGGAGTTATCTGCTCTGACAAATGACTTAATTACGTGCATTTAATCTGCCACTATTCCTGAAGGGGACTGCACTTTTTCTCTGTAACTCCACTACAGAGAACAGCCTTCTCAATACCGCTGCTCACAGCAAACACACTCCGTCGATTAGCTAAAGGAAGCAAAGCCGTCCTGCAAATAGCCTACTCCTCGGCTTTTGTAGGTAAATTCTTTGCATTTGGGTTTGTTTTGTTGTTGCTTTTTAGAAAAAAATACACTGTGCAAAAAGGGACTACACTGGTGTTCCCCTTTCTCTTAACAGCCTTTGATTTTTGCAAGGGCTGCCCGCACACAGAGTGCACGGGGCCTTCTGCCCAGTCTAACTATCAAGGCACAGCAGCTCCTTCCCAGTAAAACCACGAAAAGGTTAAAAGACGCTTTCAGTCTGCCCGTAGCCCTTTCCTACCAAGAAAATTCCAGCCGCAGAGCACAGCTGGCAACCTGCAAGGGTTAACGGCGCTAATCTTCGGCTGCTACTCTAATGAGTCTGACACACACCCCCCAACCTCCGGCGCGGCCCGAATCAGAGGCGCCTAGCCTGCTGCACACTGGCACGTCGGCCGGGCAGCGCCGCTCACCAAGCAGACGGGCGTAGCGGCCTGCCTTCGGCCCCCCACCGGCAGCCCAGGGCTGGATGCACTACCTGCCGCGGGGCAGGCAGACAGGCAGGGGAAGGCCTGGCGAAAAGGCTCAGCACTCGGCCCACGGTGCATCTCCTGCACCGACGAGGAGGCAGAGGCCACAGGGGCTCGCGTCCTAGCGCTCCCACCCGCCGCGGGCACTGACCAGGGTGAGGGCGGCGCGCGTAGCCTGGATCTTCCGCTTGCTGACGGCGCGCACCGTGGCCCTCACCACCGACGAGGCCATGATCCCCCTCCGCCCTGTCCTCTACCCTCTGCCATGGGCACCGCCGACGTCACGCAGTGACGCCACGGCGCACAGCACGCTTCCAACGCTCGCCCCTATTGGGCATCTGGTTGTGATCGGCAGGCAGCAGAAGGGGCGGCCTCGGGCAGGGCAGGGCGGTGTGATGCGCTAGAGGCCTGCGCCTAGAGATAAACAGCGAGCTTGGGCAGGGAGGCCACGGCAGGTGTTCTTTTTTTAATGCGGGCTGCCAGGGGAGGCGACAGACATATAGTTCTCTGCCTCTGAGTAAATAGTCCACATCCACGGGAAGTGCGGGCTGAGAACATGAATATTTATTGATGGTCGCAGAAACAAAAACAACTTTGCGTGAAGCGATGCGATACGAAGGGCTTGCACTGCGAACCCCAGGGGGCAGCGAATGGAGTTAAATCTGGTTGTTGGAAGTGGCGTTTCCCAGGGCTGAGTTTAGCGGCTAGTCTTGTTTACTATCTTTGTCAGTCATCTGGATGAGGAGATCAAGTGCACCCTCATTAAATTTGCAGATGACATAATATGAGAGGGAATGCTGATCTGCTTGAGGGTAGCAAGGCTGTACAGAGGTACCTGGACAGGCTGGATCGATGATCTGTGGCCAGCGGGATGAGGGCCCGGTGTCAGATCTTGCACTTAACGTCACACCAAGCCCATGCAATGCTACAGGCTTGTTAGAGTGGCTGTAAAGTCTCCTGGAAGAAAAGGACCTGGGGGTACTGATTGACAGAAGGCTGAACATGAGCCAGCACTGTGCTCAGATGGCCAAGAAGGCCATCAGCTTCCTCTTCTGTGTCAAAAATGTCCAGCACGGGTAGGAAAGTGATAGGCTTCTGTACTCAGCACTGGTAAGGCCGTGCTTCAAATGATGTGTGGAGTTTTACATCACTCACTATAAGAGGGACATGGATTTGCTTGTGTCCAGAGAAGGGCAACAAAGCCAGTGAAGGGCCTCTATGGAAAGTCTTATGAGGAGTAGCTGAGGCAACTGGGATTGTTTAGTTTGAAGAAAAGGAAGGTGAAGGACTCTGACTATTACCTGAAAGGAAACTGTAATGAGCTGAGTGTTGGTGGCTTTTCTCTCGTAACAAATGATAGGAGTAAATGGACTCAAGTTGCAACAGGGGAGGTTTAGGTTGAATATTAGAAGAAACTTCACTGAGAGGGTTATTAAACACTGAAACAGGCTTTCCCAGGGAGGTGGTTGAATCACCATCCCTTGAGATGCATAGATGTGGTGTTAAGGGACATGGTTTAACACCAGACTTGATTGAGATGATGGTTAGACTCAACTGACTAAAGCTCTTTTCTAACAGAAATGATTCCGTAATTTTGTCTGTGGAGTGATCTAGTTCAGACACAGTGAAGCATACAGAATACAGAGTCAGTACCCAGTAGAATCTTACAGAGTAAGACACTCTGTGTGTGTTTTTAGCTAACAGCTTCCTCCCTTCCTTCTGAGGAAGGGGCTATGCAAGGGCTGTGTGGTTAGAACCCAGCTACTGTTGTGGCACATAGACTAGTCTGACAGCTTAGAAGCTGCTGGAACTGCCCTGCCATTCTCAAACTGTACAAGACAGGCCAGGGAGGTACACTGCAGCAACTTCTGGGTATTTGCGAGTAACCCTGACAGCCTCAGTACAGGAAGACTAATCCCATTAATTTAAATTGAGCGATGGCTAAGTCAAAAGGAAAACAAGTAACTGTTTTTAATTTCTGCCAACATCATCCTTCAGTGTGCTTCACAATCCTTTAAACCTGTATTTACCTGCATTTGCAAAGTCCAAGCACAAGCAACATGTCCACATCTGTGGTGGAGGGCCCATAGGCCCAAAATAGGCTTATACATGTTTACCTATCAAACGGACACAAAGAGACACAAAAGGCCTGCTGCCATAAACTCTGGCTTGCCTAGGGCCTAGGTTGTGTAACAAGATTGTGTAAGCTCACACGCCTAGCTTATGGCCTACTGTGTGCAAGGCTTGTGCTCTCCCCATATTTGGGGGAGCCAGGCCTGTGGACCCTGCCTAATGTGGTATGGTTTGGCTAACTGCCATCCTGATTGGCTATTCTTGTGTCTAAGGGGCAATTAATCTCGGCCCACATTGATAAAAGGAGATATGCAGGTGAACAACGTGCTTTTGCTTCACTGCTTTGCTTCCCCGCTCTTTGCCATGCTCTCTCTGCTGTGCCCAGTTGTGCTGCTCTTGCACACTGCCTTATTACTTGCCTGGTAAACTCCACTGCTGTGATTTACCAAGAGCAGACCCTGGATGTCTGCATACGATCGGCTTCTGTGGTCAGTGTGACATCGTGCTGAGACTGCATGACATCCTGCCTTCTGCACTTGAAGCTCCTGCCTAGAATTCCTGGACATATACACAGATCGTCCAGAAGAAGCCAGGAGAAGGTGGTCAGAGATCGTCTGCGTCCTTTCCCCAGAAGCCGGGAAGATTCAAGATCCAACAAGACAGAATTCCCTGAAAGCATTTGGGCACTGTTTGGACTGTGGCTAGCCCCTGCGAGCGTAATTATAGTAATCTGTGAGTAAATGCTTTAATTGCCTTCTGCCATAGAGCAGAAAGAGCTTTAGCCCATTTAGTGGTCAAGTGGCATATTGACCCCAGACAGCATATTGACCGTGTTGATTCCCTCTCTGTTTATTGTTTGAATGTTTGCTAGTGTTTGGTGTTATTCCTACAATGTCTTCCATAACCATGTGTTGTAAAGGGGTTTAATTTGAATTTTGGGGAGATCCGAGGCCGATTTGATTGTTATTAATAATTTATTAATATATACACGAATTTCCCCAAACTTATATACAATAAACCCACACAAATCCTTTGTACACTGTTAGTGAAATCTCTCTAAGGAATGTCTATTTACAGTTGAATTGAACAATTTGGTATAGGTTTTAGAGAAGCTCCAATTGCTCGAATCAGAGAGTCTTGTGGCATAAAGTGCCACTGGTGGAGTCAATAAGGTTCCTTTGATGCCTGAATAAGAGAGTTTAAGTACTCAGAAATCAGAGTTTTGGTATCTGTGGTCCCCAAAATGAGGTGAAGGCAGTCACGGAGTTAATCCCCATGGGGATAACAGTTCTTCAGGTCCTGGGGCATGCTGTCTGAGAAGAAAACAGGAGGCAACAGGCAAAAGCCAAAGGCAAAAGCAAGGTCCCAAAGGCAAAGGAGGGTGCCTTGTTTACTTAGATTGCCCCATTTATTAGAAATGTATGGAGATTGATGGGTTTGTCGGCCATAGCACTGTCCAATAGGCTTCTGTCGTCAAGCAGGGACATACCAAATTTGGAAAGGTCCCCAGGTCTGGTACCCCCAAATACGGGAAGAGCACGAGCAAGCCACATGCTCAACACGTGAGCTTATGCAGCGTGACTATCCCGTGGGCCCTGAGCAGCCAGTCAGTGTGGCACTAGGCCCATGGTCTCCCCAGTGTGCCTTCAACGTGTTTACCTCTG
>WAAF01008410.1:0-51380 GCA_013400475.1 Tricholaema leucomelas
GTGCAGACTGCTGGCTCATGTTGAACTTCTCCACAGTCTAGCAATCACCACAAGCTGACAATGTAGTGTGTGGCAATAGAGTAGCCATAAAATATCTGAGAACATCTTATTTTAGACTACTCTAGGTGTGCAACTATTGATCTGCCAGGATAATTTGTTTAAGAATGATCTAATCATTGGCAGGTTACTACTTAAATGTTCTTTGACGTCTATGTATTTGAGTATATATAATATAACTATGATTCTCCAGAGCCAGATAGAAACACAAAATCACAGAATCATTTTGGTTGGAGAAGACCGTTAAGATCATCCAGTCCAACCACTACCTAACTAAACTGAATCTGACACTAAACCATGTCCCTCAGCACCACATCTCTGTGGCATTTAAACACCTCCAGGAATGGGGATTCAGCCACTTCCCTGGGAAGCTTTTTCCATTCCCTCAGAACTCTTTCAGTGAAGGATTTTCTAATATCCAACCCAAAGCTCCCCTGGGGCAACTTAAGGCCATTTCCTCTCATCGTATCACTTCTTACTAGGGGAAGGAGACCAACACCCATCTTGCTCCAGCCTCCTTTCAGGGAATTGTAGAGAACAGTGAGGTCACCTCTCAGCCACCTTTTCTCCAGACTAAACAACTCCAGTTCCCTCAGCTGCTCCTCACCATACCTATTCTCCAGAGCTCTGTGGACCTACTCCAGCATTTCAACATCTTTCTTATCACGAGGGCCCAGAACTGAACCCAGTGCTCAGGGTGTGGCCTCATTAGTGCTCAGTACAAGGGCAAATAAAAGTTTCTGTGTTTGAACACTGATCTGTCTGAATTATGTTTGGAAAGATAGTGTCCTGTGAGTAACTGAGGATTGGATTTGATGGAAATCCTAGCTAGAAATGTGGGCAGGCTAGGAACAGACTTCTTCACTGTCACCATAAATTCTTTGCTTGGCATTGCTCAAGCAATGATCATTCTTCACAACTATGAAGAAGAAATACAGAGGTAATGTGCGAAGTATCTGTTTTTCTTTAGAGCAGGATTTTAGTCTCATCCAGATGGAACAGCTTTTAAGATATTGGTATTGCTATCAGTATTGAAGGGATACCTCAGAAAGTCTGAACCTGCTGAAAAGTCACAAAATCATAGAATCATAGAATGAACCAGGCTGAAAGAGACCTCCAAGATCATCCAGTCCAACTTATCCAATCAACTAAACCATAGCACTGAATGCCTCATCCAGTCTTTTCTTCAACATCTCCAGGGACAGCAACTCCACCACCTCCCTGGGCAGCCCATTCCAATGCCAATCACTCTCTCTGTCAACAACTTCCTCCTAACACCCAGCCTAGACCTCCCCCAGCACAACTTGAGACTGTGTCCCCTCGTTCTGTTGCTGGTTGCCTGGCAGGAGACCAACACCCACCTGGCTACAGCCTCTCTTCAGGTAGTTGTAGAAAGCAATGAGGTCACCCCTGAGCCTCCTCTTCTCCAGGCTGCACACCCCCAGCTCCCTCAGCCTCTCCTCATAGGGCTATGTTCCAGGCCTCTCACCAGCTTCATTGACCTTTTCTGGATAAGTTCCAGTATCTCAATATCTTTCTTGAACTGAGGAGCCCAGAACTGGACACAGGTGTGGCCTGACCAGTGCTGAGTACAGAGGAAGAATAACCCACATGCTTAGCCTCCTCTGAACTGCCCCTCAGTGGCTGCCTAACCTCACACCAATTTATGCCCAGTATATACCTGTATTTCTAATGAAAATTCTTCACTTGTGGGTTACTTGAGGTCTTGCTAATCCAGTGGTCATTCACATGAGACAAATTCCCTAGCCACATGAAATCTTTGTTTCTTTCCATGTTGTTTTGTGAATGGACTCAAAAAGACAAAACAAATGCATATTTCATACACCCACTAATAAGACTGCACCATTTTTAACATCTCTTTACTATTAAGCAAGATAAAATTCTATGTACAGAACACATTATCTCGATGATCTTAAGAGGTCCCTCCCAACACCTACCACTCTGCAGTTCTGTGATGTTTAACATGTTATCTTAGATTGTAAGAGGAAAGAGTTGTTCTTTGCTCTGTTTGCTTGTTCTTCAAGCAAACAAGAATTTGATCTCCCATGGGTATTAAATAAAAGACAGCCACTTCACCTACATCTTTCTTGAGGTCAAATCCAGCATGACAGCTCTAACTACACAGAATATAGATCTGTCTATAGAATAGGCAGGAAAGGAGCTTCAAGAGGACATTTCTAATCCATCTACCTGTCCAAAAGAGGACCAAGATATCTGTGTTTTTGCTAAGACATTCTGTGAAGCCTGCTTTTCTAATAAGACTGCAAATGAGATGATCCATTTGTGGATCATACTGTGCTAGAGACAACAGTGGACTAGCACAAAGTAGGAAAGGTTGGTGGTATGACACTAAGGAAGCTGAACATCTCCAGTCTTCAGTTG
Source organism: Tricholaema leucomelas (assembly GCA_013400475.1). NCBI lineage: Eukaryota > Metazoa > Chordata > Aves > Piciformes > Lybiidae > Tricholaema lacrymosa > Tricholaema leucomelas. Next base: position 2,461 of record WAAF01008410.1, read on the forward strand.
TACAAAACTGTTAACAAGAGTTTCTAGTAGACAGCTGAAATGCATAGACGGACAAGAGTAATCAGGTTCAAGTTGTGCAAAGAGAGGTTCAGATTGGATATGTGCTGGCTTTAGTCTAATTGTAATATTTTACTGAGAGAAATTAAATCCTTAGCTGTGAGAAGAAAGAAGAAAAACAAAGTGCCCTATATCACCACTCCTCTGTTGAGAAACACAACTAGTCAAAATATAGCTAAGACAGGCACATCACACACACTGCTCAGCTCTTCACTTCAGGCTGTGCCTTCTTTCTGGAAGTCTGGTCTTTGTCTGATTCTGCCTTTAACTCTCTAGTCCACCTAGCCCCTGTTTCCTCTAACCTCCTTGTCATCTCTTTTTGACATCTCACCTCAGATCTCCAGATTTATCACATGAGATATACGTGGGTTGATCTGGCTATTTCTGAAGGCAGCGAAAGAGGCAGGGGGAAGGGGGTTTGGGTCAGGAGCCCTCCTGGGGACTCTGATTGTTTCTGGGAGGGGTATTGTGTTTCTGTGTTATTTTTAATTTGTATATAATTGTATGTATGCTTGTATATAGTGCTAAGCTGTAAATATAGCTTCATTCTTTAATTTCCAGCCATCTGAGTCTAGTCTGGGTGATTTTCTTAAGCGTGGGGGGGGGGTAACTCTCAAACTATCAGAGGATATTAGCAAAAAATTCTTCACAGAGAGGGTTCTCAGCCATTGGAACAGGCTGACCAGAGTAGTGGTGGAGTCCCCACCCCTGGAGGTATTGAAAAGTTGTGTGGATGTGGTGCTGAGGGATGTAGTGCTGAGGGATGTGGTTTAGTGGCAGTGGCTTAGCAGTAATTGTGGGATTAAGTGAACAGTTGGACCTGATGATCTCAAAGGTCTCTTCCAACCTCAACAGTTCTATAATACTGTGATTCCATGGCTTTAGGTATGCATCTTTTTGTCTGGAAAAGAGCTTTATGCAAAGCTTTAACTGCAGTTTTATGCTTTAGCTCAGATATGTGGAAAGCTGCAGTGGGTACAAGTGATTCAATCTGTGTCATGATCTCCTTACCAGCCACCCCAACGTTATTTCATCAAGGGCTTCAAGTGGTGAAACCAAGACAATGATCAAACCTTTGCTGGACACCATCACATATGTCACAAACTGAATGTTTACACCTACATGGTACAGCAACAAGTGTCCACTGTAGTAGAACCTGACCATTAAACACCATGAATGCTCAAGCAGCCTTAGAGATGTCCAGGAGCAAACACTTTTACTTTACCAAAGAAAAGTTCAAAATCTTATGCTATAGATGACTCTAGAACTAAAAGACAAATGGACAAATGTTTTGAGGACCTATGTTTTCAATTTATATGCCTAATATTGTTGTTTGAGGGCTAACATCTCTCCTAGATTTAGCCATTAGTCTTGGAGCACAGAGCTAAATTCACCTCCGAAGTAAACAACAGCAACTCTATTGGAATAACAGAAGAGAAATGAATTTGCTAGATGTATTTGGCACATAATCGTTAATGTTCAGAGCTACACAGAGTACAAGTGCCTACTTTTTTACTGAGAGCAGTTATCCCTCTCAGAACCTATTTAAATAGACCAATGTAACAGTAAATTGCACTTCTCTTTCATGAAACAGATCAAAGCTTTATGTAGAAAAGCTAAGTAAATCTAAATTGCCTAACCTGAAATTGTGATACAGTTGATAGCTTTCTTTCAATTTTATTCAGCCTTTTATTTTCCCCTGAATGTATTCACTAAAAATAAACTATTAAATATTCAGGCTCGTGATTGCATGAAAAGACCTTTTCACTGAAGACAGTATTTCTCCACCGAAATCAGTTGTTACATGTGCTCAGACTGGTATTAGAGGACCTTCCCATAAGTGGTCTGTGCTTTCAGGGAGGTTTCATCCTGTTAATTAAATCATTAATACTCTGTTATCTAAATTTCAATTGACATATTTACATTTTAATGGAATTATCACCTTTTTTTTTTTTTTTTTTTGCCCCTCTGTTAAAGAAAGGAAAAAAAATCCTTATGTAATTCTTTTAATTGCTACTAATTATGTTAAAGCAGGACTTCTTTTTCATTAAAAGAAGAGAAAGAACAAATCCTAAGGAGTCAGACCACAAGTGACAGGCAATGAATAAAGGTCAATCGCTGAGTGTTAGGTTTTTGGTACGCAATGTGACTGCAAATTCTAAAACTAACGTTTTCCATGACTGACTAACAGCACTAAATGTTCATCACACACTTTAAGCAAAGATCAAAAGGTTGGGAAAAGAAGAACATACAATGAGAATCCATGTCGGTGCTCTCTTCTCCCAAATTACTGATGATAGGACAAGAGGAAAATGGCCTCAAGTCACGTCAGGGGAGGTTTAGGTTGGATGTTCGGAGGAAGTTCTTTACGGAGCAGGTGGTCAGGCACTGGAACAGGCTGCGCAAGGGAGCTGGGGGAGTTGCCATCCCCGGAGGTGTTTAAAACAGGAGTGGATGTGGCTCTTGAGGCTATGTCCTAGTGATCAAGGATGTTGGGATGAAGGTTGAACTGGATGATCCTGGTGGTCCTTTCCAACCATAGCAATTCACAGTGATTAGATGTTGTGCTGAGGGATTTGGTTTAGTCAAGGGCTTGTCAGTGTGATTCTATGATCTACTTCAAACTCCCCTGCCATGGGCAGCAGCACCTCCTACGAGACCAGCTTGCTCAAGGTCCCATGCAATCTAGTTTTCAATACTTCCAGGTTTGGAATAGAATAGAAGAGAATCAACCAGGTTGGAAGAGACCTCCAAGATCATCCAGTCCAACCTATCACCCAGCCCTATCCAGTCAACTAGACCATAGCACTAAGTGCCTCATCCAGGCTTTTCTTGAACACCTCCAGGAACAGCGACTCCACCACCTCCCTGGGCAGCCCATTCCAATGCCAATCACTCTCTCTGTGAAGAACTTCCTCCTAACATCCAGCCTAGACCTCCCTCAGCACAACTTGAGACTGTGTCCCCTTGTTCTGTTGCTGGTTGTCTGGGAGAAGAGACTAACCCCCACCTGGCTACAAACTCCCTTCAGGTAGTCTCCCCACTTCTCTGGGCAACCTGTTCCAGCACCTTTTGGAGAATAATTCCAAATATTCAAAGTATTTTTTGCACATTTATACAAATGATTAGATCAGCAAGATCTAATCAAAATCTAACAGGCACTCAGCTTGATCCAAAGCTGTACTACTACTCAAGGTAGGCTGAACACACTGACTTTTCCATGAACATTAAAGGGATATCACTGGGCTACAGACCAATTGAAAATGAAGTTGCTTAAGTGATGATCTTTTCAAAATGGACTCAAATTCACAACTAAATTTTTCTTTTCTTCCTAGTGGTGTGAGCAATGGAATTTAACAGCTTTCCCTGCAGCTTCCATTGGATTGTTTTAGGTGGGTAGCTGCAAGCTCACAGACATTTATGCACATTCTCACCTTTTCAATTTGCATATGTACAGATTTAAATATTACTCAATGGGGGAAAAGTTCTAATGTTGTTGCTGAAAGAATAAGAAAAGTTTTACATAAACATTGAATAGACAAGGGAATATGCCATAATTAATCACACAGTTTTTACTTTCCTGTGGCAGTGGTTCTCCCTCTATGCTACTTATCTTTCGAGCTCTCCAATTAACAGCCCCAGCATTCAGGATATGGTGTTTTGGTCAGAGGTTAAAAATGCAAAATAATTCATTGGATCTTTGATCTGTTTCTAAGCACTTGCTCTAAGTTTATTGTGCCCTTGAGGTTGAGACATAGTATAGCACACCCAGCAATCATTCCCAAATCCGTTTCATCTTTCTTGGCTTATTTTAGGAGTAAAAACCAGAACAGATGTCAGAAGGTTTTATGTTTTCCCCCATGTTCCCCTAGACATTGTTTTCTTTTTCCTGACAAAACATTTAAAAATTAGAATGTGTATTGTTTTGGTAAACAGGGACTGTCATTAACCTTTTAATTTCCCTCGACGGGATGTCTGACACGTATCCACTATGACATTTACATAGCCTTATGTTGCAAGCTTGTGTCTTCACACATCTCCTTCTACAGCTTTAGCTGTGTCAGACAAGACAGCCCTGAGTTTCTGTCACTCAGAAAATTATTCTTCTGTTCAGGCATTCAAACTGTATTTCATGAAACCAGCTTTATCAGATAAAAATTTATCTTACCCTTACCCCTCTCATACTGAACTTCAGACTAAAGGATATCTGAAACATGATTTCTTCCCGTTGGAATCGTAGAGTAATAATGCTACACTGTGCTGAGTTGGCCTCACTGGGACTGTGCAGGAGTGGGAAAGAGATGGGCTCATACCAATATGGTACATAGGTGGTCAATCCGTTTACTGAAGCTAAGAGTGATGCTTATATAGTAGATTGGATACACGCATATGTAATTCTGACAAGTTTCTCTAGCCAAGACATTTGCTTGTTCTCAGGGCTGACCAGCCTGTCCCCTCTTCGAGGCCCCCTCGCCCAGCTTAGTTTACAGACAGCAGCTAAAACTTTCCCAGCTTCTACCCAAGGCTGCTTCCCTGCAGCTGCACCTCTTATCAGTTCTCAGCCTGTTTGGTTACTCAGCCCTGTTCAAACCCCTGGCACACTGTACCAGTGATAATTGTCTTCACTTTGAGAAAGACACTGAGGTGCTGGAGTAGTTCCCAAGAACTGCAATGAAGGTGGTGAGGGGTCTGGAGAGCAGGCCTGGTAAGGAGCAGCTGAGGGAACTAGGGTTGTTTATCCTGGAGGGAAGGAGCCTAAGAGGAGGCCTTCTCCATCTCTACAACTTCCTGAAAGGAGGCTGGAGCTAGGTGAGCGTTGGTCTCTTCTCCCTAGTAACAAATGATAGGATGAGAGGAAAGAGCTTCAAGTTGCACCAGGGAAAGTTTGTGTTGAATATTAAAGAAAATTCTTGACTGAAAGGGTTCTCAGACACTGGAACAGGCTGCCCAGGAAGGTGGTTGAGTCCCCACCCCTGGAGGTGTTTAAAAGGTGCAGAGATATGGTGCTGAGGGAAACAGGTTATAAGAAGAAAATGTTAATCCTTGTTAATGTTGTCTGTGCCTGCCACATAGGAGAGCACAAGGGGATGCTGAAAAAAAAAAAAAAAGGGAGAACCAGAGAAAGAAAGAGAAAGGAAATGCAGCCCCCTCACCATCCCACAGAACTTATTGTTATTATTATTGTTATTATTGTATGTCTTTGTTTCTTGAGTGCTTGGTTTTTTTTCAGTGAAGAAGTGGGAAAGAGTTTGCCAAGTTTTCTTTATCAGAAATTCCTCCTACCTCTAATATATTTGATCTGTGGTTCAGCAGAGCAAGAAGAGGGACAAATAAGTGGATATGCTCTTCCACTTTTCAGGACATTACCCTTTGCAGTTTAACAGTGTTAATCGATCATGAGTAAAAGTCTTTAGTAACGCCATGAGTAAAGCATCAATCCAATTCGGGGTTTCTTAACTACATAAGATTACGTAAGAAAACAAACACTATCAATTTGAGCAAGTTCAAATTCTAACATCCCTTGTCCTTCTGAGATGACCTGCTTATAACAGCTACAGAGACAGATTTGAAGAGCCATTTCAATGTGAAGCTGACTCTTATCAAGCAGTTCCAGGTTTTTTCCAGATTTTTCCTGGCTCTTTTTAATGTGCCTTTGTACACCAGCGAGTGGTAGCAGATGAACTCCTGCATCTTTAAGTATGCAATCAGCACTGCATGGATCAAGGCAGGAACCAGAATATTCATGATCTGTTGAAAATCATAACTTGAGCAATGCTCCTTTTTATTTCTTGTAATCTCCTCAGCAGTCTTCCGGAAACAACACAAAAGCTGGAGATATGGCAAAATATCCCTCTAAGCCTTAACCCTTCTTTTCCCAAGATTTAGTAAGGCTACTTGTTGGATGTGGGGGGCTTTTATTCTAAGTGCAAGGTTCCAATCCAAGTGGAATTAAAAAAAAAAATCATAGAATCAAGCAGGTTGGAAGAGACCTCCAAGATCATCCAGTCCAACCTAGCACCCAGCCCTATCCAGTCTACTAGACCATGGCACTAAGTGCCTCATACAGGCTTTTCTTGAACACCTCCAGGGATGGTGACTCCACCATGTCCCTGGGCAGCCCATTCCAATGCCAATCACTCTCTCTGGGGAGAACTTCCAGCCCTGGCACAACTTGAGACTGTGTCCCCTTGTTCTGTTGCTGGTTGCCTGGGAGAAGAGACGAACCCCACCTGGATACAACCTCCCTTCAGGTAGTTGTAGACAGCAATGAGGTCACCCCTGAGCCTCCTCTTCTCCAGGCTAAACACCCAGATCCCACAGCCTCTCGTCATAGGGTTTGTGTTCCAGGCCTCTTTCCAGCTTTGTCGCCCTTCTCTGGACACGTTCCAGTATCTCAACATCTCTCTTGAATTCAGGAGCCTAGAACTGGACACAGGACTCAAGGTGTGGCCTGACCAGTGCTGAGTACAAGGGAATAACCTCTCTTGTCCTACTGGCCACACTATTCCTGATACAGGCCAGGAGGCCATTGACTCAAATGTACCATTTAAGTATCTAGTGTGTATAGGATTAACTTACTGCTACTAAATACCCACACATCTTGGATTTCAGAAATGTCAGGATGTATTTTGATACTTTCATTAAGATTTTTTTTTTAAGACTTTATCTGGGGACATTCAAAACCCACCTGGATGTGTTCCTGTGTGACCTTCTTTAGGTGAACCTGTCTTGGCTGGGAGGCTGGACTCAGTGATGTCCAGAAATCCCATCCCTATCATCCTGTGATTCTGTGATTCTCTGACTCCCTGATTCTGTGTATTTGTAGTAAAAGAAACAAAGAACTTGAGGATCTTTTGTTATTTTGTTTGTTTGTTTGTTTTGTTTTGTTTTACATTTAATACTGCAAAATAGACTGGAGAATTATAGATTCATAGAATGCATGGTATGGGAATTGCAGCAAATTGCAGCACAAGAGCTTCCACCTCAACACAAGGGGGAACTTCTTTACTGTAAGGGTCACAGAGCACTGGAATGGGCTTCCCAGAGAGGCTGTGAGGTCTCCTTCTCTGGAGACTGTCAATGCCTGTCTGGATGTGTTCCTCTGTGATCTGTATTAGATAGGTATTGTCCTGCTCTGGCAGGATGGTTGGACTTGACAATTTCTTTGGGCCCCTTCCAACCCCTAACATTCTGTGATCCTGTGATCCTGTGTGAAGGGAGCTTCAAAGGTCATCTTGTCCAACTCCCCTGCAGTGAGCAGGAACATCTCCAATTAGATCTGAGTACATCTTTATTTTAGCTACCATATATATTTTCCAGAAGGCTTGGTAGAATGCTAAAGTTGATTTGGGAAGCCTTAAGCCACACGGTAAAAATTCACTAGGGCTCCTGTCAAACATGATTCTTCAACTTCACTTCTTTATTAGTAGCATATTCTTGGACCTCTCTTTTTTTCCAGGAGCATGGAGAGGTATTTGGTCAACCTATTGGGACTTTTTATTTTGTGAGCATCTATGCCTGCATACACATAAAGCAGTAGGCAAGGTTCTCAGAGTAAAACTGCCATTCAAACCCATTTGTATTGATTGATGCTTTAAATATTTCGATCTTAAAGTCCTACTGTGCTGTTAAAGACCCTCGTCACCAATTTGTGCTTTATGACTCTTTTGGCACAGCAGATTTTCTTTGCAAATTGTCAAAACTCAAAAGTGCTTCCATCTTGCCAAACCTGCACATTAATCACCTCGCTAGTGTGTAATGAAATTATCTCAAAACTGGAGAGCTTTCACTCTGGACCGAGGTTGTTTACCAGTGACTAAGACGTTTTTAGGTGTTTAACACTGCAAAGCTCTCGTAACTTTCAAAGTGCAATTTAGATTTTTCCTTCTGCACTCTGGCAAAGAGACTCATTAACTCCCCACAGGTATGATCCATCAGCCTAATCTTCTGCCCATCTTGATCCAAATCTACTTCTCGGGTATGCGTGCTGTGGGAGGGAATCTCCTCCTCAGTAATTCAATCTCTCTTGCACTCTCTGTGGAGAGGAACAAAGGTTCTGCCTCCTCACCCAATTCCCTGGAACTCTTGGCACAATGAGTTCAATGTCTGGTGTGACTCAGACCAACTCAGTCACACTATTCCCATTGCTTTCAGCTTTTCATGGAAACATAAAATTGCTTTGGTCGGAAAAAACTCTAAGATCATCAACTCCAACTCAACCATTTAATTCTACCAAGTCTGGTGCTAAACCATGTCCCTCAGCACCACCTCCAGGGATGGGGATTCAGCCACCTTCCTGGGCACTTGTTCCAGTGTCTGAGAACCCTTTTAGCAAAGAAGTTTCATATCCAGATTAAACCTCCACTGGTGCAACTTGAGGCCATTTCCTCCTGTCCTATCACTTAATGCTTGGGAGAAGAGACTAAACCTACCTGACTCCAAACTCCTTTCAGGGAGTTATAGAGAGGAGAATATCTCCCCTCAGCCTCCTTTGTTTCCAGACTAAACAATGCCAGATCCCTCAGCCGCTCCTCACAAGACCCGTCTGTGCTAGTTTGAGCCTAGCTAGAATGTTTTGGTGAGAAGGACTAGATCATAGGCTGTGAAATGAAAACAATGGTGAGGTCTACTTCCCTCACAGCCTTGCTGAGATGTGTAAAAAAGAAAAGGAAAACATAGATTAGGTCACTTGCTCTCTTCACTCTGGGCTTTGCTCTCAGCTCTTCACCCACTGGGGAGCTGGGGCTGCTGGCTGAACTCCATCTTGCTTTCTAACCTCACCCTCCATTGGCTGATTCACCTTTGCTTCTTAATCCCCCTGGCCGAACCTCCATTCTTCCTTGGGACTGGGGTAAGGTTGAGAGGGGTAGGGGGAAGGTGAGGGGGTGGTTGAGAGCCCCTCCTGGGGACTCAGGTTTCTGGGAGGGCTGTTGTGTTTCTGTATTACCTTTTTACCTTGTCTATTTCTGTCTGTAACTGTATATACTGTAAATATCTGCTCGTATATTGTGCCAGCTGTAAATATAAGCTTCATTCATATTTCCAGAGCTGGCTGAGTCTAGTCTGGGTGATTTCTAAAGTGTAGGGGGGCAGGGGACACCCAAACCACCACACTGTCTTCCAGACCTTTCACCAGCTTGCTCTTCTTTGGACATGCTCCAGAGCCTCAATGTCTTTCTCACAGTTAGGGGCCCAAAACTCAACCCAGTACTCGAGGTGTGGCCACACCAGTGCAGAGTACAGAAAGGACAACCACACCTATACTCCTGCTGGCCACAGTATTCCAAATACAAGCAGGATGACACTGACCTTCTTGGTCATTAGTCATCGACTATTTTGCCTACAACTCACTACAACTCCATTTTACCAACTTAATCAATGTTTGGAATCTGAACGCTCCAAAGTTTGGGAAGAGGAGGTGGGGATTTGAGTGTTTAATAGCCTATTCACAACCACACTGCTATCTCGCCCTTTTCCTGACTGACAAAGTAACTGACAGAGGTCAACTTCAGTCAGTCTGTTGTGATTTTACTGGCAGCAGCTGCTTGTCAGAATGAAATAAATTCATGATCTGTAACTCTTCTTGCTGTTAACATTTCAACAACAGCAGGACTTTTCCACTTGGGGTGTTTCCTTACTGGGCTTTAGGCTTGTTACTCGGTCGGGTTCAAGATTTGCTTAGAATTGTGATGGGGGTTTCATGGATTCAGTACCTGAGTTTAAATAAAGTAGTGTAACTCTGAATAATCTTAACAGTTGTAGCTCACCCATGTAAGAGATGCCTAAAAGTGCTGTTTCTTTGCGGGGAAAGTGAGAATTTCTTTCAGTAAATACTGTGTGCACATTCAATCAGAAGATAACCTTTGAATCAAAGAGCTTTAAAACCTCCAGAACACCTAAATGTGAACCACATGGTGTGCTAATGACTGACAAACTGATTATTCTTTTTAATAAAATCCTTCCCATTTTTAGGAAAATAAGGAGAAAACCTCTTGAGCCTCCTCCTGCTCCCTTGAGAATCTTTGTTTCGTATTTTTTTTCTCTAGTTTTGAAGAGAATAAAATATCTCTGCTTTCAAAGATGTCCCAGGAATGTGGTGTTGATAAAATTACAAAAAGCTTTTTAAGAAGCCACACCTAAAATATCTCATGTATTTCCTTGCAGCTAGTAGTAGTCCCTTTGAAGGTGCCTTCCTGCTCTTAAGTCAGAAAAATTAAGGACTCATTGCAGGTTAATGTTGAGCAGAAGAGTGGAGATGGGATAGCTGTGCGGACAAGCTTCCCTACACCACAGTTCCATCCCCTTCCAACCCATTCACCTGTCCAGGAACCACCCAAGAAACATGAGGTAAAGTCCCAGATCAGCTGCATGAGGGGGTTTCCCAAAAAGCCAACTGCATCCTGGGCTGCATCAAACAGACTGAGAGGTGATTCGGACACTTTGCTCTGGTGGGACCCCACATGGCATCATGCATCTGCCTCTGAAGTGCCCAACACAAGCAGGACATGGATGTGTTGGAGAAGATCCAGAGGAGGCCACAAAGATGATCAGAGGGATGAAGCATCTCTCCTGTGAGGACAGAGTAAGGGAGCTTTTTCTGCTCAGTCTGGAGAAGAGAAGGCTGCAGACAGAGGCTTCTGAGACAAGGCTCTGGAGACCTTATAGCAGTCTTCCAGTACCCAAAGGGCTCCTGCAGGGAAGCTGGGGAGAGACCTTTTACCAGAGCATGTAGAATTAGGACAAGGGGCAATGGTTTTAAACTAGAGAAGGGTAGATTTAGATTGGACTTTGAGAAGAAGTTATTTACAGTGAGGGTGGTGAAACAACTACAGGTTGTCCAGAGAAGTTGTCCAGGGGGAAAACTACAGGTGTGCTAGAGAAGGTGGGGATACCTCATTCCTGGAATTATTTAAGACCAGGCTAGATGAGGCTTTGAGCAACCTGGTCTAGCAGGGGATTTCCCTGTCCATAGCAAAGGGATTGAAACTAGATGATCTTTAAGGTACCTTCCAACTGAAGCCATTCTGTGATTCATGATAATCACCATGAGTCACAAACCCATGAGATCTTTCCTGCATTGCTGGTTTCTCAGCAGCTGGGGACATTAGCATCACTCAGATGTCCATAGGTGTACAGACTACCTCACACTTTTACCAGCAGCATCAGAATCTAATGAGGTAGAAAAAGCTTAAATTCTGACAGTGATTCCTGTTCTCTGACTTAGAAGTTTCCTTTCTGGAAATATCTGGGCATAGAAATCTTCAGTACACTATAAGAAGACTTACAAATATTTGATGAAGGTGACAATGCCACAGTCTGGATAACTCAGGCACTGTGATTGCATAGTACTCAAGCCTTAGTCATCTGTACTGAGCCATGCTAAAGATGCTCTATAGCCTTTTTTTAGTTTCTCCCTCCCTCATCAATTTTTGACCAGTAACAATGGAATTATTGAGCATTTTTAAGTTGCAAAACACCACAATTTAAAATATTTGAGATTACTATTAAGACAATTAGAGTAAGTCTACTATTAAGAGAGTTAGAGTGAGCCTAGTGGAAGGTGTCCCTTGGGAAGTTGGAACTAGATGATCTAATTGCCACCTTGAACAGGGACCTGCAAGAAGCCTTCAAGAAGGCTGAAGAGGGACTGTTTATGAAGGCCTGTAGTGATAGAATGAGGGACAATGGTCTGAAATTAGAGAAGAGTAGATTTAGATCAGATGTTAGGAAAAAAGTTCTTTGCAGTAAGGGTAGTTGAGCGTTGAAAAAGGTTGCCTAGAGAGGTGGTTGAGGTCCTATTCCTGGAGATATTCAAGGTAAGGCTCAACAAGGCTCTGGGTGACCTGATCTAGTTGAGGATATGCCTGCTCACTGTAGGGGGGCTGGGCTAGATGACCTTTGGAGGTCACTCCCAGCCCAGGTGATTCTGATTCTATGATCCTTAGGGTTCTTTCCAACCTAAACCAGTTTACGATTCTATGAAGTGTGACTAAAATGAATCACTGCATTTCACTCGTGGGTATTAAAATCATCATTGTTCTTCACCAAACCTGCCTGATTCTCATCTTTGTCCACATCTGGCATCAGAATTTTGAATGTGGAAGCAGTCCAAGACTGTCTGCAGTCTAGGTTTCTTTTAACACTCAGTATTTTTATAATACCTGAAAACTTTTTAGTTAACCCCCATGTCCATCAGCACACTGAGTTTGTTAACAAAGATACATTGCTTCATGCTGATGGGAGCTGCTTAAAAGACTGGCCTGAAATGTAAGCTTGATCCTTAGATGAGGCCTATCTTGCTTCAGTCTAATTGTCCACAGAAATAAGCAACATAACTAAACAGACATTGAAATGACAATTATTAGGGCAAAGTCAAAAACCTGTGAAGGTTTAATATGAGCTTGGAAGAGATTTTGCATGTTTGTCAGCTTTCACAGAGAGGGTTAACAGGCTTTACTTTGTTAAACAGCTAATTCCAAACAAATAACCTGACAAACTAATTACATCTCAGATTTGCAGAAATAAACGTGCTCATTACAAATATAATGAACTGAAAAGCAAACCTCTAGAGAAGAATATAAAATTAGTAAAGAACATAGATATGTTTGCCAGGAAAACACTGGTGGGTACCTAAATATCTCCTGAGAAAGCAAGTTTGGTGAGCCTGACACTAAACACTGTAGGCAAACAAAGGTACTCAAAAGACTAAGGAGCGAGGAGAGCTAATATGCTTAGCAACACTTTGGCTTCTGATGGTGAAGCTGGAGACAGGAAGCAAACTGTAGAAAAATTAACTTACAGCAGAACCAAAAATCCATGCTCTGAGGAGTATCTCATAAATGTAAAATCCACTGCTGGAAGAGCTAGAGTGGGAGCATTTAGATAAAGCTACTCTGCCTTCATAAAGAAAATTAGATCTGATATGCATTGCTGCACACACACACTCAAAAAAAAAAAAGAAGAGAGAATAATAGCTGCAAAAGTTTCCAAAACTAATTTTTGTCAAAGATTCTTTCACAAATGAACAACACATAATTCATCTTCATCCAACTGCTGCTCAGATTTTAGCCAGATTTTAGAACAGTAATGGAAGAAACCAATGTCTCAGCTGTATTTGTGATCACACAATTTTATATTGTCTTATCAAATAAGGTAGGAGAAAATAATCTTACAGGTCACTTCTAATGAAGAAATTGAATCTGATTAACAGTAAGACCTAGATGTAGCCTAAATCAGTGTTTTGATTTTCCCTCTGGTCAGACAGGTTATGTCCAGTATTACTAAGGGAACATTAGACAACTGGGACATAAAGAAAAACTCTATCTTGTGTTATTCTAGACATAAGTATGATGTATAGATTCAAGACACTCTCAGAAAAGAAAGTCTCAAGAACAGGAATTTATATAGAAATATAAACCCAAGACATTAATCTGTCCATGCCATAGTGTAGGCTGTGAAATTTCAGTGCCCCAGAGAGTCTCATATACTTCACACTTTGGCTAGGATCTGAGAACCTCTCCTGGCTAAAATGAAGACTTCAGGGACAGGATTTTCAGAGGGACTCTAAAAAGTGATAAAACAAGAGGAAATGGCACCAAGAGAGGCTTAGATTGGATATTAGGAAGAATTTCTTAACTGAAAGTGTTATCAGGCATTGGAACAGACTCTCCAGGGAGGTGGTAAAGTCATCATCCCTGGAGGTATGTAAGAGTAGTTTAAATGTAGTGCTCAGGGATATGGGTTAGTGAAGGACATGTCAGTGTTAAGCTAATAATTGAACTCTATAATCTTAAAAATCTTTTCCAGTCCAGACAATTCTTTGATCTGTGATTCAGATGAGGTTGCCAGACAAGATATTCTTTAGTGCCTTTGCAGAACAACTTTATTCACCTTTATTTTGTTAAGAGAAGAATTAATGTGAAGGCTTTCTCCTGTCATTTTATGGTATGCTAGAACTTAGATAGTAAGTGTAACAGATTTCACAGATTCATGGAATGGTTTGAGTTGGAAGAGACTTTAAACATCATCTAGTTCCAACTCCCCTGACACAGGCAGGGACACCTTCCACTAGACCAGATTGCTGAAGACCTTGAACACCCCCAGGAAGAGGGCACCCATGAGTGCCCTGGGAAATGTGTTCCAGTGTCTCACCACCCTTACTGTAAAGAATTTTTCCTAATATCCAGTCTGAATCTACCCAAGCTTTAATCAATTAATCTCTTGATTATTTATGTCTTTATTACTTATGTTGGCAAATTCAGAAGCGCCAGCGGCGTGAGGTTCAGTGTTACACACTCAGCAACAAAGGAGTAGACTGGAATCTTGGGGTTCAAAAGTTGTCTATCATTACCTTATGTCTAGTTAGCTCATCATATAATTACAGCAGAAATTACACAGTGTTGTAATACTTGTAGCACACTCTTTGTGTCTTATAGGACCATAAATTCATAGAATTGTTTTGGAAAGAAAAGACCTTTAGGATCATTGAGTCCAACCATCGATTTAAGACCACCATGACCATTAAACCATGTCCCAAAGTGTTATGTCCACACTTTCTTGAACACCTTCACAGATGAGACTCCACCACCTCCTTGGGCAGCCTGTTCCAATGCCTGACCACACTTGCAGGAAAGAAATTTACCTTCCAGATAAATACAGACTTTCTTCTCTTTCATTACATTATTGCTAATAAATATATCATATGATTGCTTTTTAAAATGTTATTTATAATATTATTATATTGATATGTTCAATAAACACAAGAGGGAGTTATGTGGTGCATAGAATCATAGAATCATAGAATGGTTTAGGTTGGAAGGGACCTCAAGGATCATCCAGCTCCAAACCCCTGCCATAGGCAGGGACACCTCCCACTAGAGCAGGTTGCTCAAGGCCTCATCCAGCCTGGCTTTAAACACCTCCAGGGAGGAAGCATCCACAACCTCCCTGGGCAACCTGTGCCAGTGTCTTACCATCCTCACTGTAAAGAACTTCCTCCTAACATCCAGTCTAAATCTCCCCTCTGCCAGCTTAAACCCATTCNTACCAAAGAGCAGCAGATAATAAAAAATAAATAAATCAGAGTTACACAGTATATATTCACCCCATGAATCCTGTTTATATATATGTATATATAAATATATAAAGTGATATCAAGCCACAGGCTGTTTGCCCAATTAACCAATTAACAAATAAAAAGAGCTTACAACTGAGAGGCAGAATGATGTGACTATTTTCATATACCTTATAATTCTCTTTTTTTCCCCCCATACTAATAATAATTCATGTTTTAGAAGCACAAGCATTATACAACTGTCCCACAGAAAGTAAGTTAGAAGTAATATGCACATAAAAAGATCAAATCTGAGCCTTCAGATGTTTCACAGAATATTTTTTTCTTGAAACTGAGTGGCTTTTAAAGTTCAGAATTTCATGAAAGGCAATCTTTGGCTAAAATCAATGTACCAGCAAGATAAAAGGTGTAACAATATGACTGCAGTGATCAAAGCTTTTCAAAAGAATGATCCACTCTTTTTTAAACCACATCCCAGGCAACAAGTCCTTTAAAGGCAATATGGATTGTACCAAAGGCAGAACTGATGAAACTCTGTAAGTCCCCCAAGAAATACACCACTTATGTTTTACTACAGCAGATGCTTTAGAAGTGACAATGACTTGACAAAAAATAGGTTATTTTGGGTACACTGTACAAAAAAAAAAAACCACCAGAAAAACTAGGCAGTAATGATTAGAGATAGTAGTAAAAAATAGCTTGAGAAAATGGGTCTGTAGCAAAGTCCTGTGCATAAATTCCACAGCCTTCAGTTGCAGTAGGAGAAAGCTTTAGCTAAATGGGTTGTTACTCTCACTTGGGAGAAAAGAACACATTTTGCCCTTTCTCCAGCAGCATGAACTCAAAGTTGGCATGCAACATTCAGCTGCAGGAAAAGTAGGGTGATGAAAAACCCCATTTAAAACTTCTGTGTCATAAGGAGTAAGAAAACGCTCAGAGGATGACTGGTTAGGTACCACATTTTATGTGTGAATATTTTTACTACTTTTGTGCTTGCCTTACAGGGCAGGAGCAACTCAAACTTCATCCTCTCTGCTCACTGTACGAGCTACATGGGATGTGGTAGCATCAATCCTTTTTTTTGTGATAAGGTGCAACTGTATCTAAGAAAGCTTATCAGAATTACCTTGTGCTTGCCTTACAGGGCAGGAGCAACTCAAACTTCATCCTCTCTGCTCACTGTATGAGCTATATGGGATGTGGTAGCATCAATCCTTTTCTTTGTGATAAGGTGTAACTGTATAAGAAAGCTTATCAGAATTCGCATTAATTGGACCTTTTGTTGCTTGGTCATACTGGAAAAGAGGTGTCAGGAGGGTTCCAACTGTCTCTCTTCTGCTGACTAAAGGGGTAATGTAGTTCTGGTTTTCTAACAGTTTGGAGTTTAGTAAGCCAAAGGATTTTCATGGTTGATAAGGGGTGTGGGAGAAATAAAGGGATAATATCTTTATACCACAAACCAAAAGTTTGATTGTTACCGGTCTGGAGATGGCATAGGAAGTATCAAAATCAAAAGAAGATTAGCTGAAGGTCATGTAGCTGTCTGTTGACATACCAATAGCTGCCCCTAGAGAAGAGACCTCAAAAACATCATTACAGTATCTTTCTTCAGTGAATGAAGCCAAAAGCAGCTTGACTATGCCAGGAAATACTGTAGAATGACTTGCTCTAAAGAACAATTTGACTGCTGAAAGCACCAAATCAATACAGAACTGCAGGTGGCAGACCTCAGAAACCAGTCTTCAACATCAGGTAATATTCTGGACTTCATGGACTGGCCAATTCTTAAGAAAGTCCACAGCAATTACATGATCCCACTGATAGATTAATTGCTTCTAATGTCATGAATATATATATACACCTATATTTAAATATTGATAATACTGTATTATAGCTAAAGAAATTGTAACTCTTCAGCCCAGCACATCACTTTGATATTAACCCCTGGTTCGGGTTGAGATTTGAGATGAAAGTTCTGATTCATTTCAAGAGCAGTGACATCACATCAGACATTTCTGGATTTGCTCACTGCTTCTCCAGGTGGTGTTATTATGGAACAATGTGAGGAATATGTGTACAGTTCCTCAGACCTGCTGAAAAGGTCACAGTTGACCCTTCTCAAAGATTTTTAAAGGGAAAAAAATAAAACCTGGGGAAGAGTGATTTCACTCAAGATTAGTGGCATTGCCTGTTCAAGGTGAATGACAGATTTTTGGAAACGCCATTGCAGTTTTCTTGTTTTCTATTTTTCCTTTTTTTTTTTCTCCTAGAAACCTGAAAAAACAAACAAACAAACAAAAAAAAAAAACCCCAAAAACCAAAAACACAGTCCTGAGACTAATCAGGAGGCACAGCAGGTTAGTGGTAGGAAACAGCAAAAGCTTAGGAAAGGAATTCACAGAAGGCTGAGATGGTGCATGCACCCTCCTCAATCAAAAAAAACCCCACCCAATGGTGATTCCAGATTTCAATCATTTTGGGAGAGTGTTAGAGAAGGACTCAATTAGGAACCTTTAAAAGATCTTCCATTCAAAGCAATATCTGTGCAATAAAATCACAGTCTCACAGTATCACCAAGGTTGGAAGAGACCTCACAGGTCATCAAGTCCAACCCTTTACCACAGAGCTCAAGGCTAGACCATGGCACCAAGTGCCACGTCCAATCCTGCCTTGAACAGCTCCAGGGACGGCGACTCCACCACCTCCCTGGGCAGCCCATTCCAGTGTCCAATGACTCTCTCAGTGAAGAATTTTCTCCTCACCTCGAGCCTAAACTTCCCCTGGCGCAGCCTGAGGCTGTGTCCTCTCGTTCTGGCGCTGGCCACCTGAGAGAAGAGAGCAACCTCCTCCTGGCTACAACCACCCCTCAGGTAGTTGTAGACAGCAATAAGGTCACCCCTGATTGCTGTCTACAACTACCTGAGGGGTGGTTGTCTCCATTAAATAGTGGACTTCAACTACCTGTTCTAGTGCCTGCCTATGGTTGGGGGTGTGTGGGGTGCAGAACTAGATGATCTTTGAGGTCTCTTCCAACCTAAACCATTCTATTATTCTACATAACTGTGCTCCATTTGATGAAGATATAGTAGTTGTTTAAGTTATTGTTTGTCATTCATTCTGTCCTCTTCACTTTTATCTGGCATACTTTAAAAAGAAAAAAAAATCCATGAAGAAGAATGAAGAAAAGATTGAAAACTTACAAATTCAATGATGCAATAGTAAATCAATTGATTTTGTATCTTTGAAATCTTCTGTGAGGGTAAAGACTTACATCAGATGTTATTTAGAGAAGAAATGGTTAAATTATTTCAGATCACTGATCAGCAAGCAGTCCATTGCTGAGAATCAGTTTACTCCCTTCTCTTGAAGGCATTTGATCCAGCATCTCCTACCTCTTCAGTGAACACTCTTCCAATTTCCTTCAAGTTCTCTTGCTGAAGTTTGAGCATATAGCAAAGAACCTACCAGTAAGCCAAATGAAGTGAGAATGTCAGTGTATACTGGAGGTCACAACATGCTCCCAGTAGAAAATGTGGCAGTCTGGATGTGAGGAGGAAACAAAATGACCTTCCCTGACTTTTCACAGAATCGCAGAATCACAGAACACTAGGGACTGGAAGGGACTCTAGAGATCATTGAGTCTAACACCCCTTCATAGGTAGGTTCACTTAAGGCAGGTCACACAGGCACAGATGGAGGCAGGGTTTTGAATGTCTCCAGAGATGCCCTCTCTGGGCAGCCTGCTCTAGTGCTTTGTCACCCCATGCTCC
This sequence comes from Tricholaema leucomelas, assembly GCA_013400475.1. Taxonomy (NCBI): domain Eukaryota; kingdom Metazoa; phylum Chordata; class Aves; order Piciformes; family Lybiidae; genus Tricholaema lacrymosa; species Tricholaema leucomelas. Next base: position 21,361 of record WAAF01008410.1, read on the forward strand.
TCCTCATGTTTAGATGAAACTTCTGATGTTCAAGTTGGAACAAAGAAGTTATATCTGGCATAAAGAAGTTATCAGGACATTTCAGATGAAGAAAGTGGACCCATGGGACAAGGTGATAGGAAGAGCTTTACCTCCCTAAGATTGCACTGTTTCAAGAACAAGAAAGGCAAGTTAACCACTAACAAAACCTCTCAAAAAGACAAAATATGTTTGATATTAACTGATGAATAGTGAATAGTGGAGAACAAAAGCTCACAAAATCCAAACATGCTTGAAACTTAGGAATTACATACAAAACTGACAGTGCCTCCAGATTTATTATTTTTTTGATTAGCAGTTGAACTGTTTCTTCCTGTCTTGGTTTGGCCCAGAGAGGCATACATCTAACTGTTAATTTATTTTTTTTTCAGACCTGAAAAGACACCTTTTTAAAGCATATCCTCTGAGGAGAGATTTTTCTCACAACAATTCTTTCTTTCTCCTCGGGATGAACTACTTTACTTTTTCTTTCTTCTTTCACATCATCTAATTTCTTCAGCCCACAGAGATTTTCACTAATCCTCCTGTGAGATTATCAGAAAGCCTACATTCCTGCCCTGTGAAGGTTCTATGTGGATTTCTTCTTTCAGAAGCACTTATACTGTATTTCTCTTACCTCCCAAAATAAAGACTGCCAATCCTATTTTGAGCAGGTAAGAGCTTATTCTATTTTATTGCATTTTTTTTTAACCTGGAGGTTTTGTTCCCTTCATGCAGTTTCATCATAACTCAGAGAAAGGCTTCTCTTTACTGTTGCTACCACCCCTTACTTAATAGATTTACTTCTAGAGTGAGAAATGTCAAAGAATTCTATTATTTAAATTATATTACACTATATATTTTTCAGGTTTGAGAAACATGGTTCTTGAATTGATCTACAGAGGATACGTTTCCAACAGTACTTTACTATGATATGTCATTAACTTCTAATCCCCAGCTAAAAAAGTTTTGTCTGTTTGTGGAATCAATCTCCAGATTTCTTTCTATGTAGTTTTATTGTTTCTTTTTATCTGTGCCTCCATCACACATATTTAGTGTCACTAACACAATCTCAAGGTCTTGGAGGACTGAGTACTGAGGCTTGGAAGTTATTTTCCTTCCACTTCATTAAGTTACTTATATTCATACCTAAAATTCACAGGGTTTGTTATAGAAACTGTCCATCCAAATGTAAATCTTACTAAAACACTTGATTTCCCTCCCAGAAGGGTAAGAAGGGAAAGGTTGCTAGGCTTTTCACCTGGAGTACTGTGTGCCCCCAACACAAGAAGGACACGGAACTGCTGGAGCAGGTCCAGAGGAGAGCCACGAAGATGCTCAGAGGGCTGCAGCAGCTCTGCTATGAGGACAGGCTGAGAGAGTTGGGGCTTTTCAGCCTGGAGAAGAGAAGGCTTTGAGGAGACCTTATAGTGGCTTTCCAGTATCTGAAGGCAGCCTACAGGAAGGCTGGGGAGGGACTATTGACAAGGTCTGGTAATGTTAGGATGAGGGGGAATGGGTTTAAGCTGGAGGAGGGGAGATTTAGACTGGATGTTAGGAGGAAGTTCTTTACAGTGAGGGTGGTAAGGCACTGGAACGGGTTGCCCAGGGAGGTTGTGGATGCTTCCTCCCTGGAGGCGTTTAAGGCCAGGCTGGATGAGGCCTTGAGCAGCCTGCTCTAGTGGGAGATGTCCCTGCCTATGGCAGGGGGTTGGAGCTGGATGATCCTTGAGGTCCCTTCCAAACTAAACCATTCTATGATTCTATGAAGTATTTTTAACCAATATTTTAAATTAAGGATTCTTCACTGGAACAGGTTACCCAGGAATATGGATGTCACTTCCCTCAAGGTGTTCAGGGCCAGGTTGGGTGAGGCCTTGAGCAATCTGGTCTAGTGGAAGATATCCCTGTCAATGTCGGGGGTTGGAACTAGATGGTCCTTTCTAACACAAACTACTGCATAAATCTTCTGTGAATCTATATCTTCAGTTTTAGCTCTGAAAACAGTCAAAAATGCCATGACTGCTCAACAAAATCCACTCCAATACATATCTTTGTTGTGGAAGGCCTCAATAGGCCAAAATAGGCTTGAACATGTCCTGGCTTCCCCAGACATTTTTTCTGCTCTCACTCCTTCTTCTGTGGGGACAGGCAACTACAGGAAAGAGGACAAAGAACCTGGAGACACTGAGTCTAAGGAACCTGGCTTGCCCAGATATGTTTTTCTCCTGTTTACATCCTGTGGTAAACAAGGTACATACACTTGGCTTGTGCCTGCCTTGTGCAAGGCCTGTTTTCCCAAATTTGGGTAAAGTAAGCCTATGGATTCACCTAATAAGGTCAAGCTTGGATAAATGCCATTCTCATTGGCTATTCTATGTACAAAGTCCCATTAGTCTTGAGCTGTATTGATAAAGGAGATGAGCAGGTAAGACAACATGCTCTGCCACTGTATTTGTGCTTGCTTGCCTGCTACTGCCTGCCACCATTGCTCTCTGCTTCTGGCAGTGTTCCTGCCTCATTGCATTCTGCCATGCCGTGCTTTACAGCATTATGCTTTGATAAACTACAAGTTAGCTGAATTGCCTAGAAACTGCCTGCTTTGAGTTCACCAGGAACTGGCTCTAAATGCCTCCATGTGATAGTTCTGCATAGCCAGCATGACATTGTGCTAAGACTGCACATTGCAAGACATCCTGCCTACACCTCCCAAGATGAGGAGCCTGGGAGGGACACAGATCATCCAGAGAAACCAGGACCAGGTTAGAGATAGTCTGCCTCCTTTCCCCAGCACCCTGTGAAGACCGGGAAGAGTCAGAAGCCTCAGCAGCTGACAAGGCATCGACAGAACTCCCTGAAAGTGTTTGGGTACTGTCTGATGCTGTATCTAGCCCTGTGAGTTGGGAAAGTATATTTGTGAGTAAACACTTAAAGCCTCTTGTAATTCACCAATTGCCTTCTGCCATAAGCAGAAAGAGGCTTCCTGAGTCCATCTAGTGGACAAGCAGTATAACTAACTGCAAGCGCTGTACTGACCACAGGAACCTTCTGTTCCAGTTCAGTTGAGCTGAATTAATGTTACTTTATTGCTAGTTATTTGTTCTAGATCCTGTTATCATCTGTGTAATGTTGCCATGACCGATGCAAGAGACCCTAATTATTATTAAAATTAGTGGTTGGGGGTGGTGAGAGTCTTGAATACCAAAATCAATAAACAATATTACTTTTGCAAATACCGGCTCACAATAAATTAATTACCCTCCATTATAAAACATTTCAAAAGGATATCAATGAAAAAAGTAGCAACCTGTAGAAGTTTCCAGGTGATACCAAGTTAACCCATTTGACATGCAATGGTTTTATACACAGAGCTTATTTGGATCTATGATTCAGCATTTCTGATATTACAAATCTGTACCAAATGATAGTTCTTTTTCTTTCTTTTCAACACTTTTTAAAGGCAGCATGATGGTGAATCAGAATTAAGCAGTATGTGCAGTGATAAGAGTGCTCTCATCACATTACTTTAAGCTGTTATGGTTTAGCACTTTACTTGCAAAATACAGCAGCTCAAATCTGTTTTTAAATGCCTGTCTACCTCTGATTTGTTCCACAACTCAGGGGAAAAAACCTCTTTGTGACATGTTATATCACAGGCATGGTGCCAGAGACAGAAACAATGATACATACGGCAGGTGACACTTTGTGGGAGACAGTCAGGATCATCCAGATGAAATTAAAAGTGAACAGTTATTATGTCATTGATCTGCCCTCTCCAGATTTGGAATATGCATTTCACAAAAGCTTATTCTCTTAAATGATGGCATTCTTGAAAAGCTTCTTTGTAATCATCAAGTCCAACCATTATCTAACTCTACAAACATTAGTAAACAGAAAGGCAGTATCAGGATGAGCATAATGCCAGGACAAGGGGTAGCTACCACTAAATCCACGCAGAACAGTTTTAACTGGATTGCTATTAATTGAGACTTTCATTCTGCCTTTTGTTGTTTGTTTGGTTGTTTTTTTGTAACAATCAGATGTGGTCTGATACTAATTTCTTGATTAGACTATTAAGATTTCAATGCTACTAATAAATTCTTGCCTTTAAGTAAGCTCCCTTTTTGCCCATAAGAAGACTTTGAGCATAATGAGTTAGGAGAGAACATGTAGAGTTTTTAGTAGTAGTAAAACCAGGAGCAGCTTAGTTATTCTCTATATGAAGCAATTTCAGGGCAATGGTTAGTACAGCTTTCATCTTATTCCAATAACTATGAATTAGAGATTAAAAAAGCATATCCCAGTTGAAGGAATAATGTTTTGTTCCTCTGCAGATAAATGTGACTTTATTCAGTTGACCTCCAATGATTCTGCAATGAAACTGTCATTAATATGCCAAGCATAACATTTTAACTTGCTGTGAAAAGAAACCAGGGTTGAGTTAAAGAATCTTTCATCTGCTGTGCTGGTGAAACTTTAGCTAGTTACCAGAAATTACATGGAACCCATAGCTGTATGTCAAGAATGTGAATAGAGATTACTCTGCTTCTCACTGGATCTCCAATGAAAATGGATTGCATTTTCATTTAAGATACACTCATAACCAAAACCACAAACTGAGAAAGTGTTAAGATGGTTTCCGGCACCTGTAGTTTTAATTTGCTGCAGCGAAGATCTCCTACTTAACACTCTGTTTCTGTAATAGGTGAGAGGTCCAGTGGATACTGGAGAAAGTCCAATGGAAGCCATGAAGATGACTGTAGAGAATCAATCTCTCTTATGAAAACAGACTGTCTCTCTGCCATGGAGAAGAGCAGACTAAGACACCTATCAATGCTTATCAATATCTAAAGGGCAGGAGTCAGGGACCAGAGTCTTTTCAGCGATGTCCAGGAATAGGACAAGAATCAATGGTTTACAAACTGGACCCCAGGAGATTTCACTTCCTTACTTTGAGTGTGATGGAGCCCTGGACCACGCTACCCACAGAGGCTGCAGTCTTCCTCTTTGGAGATGTGTTTCTGTGGAACCTGATCTAGGTGATTGAGCTTTAGCAAGAGGATTAGGACTAGATGACCTCCAGAGATCCCTTCCAACACCTACCATTTTGTTATTCTGTGAAATAAAACTTCATCTAACTTAATAACGTTTAAGACAGAATTTAATGCACAGAATTTTCTGGGAAGAGAACAACTTAGGAGTCCTTCCTTTAGATATCAAATAGGATTGCCAATGTGCTCATAGGTCTTCTCAGAGATCTTGCACAACTGCTATGGTCTGTTTTAGGAGTCTATGTAAGGAAAACAGCAGATACAACATGGAAGTAAAGCATTTTCCTCATATTGTTCCAAAGCCCAGTTCTGCATCCTGTAGCCAGCTCCACAGTTCTTCCTTCACAAGTTTTGTTTCACAGGGCATTCCACAGCTGCATACATTTGTATCTCTGATATAGAATCATAGAATGAACCAGGTTGGAAAAGACTTCCAAGATCATCCAGTCCACCTATCACCCAGCCCTGTTCAATCAACTAGACCATGGCACTAAGTGCCTCAGCCAGGCTTTGCTTGAACACCTCCAGGGATGGTGATTCCACCACCTCCCTGGGCAGCCCATTCCAATGGCAAATCACTCTCTCTGTCAAGAATTTCCTCCTAATATCCAGCCTATACCTCCCCTGGTATAACTTGAGACTGTGTTCCTTCCTTCTTTTGCTGGTTGCCTGGGAGAAGAGACCAACCCCCACCTGGCAAGGATATCTCTTGTGGACAATCTGCCACCATTACAGGTTTATCTGAAATTGTGTTGGCATGTAAAGTAATCCCAAAGTAATTAGGCAGAAGAGCAAAAAATCCAGTAACTCCTTCATAAATGCAGTAGTGATGGTGACTGGGGGAGAATATTTATTAAAAAAACCCCAAAATTCAACAGAAAGATGTTTCTGTAGGCATAATGTACACTGTTGTTCAAGCACAGAGTCACTGACAATGTAGAAATATAGAACAAAAAGTTCAAGGCTTTTTTGCCACATTTTTGGTTATAATTAAATGTTAAAATCTGAAATAAAATACTATGAGTTCCTGAAGGACACATGTCAGCGTAAATCCTCCAGCCAGCATTACAGAGTGTGAAAGTAATAGTAATCACAGTCTCTTGGCCATCCAGTCTCTGATGTTCTAACTTAAATATCTTTCACACAGCTCACAAAGATTAACCTCTCTGTTCACTGAAAACATCATCTAAGTACATCAGAAAAGCTCTGATGGCTTAGATCATTGGTGTTTACTCTGTCTCTGACAGCAGCAGTGGGATATTCCATTTAAGGATAAGACAAGTTCTTTACCTTTATCCTTTCCCTCATATCCTTCAGGCAGCATCAAACATTTGAGATGTTAGAGGCTACATTCCTGCATATTCACTTTAGTGACCCCTGTTTATGTACTTCTGGTCGTTGACTGTGCTGTCCTGATGGATATTAGGAAAAAATTCTCCACAGAAAGGATTATCAGGTATTGCAACAGGCTCCCCAGGGAGGTGGTGGGGGGCACCATGCCTGGAAGTATTTAAAAGATATGGGTATGGTGCATAGCGACACAGATCAGTGGCTTAGCAGTAGTGGTGAGATTGTGAGCTCTAGGCAACGGGTCGGACTTGATCTGAAAGGTCTCTTCCAACATCAACAGTTCTACGATTCAGTGATTCTGACCTTGAGGATATTCTTTGGTATTCAGATCCAACTCTAGAAAGAATTTTCCCTTCTGTGAGGTGCTAAATATCCCTCTCTTTTTTTCCTACTTTTCTTCTTCTTCAGTTCAAATCTTTCCTTCTCCAAAAGGCTCATAGAATGCAGCCCTACATTTCTATTTTTCTATGCTCTGTAGGAAGTAGACAATCATGAAATCCACAGTGAAGGTACCAACTCAGAAAACAGGTGATGACAACTCTATAAATATCTGGCATACTTCTGGCAAAAAGAATCTTTGAAGATCTCTTTACATGGATCATGACAAGAGCTGATGTTCCTACATTCCACAACTTCTTCCTGGTCTCAACAAAGAAAAAAAAAACTTTAATCTGCATTTTATTTTCACTCCTTTCCAAAGTACCAGGGTTTATTATTTTTTTTGAAACATCCATGTTTCTTTTCTTTAAAAGGAGAACAATTTGAAATGTTAGATCTCCTCTGAGGATGTCAGTCTTAGCAAAGGGAAATTCATAATGAATGTTCATTAATGTTCTTTATCAGTTCATTAAAGCTTCTTGTGCACTATGTTTATGAACATCTTTGATAAACATTTGGATTTGTTGTGCATGAACTGCTGATGAATAGTCATTAAACTGTCCCTAAGTTTATTCATTATGACTGCTTATTAATTTCTCATGAATTATTATAAAATTCAAGCTGCTCTAGCAGTCATCCATAAACAAAGAACAATCATTCACAGAGTGGATTACTTATTAGAAATAAATTAAAAATAGACATTTATTTCTAATGATTGATGCGTAGAAAATGTACTTTGTTCTGGCAGTAACTTAATCAAATCTAAGTAATTTCAGAGAACATTACAGAAAACTGGTCTCCTTTGGAGACACTTTCACTTACAAATCATCCAACAGCTGAATTCAGTCCATTCTGCTGCAGAGCAGCACTTGACTTCTTAAGTATGTGTGTGAAGATGCCCAGATCTGTCTAGCATGGAGAACAGGTCTTGTGAGGAGCAGACAGAGGAAGTGGGCTTGTTTAGTCTGGAGGAAAGGGGGCTGAGGGGACATCTTCTGGCTCTCTACAGCTACCTGAAAGGAGGTTGAAGTGAGGATTGTCTCAAGTTGTGCTAGAGGATGTTAAGGTTGGGTATTATGAAAAATTTCTTCACTGGGAGGTGGTGGAGTCACCATCCCAGAAGGCATTAAAAGAAACATGTAAACAAAGTGCCTGGGGCCATGTTATAAAGGCCATAGTGGTGTTAGGTCCATGATTGGACTTGATGATCTTAGAGGTCTTTTCCAACCAAAACAATTCTATGATTCTAGGAATCCTGCAACTGGAAAGAAGTCAGGTAGGCTCTATCAAGACAAATGTTATTAAAAAGGTCCAAAAAGCCCAAAAGATAAGTGTTCACACAGGGTAGTTTCTGACAAACTGGACAATTACAAGAGAAGGCGTCCAGGACAAAGAACACAACCACCATAGAGGGCTCAAAGACTGTGAGTTTGTGAGTTTGTTTTTAGTTAAAATGAAGTTTCATGAAATTCTTTCTAACAAAACTCCAACTGAGATGAGATCCTTTGGGCCTCATAATCAGTATATTAGTTTCACAGTATGTAATTTCCACAGACTTCAATTGTAACTTCTAATCTCCAGCAATACATTTGCTTAAGTACCCGCTGTCTAAACGTAAACACTCAGCCATTCAGTAACATCACTGTTCTCCATTCCTCAACAGACTGCTCAAAACAATTTAAAATAAATTAAATAGGAAACATGGACTGTATACTGTATAAAAATGATGGTTAGGACTCCCTTTCCTCCCTTTAAAGACCTGATTTATTCACATAGAACAGAGATATTGGACCTCAGGCACTAGTCTTTCCCATCCAGGGCCACACACACCTCAAATCTGATGCACAGAATGCCATTCACTCACATGAATGTTCAAAACCACTTGTGAATGACAACATCCATTGGACTTCTAATAGATTCCATTAATGTAAATGATCAGAATATCTATATTGGGAAGGAGAAGAGCCTGGAGAAGTCTCCAGGGAGACCTTGTGGCATTTCAGGACTCAAAGGGGCCAAGAAAGATGGGGACAGACTTCTGAGTGGAGCCTGTTGTGGCAGGCCAAGGATTGATGAGTTGAAACTAAAAGGTGGAAATTCAGACTAGAAATAAAGAAGGAAGTGTTTGACATCGAGAACGGTGAGACAAGGACCATGTTGCCCAGAAAGGTGGGCGATGTACCATCCTTGGAACCTTTCCAGGTCAGGAGACTTGCTTTAATTGCCCAGAGAAGCTATGGACACCTCACCTCTGGAAGAGTTTAAGACCAGGCTGGATGAAGCTTTGAGCAACCTCATTTAGTGGGAGGTGTCTCTGCCCATGGCAGGGAAGCTGTAACTAGACAGTCTTTAAGGTCTCTTCCAATCTAAACCATTCTATGAGTCTATGGTTCAACCTAATGGATTTTCTTTCCTTTATCTCCTCCTTTGTAGCCTTTTTAAAATTGTCTTTTCTCTCACTCAGGTTTCACTTTTATTCTTTATTCAAAGTTCCACACTATGTCTAATAAAAATCTGGGTTTGTGCCTGCTGTTGCTTGTCCTGTCACCAGCTAGCACTGAAAAGAACCCAGCCCTGACCTCATGACCTCCCCTTTTTGGCTATTGATCATCACTGAGAAGATCCCCTCTAAATCTGCTCTTTTCCAACTAAAGAGCCCCAGGTCTCTCAGCCTTTCCTCACAAGAGACATGTTCCAGTTCCCTCAGCATCTTTGTAGCCTCCACTGGACTTCTTCCAGTAGTTTTCTGTCTCTCCAGAACTGGATACAATACTCCAGATGTGGTCTCAACAGTGCAGAGTAGATGGAGAGAACTTCCCTCAAACTACTAGCAATCATATACATTTTATTTTAAAGGCTAAAAATGTCCTGACAGCAAAAGTAGTTTTAATAATTGAAAAGCTTCACATCATTTTAGCATCTGGTCCATAATACTGAAATAAAAAGGGGATATCAGCTTTCAGCATGTGAAGCAAAAGCTGTTTTAATTGGAGTTAAGATTGTGTATCAAAAGGCAGTGTGAGCTAAAGCTACTTAATTTAATAAATTGAGCATTTTTGTCATTAATTATCTAAGAGTAATCAAAAGTGGTAACTGCATTTTCATAGATAAGGAAGCAATTCAAGAAACAAGGCTGATTGAGCAAGCCTACCTCATGGAATCTTTTTCTGGACAAAGCTAATTTGGTAAGTATCATTTGGAAGAGCAAATCATTAAAAAGTACATGTGGAAGTGGTAGATGCAAACTAAAATAAAAAGACTTAAGTTATCAGAAAACGTATTTAGAGTGACAAAAATTAACCACTGAAGTGCTGAGTCTTTTCACACTTGTGGGCATTATTTTTGTGTGTTATGAATTAATCTCTTTGTTGCTTCCGTGGTTAAAAGGCAGAACAGACAGAATGGCCCTGGATCAATCCCCTGGATCCAACCCAACTACCATGGGCAGAGAACCCACTCGCTCAAGGCCCCATCCAACTTGGCTCTGAACACTTCCAGGATTGGAGCCTCTACAACTTCTCTAGGTAACCTCTTCTAGTATTTCACCACTTCCATTGGAAAGAATTTCTTCCTGATGTCTAATCTAAATCGGCCTTTTCCACTCTGAAGCCATTACCCCTCATTCCATGCCTTTATCAAAAGTCCCTCTCCAGCTCTCCTGCAGCCTTTTCACATACCAGAAGGCTGCCAGTTTTTCCCCAGAGCCTTCTCTTCTCCAGCCTGAACACCCTCTACTTTCTCATTATACAGAGATAAAGGAGAATCATTCATGATCTATTATCACCACTCCTAATAGTATATATTTAGGCAATTTCCACTCTGGAATTAATTTTTCTCTCCCTCAATGTTTGCCTTTAAGTTTTATTAGCTCTGACTCGAGGACTGATTGGCAGCTTGCACCTTATCCCAGGAAATGAGAGCACACCATAAGAAGTATCCCCCAATCTGGGTGGTAGAAATGACCACAGGTTGTTTGGGGGTTTTTGTCCTTTTCTTGCTGAAGAGAAGATTATCCAAGCGATCAAAAGTAGATAACATCACCCACACAGGTAAGAACAGGAATTCAGACACTTCAATGACTTCCTTAAAAAACTGTTCAATCACCTCAGACAGCAGGTCACCCAGCTGAGACAGCAGTTGATGGCTAACCTTTGTCTCGAGCATAAGTGGATTCATACCACTGAGTGAAGTCTCCTTTTTCCCCCGTCCCACATCTTCAGTCTTGCACTGATTTATGGAAGAAAACATGCAATTCTGAAGTCAGACAACTTTAGCTCTCCATCAACAAATGAATTTACACAGAAATTTATCAAATAAACAGGCTTGATAGAGACTAGCTTAAAACTGGTATTTCCTGAGGTAGAAATGACTTTCATTAGGATTTGGGGGTTTTTCTTACCCTAATTGCTCTTTATAATGAAATATTGAACACCATTCAAACTCTCTACATAGTCTAAGTTAACTGACAGATTGTAAACCATCTTTATTGAATTAATTGCAATAAAGTGACCCACACAAGTCTGCTGTTTAGAAAGAGAGTTAATATTCCTCAGAAAGTGGCAAGAAAATCCTTTGTATTGCTAATGCTGCCTGACCTGTCATGTGTTTAGTTCTAGGAAAACATTAATTCTGATTCAGCGCACATCCAGAGTAATAAGTTTGAGCTTCCATGCTGCATTCTCCTTTGAGAGTCTGAATTTAAGACTTCAGATTTTTAGAGATGCTCTCACCCTGCTCCAAACGGACCAGAATTTCTCTCTGCCACTGTAGTACTACTTCAGCTTAGCTGACCACCAAGAAGTCAAAGAGAAGTTTTGAGAATGAACGTCAAATTTATCCTTGATTACTTCAACAATATTCTGCTACCTCCTACCCAATTTTACATCTGACAGCCAGTTAGGAGTCATATAATAAAGATGATAGAAACTGATAACAGTAAAATATTGGTAATGGTAGTAATAAATGAATTTAAAATGTGTGATTGGAGAAATCTTAATTAGAATACATTGATTCTAAGTTAATAGGTCCATGGTTCTCTTTTATCTCTTCTAGTTTGAGCAACTTAGGTGTTTTTTCTGCAGACCATGACATTTCAAAAGGGCACTATGTAATATAAAATCTTTTTTTTTCCTTCTGCAAGAAATTAATTTGATTGTTTAGTTTTAGCACAGTCTTTTAGTTTAACATAGGTTTGTACTTTTAGCACAGGTAAAATAAACAAGTATAGGTGTTACAGAATAGTTTTGGTCTTTGTATCAATGCTAGTGCTTTAAGATAAGGATTATGTTGAGGATTAAAAGCATGAAACAGTTGTTAGGACATCACACTGGCAAAAGCTAAATTGGCAAGAGTTCAGGGCTTAAGTTTTCCAATATACACCAAGATTTAATTAGAAGTATACTAGATTAGTTACTACCTTTCTCTAGTAGACAACCAAAAAGATGTGACCCTTTTAAAAGATACCTTGATACAGCTATTGCAGCTGCTAGAAAGAAATAGCTCACCTATGGAGTCACCTGTTGAGCTATTTTGCAATCATAAAAGTGCTAAAAGAAATTAAAACAGATAACAGCCCTACCTACACAGCATGTAATACACAATTATTTTACAGCAATGGCAGATTCAGCACAAGACAAACATTCCCTACACCATCACACCACAGGCTATATTTGAACATGCTTATGATACATTGAAATCCCTGCCTTAAAAAAAAAAGGGAGTGTGTGTGTGGGTGTGTGCAATTCTCTAGACACATCACAGAGGACGATTCAGGCTAGAAAAGGCCAGTAGATTTGTTGGTATAGGGAAGGGATGTGTCTAGTCACCAACAGGTCCTTAGTGGATACCAGCAAGAAAAGTGAAGCCGTCATGGGCTGGAAAGGTCAGGTCCACAAGCCAGTACAACAAATGTCTCATCTGATGATGGAGGAATCAATACATAGGTGAGACACTCCTAGCAAGCCCACGGCCACCAGCATCTTTAACGCACTGATACACCTTTCTTGTGGTTATTTTGCCCATGCAGATCTGCCTCTGTATTACCATGTCAGCCACTTATTGGATGATGCAGATGTGGCTGGGGCTGACCAAGCACCTCTTACCATAGTCAAGGACAAGACCAGGTTGGCCTCTGTGTTTGTCACTAAGGAAAAGCTCTAGCTCCACTGTCAGCTGTAACTCAGCAGGTGTTGAGTGGTGGAGACACATGCTATATCAGACCCTGAAATGGGGGGTGGCCTTCTCTACTATAAAGAAAGCCACCCAGGAGGGGAGGGCAGACAAAGCAGCCTGCCACTGTCATAGGTCTCAGGCACCCAAGGCCCCCTGCCCTTGATGAGGATGGCCCAATGAAGGCTGACTGTGGTGACAGCCATGCACACAAGGGTGAGTGTCAGCTGACCCAAGATTGATCACAGTGGCTGCCATACTGAATTGAAACTGATAGCATTGAGCTGAGGCCGATGGCATGGTAACAAAATTAGGAGGCAGACTAACCAGAACTGAACTAAGATCGGTTGCACTAAATTTGAGACTGTGTAAACAAAGCCAGATGACATCTGAATCTGGACCAAATACTATGATTGCCATGGACTCAAAATCAAAAAAGATCAGGGGAGATGTGGGAACCCAAAGGAGTATATAATGGAATGTTTTGCTGGCCTTCAAATCCACAGAAGAAAGGATTGGGAGTGTGGTGTTAATGAGAAGCTGAATGGCTGGAGCAGATGGGAAAGAAGATGGTGAGCATAAACAGTGAGTTCAAGGGTTGGCAGGCTGTGGAAAGGGAAGGGAAATAATGTACAAACCTATCAATAAACAGTGGCCTGTTCAACAGGTCAGGGTCATCTGCCGCAGACGGCCACCTCTCCACAACTGGTCTTTCAGTCTGTATTTTGGCTCTCTATGTTGAGACTGGCAAGCTCTGGAATCAATGTATTGCATGAAAACAGGATGGAAAGTGTAAAAGAAAAGTCTATCTTAAAAAATAAGAACAACAATGGCCTGTTCAACAGGTCAGGGTCATCTGCCTGTGGGTAGCAGTGGCCACCTCTCCACAACTGGTCTTTCAGTCTGTATTTTGGCTCTCTATGTTGAGACTGGCAAGCTCCGGAACCAACGTATCGCATGAAAACAGGATGGAAAGTGTACAAGAAAAACATATCTTAAAAAAATAAGAACAATCTTTTTAAAACTAGGAGTTGCAAAGACAAAGTAATTAGCACAAGGTCATGCTGTACCTGAACTCAGAACCAAGGCAGGATCATTAAAGCTTCTAGCTCTCATCTCAGCCAGTAACCTAGCCCTTTTTTATCTGTTAAATAAATATAAACTTCTATTTTCATCCCAACAGAGGCTCATGCATTAGAAAAGAAGACATTAATGCCTCAGCAATTAATTGCTATTTCCAACCAGGCTCTTTGGATTACAGGCTGACTCATAATTATATGAGTTTTTTTGGTTTGTATCCTTAGGTATCACCAGCACATACCTTTAAGATACCTCATATGAACAAAAATGTTTTGAGGCTGTGTGGTCCTACAGAGAGGGACTGCTTCATCTTAGTGCCTGAGGTTCTGGTTTGCTGAGGCATAAAGGGCCACCACAAATTCTATAAGCCAATCAGTCTCACCTCTGTGCCTGGAACGATCATGGAGCAGATCCTCCTGAAGTCCTTGCAAAGGCATGCAGCAGATGAAGAAAAGGTGATTGGTGTTAGCCAACATGGGTTCACCAAGAACAAATCATGCCTGATGAAACTGGTGGCTTTCTATGATGGAGTTACAGCACCAATGGATAAGGGAAGTGCAACTGCTGTCATCTATCTGGGTGCGTGTAAAGCTTTTGATACTGTCCCACATGACATCCTGGTCACCAAACTGGAAACTTATGGACTTGATTGAGTGGACCACTTGCTGCATAAGGAAATGGCTGGATGGCCACAGAGACTTGCAATCAGTAGCACAATATCCAAATGCAGACCAGTGAAAACAGTGTTGCTCAGGGGTAAGTACTGGGACTAGTGCTGTTCAACCTCTTCATCAGTGACATGGACAGTGGGATCATGGCACCCTCAGCAGGCTTGCTGATAATACCAAACTGTGTGGTCTAGTTGATACACTGGAGGGAAGACTTGTACTAGCTTGAGGAGTGGGCTCAAATCAACCTCATGAAGATCAACAAGGCCAAGTGCAAGGTCCTACACCTGGATCAAGGCAATCCCAAGTACAAATACAGGCTGGTCAAGAAGTGGCTCAAAAGCAGTCCTGAGGAGTGGGACTTAGGGGTGTCAGTTGATGAAAACCTCAACATGAGCCAATAATGGCTACTTGCAGCCCAGAAAACATTCATGTCCTGGACTGCATCAAAAGAAGTGTGATCAGAAGGATAAGGGTGGTGATTCTCCCCCTTGGCTATGCTCTCAGTGAGATCCCAGTCGGAGCACTGTGTCCAATTCTGGTGCCTCCAGCATAAGATGGACATCAAACTATTGGTGCAAATCCAGACAGAGAAGGACCACAAAGATGACAGAGGGCTGAAGCACCTCCTCTATAAGGAGAGGTAGGGAGAGGTTGAGAGCTGGCGCTTTTCAGCTGAGAGGACCTTATAGCAGCCTTGCAGTGGAGAATGAGACTGGAGCTGTATGAGAACCAGTCCCCACAGTGCAGGCACTCAAAGAGATGCTCCCTGCAGTGCATGGCCTGGTGCTGGGTCAGGACTGAGCCATGTCTGAAATTCTTTCTATGCTGCATGCACCTGTAAGCCTCCTTTGGCCTGTTGCTACATTGGTAAAGGACAAGGTTTGAGCTGCATGTGAAGCTTCTCCTGCACACGGTGCATTGGTAAGGACCCTGTCCTGGTGAAGTTCTTCCTGAGACTGCAGTGTCCTGGGAATCCCGCATGTTATAGTTTCTCTTCCCAGACAGCTCTGCCTGTTTCTTCTCAAAAGGTATTTTCAAACTAGCACTCTGAAACATTTCACTTTTCCAACATCTTAGGTCACCATTTGGAGTATATCTTCTCTTTGATCGTCTGACGCCAACTTGTACTCTTCCATATCTGCAAGCTTTTCCTGGTTGTGTGTCTCCATTTTTCTTCCAAATCTAATCAATCATAGCAGGGGGGGTGGGGGGAAGGAATTTACTATTGTTTACAAACAGCAGATATTATTCTTTACTACCTGCAATTTGGATCTAAGTAGTAGAATAGAGTACTACAAAAACACTCTGAAACATAGTAATATGAAAACATAGCGTAACCAAACCTTAGGTTTAGCCACTTCAGGATGGTGAATCTTTTGCCCTCAAATTTTAGAACATAATTTGCAGTTGCAGTGAAGGTAATGTTGAGTATTTTATCCAAAGAGATTTTTAAGCCAGTACTTCCCACCTCTGTCACTTCCTCCCCATGTGCACTCTCACTTCAAGAGTTTATTTCCAAATACTTTCAAGTCCCAATGGAAATTACTTTTTAACAGGTCCTTATTTAATCTGAACTTGTGTAAGGGAGATAATCTTTTTACTTTTAGAATGACATGGATTTTGAAATGCACAAGTGTTTGCCAAGAGTATTGATACGGCAGCAATAGGTAACTAACAAATCATCTCCGCATATATTTCTTAAATCTCCTGCATTAAATGGAGAAGACTTATTTGCACCTTGAATTTGTACATAAGAATGGCCATAATGTTTTCTGCAAAGTACTTCCTAAGGAAAATTGCATTTTGGTCAGACAGTTTCAGTAGGGCACTCAAACTACTTTTTTTTTCCCCTAAAATTCCAGTGGAAAAACACTTTTTTTCCCCCGTCAGAATTTTGACTCTTCAGTTGATAAAGTAGAATTAATCATATTATATTTAAGTTTTCATCAAAGCACACCTGCAGATTTGAGTTACCTAGCTTGCTACTGCATGACAATTTGCATGCCTGAGCCTTAAGTTTCTCTTTTTTCTTGGGAGGCTTCTTCAATGTTTTGGCATAATTCACGGAGGGCTCAGGCCTCCAGTTCCCACTTGGCAAGTAAAAGGAAAGAAGTCCTCTTGTAGGTACCGAGCCTGACCTACTTCGCTTTGTGTAACAGTCAGGGAGATTTCATGGGCTCCTAATACTTTGATAGCTCATCATCAGCCCTTCACAAAATCCCTCACTGGATTATCATTCCCTAAAGCTCTGAGCTGTCCCCATGAAAGACTGCAAGTGATTGCACTCTGGGAAAAACTAAGATGACAAAACATTAAAGGTCTGCTATAGACAAGTTATCACAGCAAGGAGTCGAAGGTCTGACACTGCAAAGTTCTTCCTCCTGCCTTAAGGCTAAAATCTGCACATTCAGACTCTGAGTGGTCCTAGATGGAAGCCTTATGTTGGAAGAATTGTCTGGACCATGTTCCGAGACACAGCTCTTCCACAGGGACTGTTAGATGATAGGCAGAGGAGCCTTCAACTTGTAACTGCTGCTTATAAGCCCCACAGCAACACCTCCCAGCCTGCTGAACTGTCTGAACCACTGATGCTGCTTCTTCATACTGACATTCTCCTCTTGCAGAACTACTGCCTTCACTCTGCTGTGATCTCTTCAGCCAGCACTATCCAGATTTCTGGAGAACTATCAGCTATTTCTAGATGACAAGCAAGCTTTACCCACGCAAAGTTCTCCAAATAACCATTACTAAGCTTGAAGTATGGCAGCTGCAGACATAAGGGGAACACAAGGGCTGAAAAACCTGCTGGCACCAAGTATCTCGACATGCTTCTACAGCACGGCTAATTACTCCATTGACATGGCTCCTACTTTTCTCAGAAATTAATTACAGTGTCTTGTCAATCCACACATTTCCCAGTTTACATCCATCTCCTCCCACATTTCAGAGCTAAACCTGACCCTATTATTCACTATTATATTAAAACATACCCTAACTTTCACTTCTGGCACTACACTCCATGTAGCAGGTAGCCTTTGCTTCCCCCACAAATTGTACAGGAGTTGCTGAGCCTTAGTATTTAATAACTGGTGAAGATCAATCAGATTTGCTCTTCCATCTGAGTAAGCAACAGCAGAAAAAGAGTATTGATGGACTGGCAAGGGCAACAAAACATAGGCAAGTCAAGAAACATCACCTGACTGGGTCAGAAAAAGAAGTTAAATAAAAACTATTAGATATTTTACTGCTACCTACCTACAAGCTTAAAGAAAAAAAAAAAAAAAGAAAAAAACATGCAGAATTCCCTCATACAACAATCACAACAAGGCTCTGAAACAACCAGTTTCCACTGAAATCACATTATTGCTTAACTAGAATGTCTGTCTTTCTTGGCTGTAATCCAAACACAAAGCAGGCGATAATTCTGCAGTTTATGAAGCACCATTTACAAGTTGTTACACTTACACCACATGAATTTTTGTTTAAGAAGCTGAATGACAGTCCATACAACTCATGTTATATTTAGTGTATTCCAAAGAGCAGTTCACTGTGGAATTCCCCAAAAATGCATATTTTCACTAGATAAAACTCTGCCCAAATTATTTCAGACAAGAGATTTAAAATAGAATCTGAGCGCACAGAATCGTTTTGGTTGGAAAAGGCCTTTAAGATCAAGTCCAACCACTATCTAACTCTACCATGCCTGATGCTCATTGCAGTGGGTTGGACTAGACAACCTTCAGAAGGCCTTTCCAACTTGGGTGATTCTGTGCTTCTATGCTAAACCATGTCACAGAATCATAGAATCGGTCAGGGTTGGAAGGGACCACAAGGATCATCTAATTCCAGTCCCCCTGCCATGGGCAGGGACACTCTACCCTAGGTCAGGATACCCAGAGCCTCATCCAGCCTGGCCTTAAACACCTCCAGGGATGGGGCCTCAACCACCTCCCTGGGCAACCCATTCCAGGCTCTCACCACTCTCATGGTGAAGAACTTCCTCCTCACATCCAGTCTGAAACCTACCCATCTTCAGCTTTGCTCCATTCCCCCTAGTCCTGTCACTCCCTGATATCCGAAAAAGTCCTTCCCCAGCTTTTTTGTAGGCCCCTTTCAGATACTGGAAGGCCACAAGAAGGTCACCTGGTAGCCTCTTCTTCTCCAGATTGAACAGCCCCAACTCTTTCAGTCTGTCCTCATAGGACGCATCCCTCAGCATCACATCTTTGTGTCTTTTAATCACCTTTAGGCATGGGGATTCAACCACCTCCCTGGGCAGCCTGTTCCCTACTAGTAGAAAAAAATACATGTATATAAATAGATGCATTAATAGGAAAGGCCAACACATAAAAACTATAGCACCTTTTTTAGTATCTCATTAATGATAATGCCATATTACAGTATTAGAACAGCTCATCTGTAAGCCCATGAAGTTCTGTTATGCCGTGCACACACTGTCATACTACACAACTAACTTTAAATGTAGGATGCAAGAGCAATAAAATTAAAAGTACATCTTTTCTCCTCACAGTTACTTAGAATTTGCATTTCCTAAAAGCTAAGTGCTTCCCCAGCTGCGACAGCTGGAAATCTATTAATACCAAACTGTCAGAATCAAGAAATGAGATACTGGATCTCCAGTCTCCACCACTGTGGCAGCTCTTATGAGCTCAGCTGTGGAAAATATGTAAAAACTGCTGGCCAGCAAATCCTGTTGCTTGCACTAGCTATCTACTCCTCCATTAGCAACTGCAAGACAGATTTTAAAATACAGTATGTTATGCTCTCTCAGCCTTGGAAAAGAAACTTGGCATGCTGCTGCCAGAGATATCTTAAGGCTGACATAGCCCTGCAGTGGAGGGAAGCTCATGCAGGTGCACTGGCAGAATGGAGACAGAAAACGTTCAGAAGTTGAAAAAAGAAATTAACTTTCTCAAGAAACTTTCTACACGGGCTGGCAATGGATTTTATAGCTTTATTTAGGTTGTTAAAGGCCTTTAAGATAGTCAAGGTCAATGGTAAATGCAAGAAGCCTCCCAGCAGGAGGTCTCTGGGATAGAATAGAATAGAATCAATCAGGTTGGAAGAGACCTCCAAGATCATCCAGTCCAACCTAGCACCCAGCCCTATCCAGTCATCCAGACCATGGCACTAAGTGCCTCATCCAGTCTTTTCCTGAACACCCCCAGGGACGGCGACTCCACCACCTCCCTGGGCAGCCCATTCCAATGGCAATGGATGCCTCAAGGACCTCCTCGGGAGGGCCACAGGTACAAGCTGTACCCAGCCAGCAGCTTCCCAGTGCCAGAAGAGGTTTAGGTTCACTGAGAAGATTACTAAACACTGAAACAGGCTTCTCAGGGAGGTGATTGAATCATCACCCCTGGAGGCATTTCAAAGCCACCTGAGATGTGGTGCTGAGGGCCCCGGTTAGTTAGAGCTAGATAATGGCTGGACTTGATAATCTTAGAGGTTTTTTCCAATTAAAACTACAGAAAATACCAGACTGCCAAGTCTTGAGGGCCACCACTAGCCTGGGGCACCCACACTGCTTGCAGTGACCTGAGCTCCACCATAGCTGGGAGCATCCAGAGCACACCCCAGCCCTTCCAGCTCCAGTTTTATCTCTCTCTAACTCCAGCTTTTACCTCCCCCTCAGCTGTCTGGGGAAGGCCCTGAGGCCTGCTCAGCTGGGCAGCTGCCCAGCAGCAACAGCAGCTGCTTTCTGCTCAGCTTCAAGCAGCCTTGAATTGTTAGTGGGTTGGGGTTTTTTTTGGTTTGGTTTTGTTTTGTTTTTTTTTAACAGAAAAGAAAGCAAACAAACAAAAAACCCCACTCCACACCCAAAGGAAAAAAAAAACCCAAACAGACAAAAAAAACACCAAAAGAAAATCCAGCAGCAGCAGCAACAACAACAAAACCCCACATCAACAACAAAAAACTTACTTTCTAGACATTACAACTTAGGTGCTCTGCACAGTATGTCCTAATAACTTCTCAGGGCACGCTGCAAGCACTACAGCGTTACGAGTGTGGTCTCTAAAACCGAGCAGAGGTGGCTGGAAGCAGGCTCAGCCCCTCCAACAGACAAGCTAAAGCAGCAGGGGTGCGTGCGGCAGGGAGATGAGGCACCAGACCTCCCCTGCTTCGTCTCGCTTGGCTGGACGGAAGGGTAACGCTGCAAACTGCTACCCAGGCACTTCGGTCACACTTCAGTTCTGCAGGGATTCCAGCCTTGAAGGAACCATTCTGTGTCCCAGGCAGGATTCAAAAGGTCTGCCACGGCGCTGTAAGAACTCCAGAGGACTAATTGCACAGCTCCAGAAGCCAATTACCTGAACGGAGAGGTCAGAATCCGGGGCCTCCCTAGGAATTTTACACGGCTTTGTAGCATGTTACCACATTTTCCCTCTGACTTCTCCTGGCCCTGGGCACTTGGGGAACTGAAGATATGATCCTTTGAACAAGTGGCTGCAAAACAATCCATTTTCTAAGCCTAGCCAAGCCCTTCAGTCCCAATGCTTCCTCTTCACATTCTACTTTAACCTGGACAAGTCTTCCCTTTTTCAATTCACGGTGAGATTTCACGCAGGCCTTGGCAAACACAGGCTAAACAGCCCCAGGTCTCTTGGCCTCCCCTCGTTAGAGATGCACCGGTCCCTTCACCGTCCTCATAAGATATTGGACCATGTCCAGAGAAGGGTGACGAAGCTGGTGAAAGGTCTGGAACACAAAACCTATGAGGAGAGACTGAGGGAGCTGGGGCTGTTTAGCCTGGAGAAGAGGAGGCTCGGGGGAGATCTCATTGCTGTCTACAACTACCTGAAGAGAGGCTGTAGGCAGATGGGGGTGGGTCTCTTCTTCCAGGCAACCAGCAACAGAAGAAGGGGACACAGTCTCAAGCTGTGCTGAGGGAGGCTGGATATTAGGAGAAAGTTCTTCTCAGAGAGAGTGATTGGCATTGGAATGGGCTGCCCAGGGAGGTGGTGGAGTCGCAGTCCCTGGAGGTGTTCCAAAAGACACTGGATGAGGCACTTAGTGCCATGGTCTAATTAACTGGACAGGGCTGGGTGATAAGTTGGACTGCGTGATCTCAGAGGTCTCTTCCAACCTGGTCAATTCTATAATTCTATGATTCTGTGACTCTCCACTGAGCCCTCTCCAGCAGATCCCTGTCCCTTTTGAGCTGGAAAGCCAAGAACTGGACACATTAGGTAGCACAGTCACCACATCAATGAGATTCTCCTCAAAAGTCCCTACACACTCACCTTCATCATACTGACCACCTCCAGGAAGGGAAACATGCTAAATCCAGGTCACATTTACTGCTTCCTTCAAGGTTCTTTTGCTAGCTATTGGTTTTTTATGCTCTATGGTAAGTAGAGCCACCTATTCACTCCCCTTCCCTCCACCACAGTTGTTCGACAGACCTCTGGAAGGCTTTCACAGTCCTTAACGAACTCGGGGAGAAACATTTGCATCACCAGTTGATCCCCTCAATTGCTGATGGGCTTGCTTAGGAAAACAAAGGCCATCCTTCAGTCCCCTTTCTGTTGAGCTGTGTTCACTCACAGCCTACATTCTTCCCTCAACTTGATGGGCTCCTCTGCCTGCCCAACTCCTCCGAACATTCTATCTTTGTAGGTTTGTTGATCAGTCAAGTCTTGTATTCTTCTCTTGAGTGAAAAAAGAAATTAAAATATTTATTCGAGGTTGAAACTGATTAGATTGCTTCTAAATTAGCAGAAAGAATAAAGAAATAAATACTCCATTTAGATTAACTAGAGCTGAGACCTAAGCTCGTTAACCTGAGAAGGCAGTAATGGGTCTTTCTGAGTAGGTAAACACTGGTCTTCTTTTTGTAAAAACCCTGCAAAGTAAAAATAAACAAATAAATAAATAATCTAATTATTATTCCCTTGCAATGCTGCCCATTTTTTTTTTTTTTAAAGATATCAATTTTCTGTAGGGAATGGCAGCAGGAGTCATTACCTTCCATAAACATTCATCCCATCTCTCCTCCAATGCTGCATGTGTATATATTTTCTTTCAGTTCATAAGGACTCCTCCTCCTCTGTCCAATGTTTCTATTTCTCTTGTACTACCTAACAAGGTTGGAATCACAATTATGTTATTTCCATAAATGTCCACTGAATTCTTAATCTATAATATTCAGGGGGTTTGGTTTGTTTCTTTAGTTTTGGGGTTGTTTTTTTAGTTCTGGGTGTTTTTTGTTTTTGAAGGTTTTGAGAGTCCACAGGAATACTGACTTATGAATATATTTATGAGGTTTTTGTAGCAAACTTTAATGTAAAAATCATCTCTCTCCTTACTCTATCCTAGAGTCAAATATCTGCTTTGAAAGAATGTAGCTCAAATTGTGCCCACCTGGACAAACAATGAAGAAAAATGTGAACTATGCCTAAAAAAAAATGTGAAAGGTGAGAAAATTGCATACTGAGACAGCTTATGACAAGAGAACTGGAAAATAAAGTATGGAGGTTAACCAGCCCAGCCCACTAGAATTTCCATTGCTAAACATCTCTGGTATCTTCTAGGCAAGTAAAGGTACCTCCTTTGCGATGCACTGAAGCTGAAAGGTTTTTGTTAGGTTTAGGGAGATGGGGTTTGGGTTTGTTGTGTGTGCTTGTTTGAGTTTGGTCGGGGGTTCTGTTGGCTTTGTTTGTTTGCTTGTTTGGGGTTTTTTTTTGTGTTTTGTGGGGGTTTTTTTTGGTTGGTTGGGGTTTTTTTTGTTTGGCTTTTTGTTTCTGTTATCGTTGGGTTTGGGTTTTTTTTTGAGGGCATGAAATTAATCACTTATTTTTATCCCCGTTAAGTGCAAATCTCTGCTAGTTTGGAGAGCAAAACAGATGCAAGCTTGTTTTTTCTTCTCTAGAAAGAATAGCTCCCCTGCTGTCATTTCCAAGTTAAAGACTAATTAGACTTACAGAGATATTTCCCTGAAGATGAACATAAAATGTAGGGACCTGATCCTGAGAAACACTGAAAACTTGCAATGGCAGTAAAACCAGTGCAAATAATGGGGCTTTTTGTTGTTGATGATCTTTACCTCTGAGACAAATTTCATCTTCCCTACAATGGGGCCTGTGCTGAGACACAATAATACAAACTATCAAATACTGGCAATTTTAAGGCATGTTGCATATTTTACCCTGCAAGCATATGGACTTCCCCCTCCCCCAATCCAAAAACATATGAAATTGTTCCATACACTTCAGACAATTATTTTATACTCCATGTATTAGGTTTGAGATATTGCATCATTCCAAACCAGAAACTATCAGACTGTGTTACATTTCTGGTAAAAGAATTTTAAACCTTTTTGGGGTTTTAGGGTTTTTTTTAATGTGGTTGGTTGGTTTGTTTTGGTGTTTGGTTATATTTGTTTTGTTTTGATTGTTTGGGTTTTTTTGTGATCCTAGTAGAACAGAGGAAGGTGGTGTTGATATTGCTGTAGTCTTACAGACTTTTCAGAAATTGAAAATCAACACTTTGACTACACAGAATTGCAGAGAAATGTTGCCTAGGTTAATTATCATCAAAAGCTGGAAGTAGATCAGATAATCTAATTATTATACCAAGTTGGAAGTAGATTAGATATCTAATCTTCTTCCAGATTTCTATCATAATTAGGTTATCTAATCTAATCTGACTTCCATCATAGCAAAATGTTAGTAGTTCCTGTATTTACATATTGTGGCTCTGCTGAAGTGAACCTTTCTGGGAAACACATCTTTCAGGAGGGCCTTTGCCTCAAATCCTGGCATGGGCTTCTGGTATTTTGCCTCAACAATAACATTTTGTTAACACTTTGACATTATTTTCAGTCTTGCCTGTCTTCTAGCCAGTGATTTTTGTTGTTATGTTTACCTACCTAAGGATAGCTTCAGAATTAGCATTTTTTCTCAGCAAGTGTTTTTCATCTTCCACATAATAATCAAGATATTTTGCAGCTTCTTTGGAAACGTAGCCTAAGCTCTTTTAAATGTCTTTGTAAAACATGGCTTTTTCAACACAAACTCTGCAGCTTTTCTGTACTTTCTCCTACATTTCAAGAACCTAACAAAATCATACATTTTATTCATATAATTGCAAAATTCATACTGTTCATACCAAATAGGGCTGGAAAGATAGTAGGCAAAGTCATCCAGTTCATCCACTACTTCAGGGCAGGATCAGCTGTACACATTCTTGATCCAGGTTTATCTGACTTGTTCTTAAAAACTTTCACTGCTGGAGAATCTATAACCTCTCTAGGCAATCTGTTCCAACACTTAACTATCTTTACCACTAGAAAATAAATCTTCTAACTGAAATGGGGCACAGTACTCCAGATAAGACCTTCCTAATGCTAAACAGAGCATAAGGATTACCTCACAGTCCTCTTATCCCTTACAGTAGCCTATTTGATTTTTACAGCAGCACATCCTTTCACTCATTTTCAGTTTAAAATTCACAGTGGGTTCTGAAGCTCATTTCTGTCAAATTAATATCCAACCAGTAGTTCTCCTCCTTGTATTTGTTCAGATGGCTATCCCAATATTGCTCTCTCCAGCCTTGTATAAAGAGGTGAAATTGCTCCATTCATATTCACTACTGCCTCTTTTGTACGTTTCTACGTCTCATCAGCTCCTTTAGGATACAACACGGCACTAAAACTGAGTTAGTTTCTTTGCCTTATGACTCCTCAGCTCTCCCCAGTGATTCAGCTTTCCAGGAATGTATATAATCTTCCAATAAGGCATTTATTATTCCTAGGGATGCAAGCCAGTACTCTGTAGTGGGGAGCTGTCAATGCTAGTCAGTGGTAATGTGTCTTAAATTCTGCCCCTCTGTAGCATTTAGGTGCATTATTCAGAATTATGTGCCTTGCTCAGACCTCATACTCAGGTTTCTGACATTTGTGTGCCTTACTGAGAGCTTCAAATCTTTGCCTGATGATACATGTTGCCTACAGTCTTCCTTGAAAGAATCAAAGAAGGAGATTGCACTTAGCACAGCATTTACATGCACCCTGTAGATATTTTTTCTTGTATTGACAGATCAATGTAATTGGGAATGAGTTACAACTTAGCATTTGGGGAACACTAAAAATAAAGTAAATGAGATCTGATACTACAAATAAATTGACGTGGAGAATCTGCTCCAACTTCTTCATAAGGTAATTTGCAATGTCAGATGTCAACTACTGGAAAGAATCATATCTGGTTGCTGAATAATATAACATGGCTCCTTGAAGAGTCTCAGATAAGTGTGTCATCCACCTCACCTTCCTGCAATTTAACACAGAACTAGTTTAAATCAGAAAAATTCATCTGTAGGTATGGGAAAATCTGTGGCTAAGCTAGTGGAATTGTCATTTATCATCTAGTTTGCACATCTAGTGCACATTATTTTTACTAGATGTAAATTAGAAATAATGTACCTGAGATGCATTGCATATCCTAAGACATGATGTGGATGGTGCAGCTGAAACATTTAGCAACCTGTCAAATGGAAATAGAGAGAATATGGCAAAATTGCACATAGTAGAAGACAAGGTTGGACCATGAACTGATGGACAGGGTCAGAGCATGTTAAATTGCAGGAATAATGAAATATAGATCAGTGACAGAAACTGGTACTTTGGAAAGGCTGACTTGGAGAAACTAAAAAATTGAAGGGGCAAACAACACTCGAATTAAAGACAGAATGAGAGAGGTACTGCAAAAGTATAGATACTGTCTTAGACTTGAATTCTGATACTTTAATTCCAGGGGGCCTACAGGAGATCTAGGGAGAGACTTTTTACAAGGGCTTACAGCAATAGGATAAGGGGGAGTGGACTGAAGCTGGAAGAGGGCAGGTTTAGACTGGATATTAGGAAGAAATTCTCTACAGCATGGGTGATGAGACACTGGAGATTTTCAAGGCCAGTCTGGACAGCGTCTTGAGTGACCTGGTCTAGTGGAAGGTGTCCCCAACTTGTCATGAGAGCCAAATTCTGTTGCCCATTTTATCAAGGAGAAAAACAGAGGTATGCTTACCTAGCCATATTTCCTAGTGTCATCTATATTCTAGCTATGTTAGACCTGAATAGTCAGGGACTCTTTACTTCTAGAAAACTCTCTAGGATTTTGCACCTGGTTAAAAAATAACCCCATATATCAGTTTAGGTTGGGGACTGACCTGCTGGGAGCAGTGAAAGGGAAAAGGACCTAGGGGTCCTAGTGGATGGGAGGTTGACCATGAGCCAGCAATGTGCTTTTGTGGCCAAGAAGGGAAACAGCATTCTGGGAGGTATTAGAAGGGCTGTGGTTAGTAGGTCATAGAGAGATTCTCCTCCCCCTCTACTCTGCCCTAGTGAGGCCACATCTGGAACATTATGTCCAGTTCTGGGCCCCTCAGTTCAAGAAGGATCTCAGTGAACTGCTTGGAAGAGCCCAGTGCAGGGCCACAAAAATGATTAAAGGAGTGGAACATCTTCCTTCTAAGAAAAGTCTGAGGGAGCTGGGGCTCTTTAGCTTGGAGAGGAGGAGCCTGAAGGGTGACCTCATTCATATTTATAAGTATGTAAAGGGTGAGTGCCAAGAGGATGGATCCAGGCTCTGCTCAGTGATGCCCAATGACAGGACAAGGGGCAGTGGGTGGAAGTTGAGGCACAGAAAGTTCCATGGAAACACAAGGAGGAATTTTTCCCCTGTGAGAGTGACAGAACACTGGAAGAGGCAGTCCAGGAGGGTTGTGGAGTCTCCCTCTCTTCAGATATTCAAGACCTGCCTGGATGCATTCCAGTGTGCTCTGGTATAGGTGATTCTGCTCTGGCTGAGGGGTTGGACTGGATGTGGTTTCAAGGTCCCTTTCAGCCCCTAATTATAGAATCATAGAATCAACCAAGTTGGAAGAGACCTCCAAGGTCATCCAGTCCAAACTAGCACCCAGCCCTGTCCATTCAACTAAACCATGGCACTAAGTGCCTCATAATATTTTGTGATTCTGTGATTTTTAAGTTGTTTGGTTTGGTTGTTTTTTCTTTCCCCTCCTAAGGATAAAGTTTCTTCAAAAATCATCTCTAACAACATCCCTGCTGAAACTGTCTTTTCCTTTGAGAAGCTAGCAGATATTAAGCAATCTTTTGTTCCAGTAGAGTGTGTGTCAGAAAGCTTTGTTTTACTGTGAAGGGAAATTTTTAATATGTAGGGTTTGGCCTTTTCTTGAGTTTGAAAGAAGAGTTCTGGAAGTGTAGAATTCTTTTCTGTAGCTCTTAAAAAGAGACAAAACACCCTTGTTCTTCAGTTATTTGGTTTGTAACCTTAGGAACCTTTTCTATGAAAAGCCCTCTCCAATAATCATAGGTTTTACAGATAATTCTGGCTTCTTTTTTTTCTTTTCTTTTTTTTTTTTAGTCAAAAAAACTCTTTGAATGCTTTTGCAATACTTTAGAGTTCTACAGACTTAAGTATTCTTCAATGTCATGCATTTTCAATATTGAACCCTGAGGTTGGTTCTTGGGGGTGTGTGTCAACTGGATGAGGCCAATCTTGGGTGGTGCACAGTAATAAGCCAAAGAATAATGGATAGAAGGTTTCGCCTCAACAGGAGGAGAAACTTCTTTTGGAGCACGGAGCACTGGAACAGTCTGCCAAGGGAGGTTGTGGAGTCTCCTCTGCAGACTTTCAAAACCTGCCTGGACGTATTCCTGTGCAGACTACCTTGGGTGATCCTGCTTTTGGCAGAGGAAGGTGGAGCTGATGGTTTCTGGAGGTCCCTTCCAACCTCTAACATTCTATGATTCTGTGATTTTTCAGGATGTATTGTCAGATCAACAGTAACTATTTCATGTCCCTGGTCTGCATTAATTCATAGAATCATAGAATTGTCCAGGCTAGAATGGATCCCGAAGATCATCCAGCTCCAACATCCCTCCCATGGGCAGGGACGCCTTGCACTAGATTGGGTTGCTCAAACCCACATCTATCCTGGCCTTAAAAACTTCCTGGGATGGGGCTTCCACCACCTCCCCTTGGCAACCTGTTCCAGCGTTTCACCACCCTTATGGTGAAGAACTTTTTCCTAACACCCAATCTGAATCTACCCACTTCTAGTTTTTTTCCATTCCTGCAAGTCCTATCACTACCTGATATCCTAAAAATTCCCTCACCAGCTGTCTTGTAAGCCCCCTTCAGATACTGGAAGGCCACAATAAGGTCTCCTCAGAGCCTTCTTTCCAGACTGAACAGCCCCAACTCTCTATCTTTGTAGGAGAGGTGCTCCAGACCTCTGATTATCCTTGTGACCCTTCTCTGGACACACTCCATGGTGGTTTATATCCCAGAGGCCCCTGTGGCAAACATATTTATACCTGTGAACAAATATTTCAAGGGAACTAATATAAGTTATTTCTCTGCTCTCTAGTTCACTGTGCTGTAACTTGTGCATGTAGCCATAACTCTGGCTCCAATATTGACATGGACACTGAAATCCATACATCATGTGCTGCTCACTGGGCTCAAAAACACTACTTACAGTGAAAACGCTGAAGGCTCCAATCCTGCAACTGGACTACCACTTTGTTTTAAATCCTCTAGTCATAATTCCCACATGGCAGACAGAAGGGATGAAAACTGAAGGTCCATCCTTCACCTTCAAAATTAAAAATCTTTCAGACAGATTTTGCAAAATTAGAACAATTGGCTGACAAAAAGTTATATCACCTACCAGTGATAGCTTCAGAAAGGGACCTCATTAGCTGACTTCCAGTGCAGCCAGAAGCAATTTATATGGTTTCATTTCTGTGTTTGGTTTCTAGAAGAAGTTGTTGTGATAGGATGAGGGTTCCCCCTGGAGGAGTATTAAGTATGGAAAGCAACTTTATATTTTAGGAAGAACTTCTTGAGTAGGAAAGTGGTAAGACCCTGGAACAGGTTTCCCAGGGATATTGTAGATGCCCCCTCCCAAAGGTATTGAAGGTCAGGTTGGACAGGGCCTTAAGCAAGGTGGTCTAGTGGAAGGTGTTCCTGCCCATGGGTGCAGAGATTGGAACCAGATGATCTTGAAGGTCCCTTCCAAACCAAACCAGTCTTGGTTCAAGGCCAGGCTGGATGAGGCCCTGAGCAACTGTGATGGTTTGGGTGTCCCCCACCCCCCACACTTTTAGAAATCACCCAGACTAGACTCAGTCGGCTCTGGAAATTTGAATGAAGCTTATATTTACAGCTGGCACAATTTACAAGCAGATATTTACAGTATATACAGTCATAGACAGAAATATACAAGGTAAAAAAGGTAATACAGACACAATTCC
>WAAF01008410.1:51433-62411 GCA_013400475.1 Tricholaema leucomelas
AACCTGTTCTAGTGGGAGGTGTCTCTGCCTATGGCAGGGGGTTGGAAATGGATGATCTTTGAGGTTCTTTCCAACCTAAACCATTCTATGATTCTATAAGAAACTCTTTACAGTGAGGATGGTGAAAGACTGGAACAGATTGTGGATGCTCCATCCCCAGAGGTGTTTGAGGTCTGGTAGGATGAGGCCTTGAGCAACCTGTTTTTAGTGGGAGTTGTCTCTGACTATGGTGGGGGGATGGAACTAGATGATCTTTGAGGTCCCTTCCAACCCAAACCATTCTATGATTCTAAGTTTTGAGTCTCTCAGTATAAGAATGCTGGAGCAAGACTGCCAGTACAGACAGGCTCTAGAATACATAACATATGAAAAGAACTCAGCCAAACCTGGTCTATCCAGTCCAGGGAAAGGGAAGCTCAAGGGAGACCTTAGTCCATAGACTACCTTGATCAGAGGGTATGGAAAAAACAGAGTCAGGCTTTCCTTTTCTCAGGTGCATAGTGACAGGCTGAGGCTCAAGAGACAGAAGCTGCACAGGCAAACCCACCATCAGATGTAAGGATGACATATTTTATAACTCTATAAAGTAGAATTCTGCAAAATATATGTAAGTAGAACTACATGGAGCAAGTTTTCATTTCTATGTGTGTGGCCTTCTAGATGTATGCCACATGAAGTAGACCAACCCAGCCCTAGTTCATTTTCAAAGCCATGCTAGCTTCAAGAAAGGAGATATTATTTTCATTGATGTTCTTGCAAAGCACATTTCACAAAGGACCCTGTTTTATGTTCTGTTCAATGCTGTTCATTACCTTCAATTCAATCAAGTGGCTCACAAACAAAACAGATGAGTGGAGGTTTTTATTTATTCCTGACCTAGCAGGTGGCAAGTGTAGGAATCTAACTTACTCATTTCATTGTTCTAGGGAGTTCCAGAATGGGTGAGTCATTAAAATGAGGAAATCAGGGCAGGAAGTGTTAAAGGGGAGAAAAAGCTTTTTTCTCCTCACTGAAAAGGACTGTCATTGTATGAGCTACATAATGAACACCTCTTGGCAGTGTTGTTGTTATTAAAGACAATAGAAACGGTGATTTTGGCTGCTTGTGCAGTCTTTTAGAGACAGACTTTACAGACAGTATGTAGACAGCTTTAAAAAAGCTTGGAGTCTGTCACAGTATCCTCTGAGCTTGGCAGTAATGCTAAGCACATATGCTAGTGATGGCAGTACAAGAAACAACAACTGGTCCTCTCTTCCATAACATGTTGTGGAGCAATCATGCCTTTGCTGCTAAACATGCAATATATATTGTTGTAACTGGATAGATTAAAAGTGTGAAATGAAACTTCAAATGTTGCATTAGGTAACAGACATTGGGAGCTTTGCTAGTCCTGATTCTTATCAGCAGTATTCTTATGTCCCTCAAGCTTGTCCACACTTGATTGTCTAATGAGTGATATTCTCCCTCTCTCTCTCTCTTTTATATATATGTGTGTGTATATATATAAAATATATATAATATATATATGTATATTTCTTCATAGAGAAGGTTATCAAACACTGGAATGTTCTGCCTACATAGTGGTGCAGTTGCCATCCTTGGAGGTGTTTAAGCAGCCTGTGGACCTGGTGCTTAGGGACATGGAGAGGTGGGTGCAAGCCAAGTTCAACAAGACCAAGTGCTAGGTCCTGCATCTGGGTCGAGTCAATCCCATGCAGAAATCCAGGCTGGGCAGTGACTGGATGTAAACCAGCCCTGAGCACAGGGACCTGGGGGTGCTGGTGGATGAGAAGCTCAATATGAGCCAGTAGTGTGCACTTGCAGCCCAGAAAGCCAACCAGATCCTGGGCTGCATCAGGAGAAGTGTGGCCAGCAGGTTGAGGGAGGTGATTCTGCCCCTCTGCTCTGTTCTGCTGAGACCCCACCTGGAGTACTGCATCCAGTTCTGGAGCCCCTATTACAAGAAGGATGTGGACATGTTGGAGCATGTCTAGAAAAGGGCCACGGGGTTGATCAGAGGGCATCTATTCTAAGAGGACAGACTGAAAGAGTTGGGGCTGTTCAGTCTGCAGAAGAGGAGGCTCTGAGCTGACCTTATTGTGGCCTTCCAGTATCTGAAGGAGGCCTACAAAAAAGCTGGGGAGGGACTTTTTAGGCTACCAGGGAGTGACAGGAATAGGGGGAATGGAGCAAAGCTGGAGATGGGTAGGTTCAGACTGGATGTGAGGAGGAAGTTGTTCAGCATGAGAGTGGTGAGAGCCTGGAATGCGTTGCCCAGGGAGGCAGTTACAGCCTTATCCCTGGAGGTATTTAAGGCCAGGCTGGATGAGGCTCTGGCCAGCCTGCTCTAGGGTAGGGTGTCCCTGCCTATGGCAGGGGGGTTGGAGCTAGATGATCCTTGTGGTTCCTTTCAACCCTGACTGATTCTATGATTCTATAGTTTAGGGTTGACCCTAAACTGAGTCAAAAGTTGGACTGGATGCTCCCTGAGGTGTCTTCCAACTGAATGTTTTCTGTGATTCTGTGAATATGGCATAGTATAAGGACAGTGGTCATCAGTGACAGTGGCCATCATTCAGCAAATACTCATTTCTATGCTAGTGAACAACTTTATTCTCTTGAGCATTTCTGTACAGGAACTTCGTAAGTGCTTACTTTCTAGTAGTTCGCATTGTGCTACTCATCCAGCATTCAGGAGACACTCCCAGTACTCAAGCACATTAATTCCTGCTCCCTCACCCTTTTTTTTCTGTTAAGCTGATATAAAGTTGATATCTCTATATGCTAATACATCTTCTCCTTGAAATCTTTTAACTTATTTAATGCCTTTCATCCACTATTTGAAGATAATTCACTATTTCATGAGTTCAAAAATCTAAGATCTGAAACAAGCTTATAGATTTTACCTTTGATTTTTGATTAATTTCCACTTTTATACTTTTTTTTTCTTTTTAACAGTCTTTTCAGTAATATAGTAATCCTTCCAGAAGGATGCTTTGGCCTTATAATCTCTTTTATACTCACATTCTTTTGTAACTAGTGGACTAATTCAGGCAAAAGATTTATATATATTTATTTTGGTATTCTTTAAAAGCAGAATCAAAGTATTAATCTCAGAATCTTCACTAAGTTTATCTTCATCAAAATACATACATTTAATGTATTCAATAAGATTTTTTGATTGCCTATGCTTTTGTATATGCCAGCTACATCATTTGTTGTCATTTGAGCTTAATTATATCCTCCCTCTGCCTGTTGTTGTTAGCAGGTAAAGCATGAGCAGTGATAATCCAGGAGAGCTCAAACATCCAAGGATGTGACATCACATCTTGCTTTGGAGAGTAATTTGGAAGTGTAATCCCTAATTTACTATGCCTCTTGTATATATTCCTGTCCCTGTAGTTCTACCCACATTGGAAATAAATATAGGACATACAAAATGGACTGTCTGCACCATAGGTCTGGTGAGGTGGGTGCTGGTCTCTTCTCCCTACGGGACAAGTGACAGGATGAGAGGAAATGGTCTCAAGATGCAACAGGGAGGTTTAGATTGGGTATCAGAAAAAAAACTTCATGGCTAAAAGGGTTTTCAAACACTGGAACAGGTGTCATCCTGAAGGTAGAGCTATAAAGCTGCTTGACATAACGACACAGTGGCTGGAACTGACCCTTAGAAATGGAAAATCCAGGTTCAGCTCTCATTCCAGTAAAAGGAAGTTCAAAGCAGACAAAAGCCTCTTCCTTGATAAAATCCCTGGCCAATGAAGGAGGCTGAGGGCAGACCTTCTCATTCTCTACAACTCCCTGAAAAGAGGTTGGAACCAAGTGAGGGTTGGTCTCTTCTCCCCAGGAACAAGTGATAGGAGGAGAGGAAATGGCCTGAAGTTCCACAAAGGGAGGTTTAGGTTGGACATTGAAAGAAACTTATCGACTGAAAGTGTTTTCAAACACTGGAACAGGCTCCCCAGGGAGGTGGTTGAATGCCCATCCCTTAAGGTGTTTAAAAGCCACAGAGATGTAGTTCTCAGTGACATGGTTTAAGCGCAGACTTGGTAGAGTCAGATAATGCTTGGACTTGGTGACTTTAAAAGACTTTTCTGACTGAAATGATTCTGTGATTGTGTGAAAGGTTTTCCATATTACAGGAGTAAAATGAAAGCCTTTGTGACCTTCTGGAAATAAGAGATTATAAGTTTTAGAACCATTGTCTGTAACCATGCTGCTTAGAAAATTTAGGTGAAAAGGTGCTGCTGTTCAGTAACAACTTGAATAGAATAGAATAGAATAGAATAGAATAGAATAAACCAGGTTGGAAGAGACCTCCAAGATCATCCAGTCCAACCTAGCACCCAGCCCTATCCAGTCAACTAGACCATGGCACTAAGTGCCTCATCCAGGCTTTTCTTGAACACCTCCAGGGACGGTGACTCCACCACCTCCCTGGGCAGCCCATTCCAATGCCAATCACTCTCTCTGTGAAGAACTTCCTCCTAACATCCAGCCTATACTTCCCCTGGCACAACTTGAGGCTGTGTCCCCTTGTTCTATTGCTGGTTCTCTGGAAGAAGAGACCAACCCCCACCTGGCTACAACCTCCCTTCAGGTAGTTGTAGATAGCAATGAGGTCTGCCTTGAGCCTCCTCTTCTCCAGGCTAAACACCCCCAGCTCCCTCAGCCTCTCCTCATAGGGTTTGTGCTCCAGGCCCCTCACCAGCTTTGTTGCCCTTCTCTGGACACGTTCCAGCACCTCAACATCTCTCTTGAATTGAGGAGCCCAGAAGTGGACAAGTCTCACTAAAATTATTACAAACTGTCTCCAATGTATTTAATCATTAATTGCAAAGTAAAGGTAATGTTTTAATTTTTAAAATCCAAGGATGTCCTACAGTTCTTTGGATACACAGCAAAAAGGGAAACACAACTTTGGGAGTACTTCTAAGAGTTATTTCCCAAAATGATGTTTATATCTCAGCTGTTTATACATTATCTTATAAGTATTTTAATCTTACTAGTTACTTAGATGGAAGTATTTATTTCTTTATCAGACCACTCAGAAAAACCCTACTTTGATACATGTTGTCATGTTATGCTAACCTTATATTTCATCACTAACCACGATTTTTGACAAACACTTTCACAAAATAAAACCAAAACACTTTTTTTTTCCTTTTCTTTTTTTCCCCACAAAGAAGCAAGACAGTTACAGATTTTCTGGATAACAATGCTGTATAAACAGTCCATTATCAACCCCATCCCCAGTAGCATTTTGCTGGCATTAACCTCACCCTGACACACATAGATTGGTGTAACTTTATATTCCTCAACCAGATTCAGCTCCTGAATTCACATGAGAGGTTTGTTTCACAAAGGGAAGCAATATCAAGGGAATGTAAGTGCATGCTTTGCCTCACAGTGGTTAGATGAGGTAATGTATGCTGAGACTCATTCATAGAATCAGAATCACTAAGGTTGGAAAAGACATCTAATATCATCAAGTCCAACCTTCTACCCAACATCTCCATGACCTGACATGCCATGTCCACACACTTCTTGCACACCTCCAGAGATGGGGACTCCACCACCTCCCTGGGCAGCATGTTCCAATGACTGACCACTCTTTCAATAAAGACTTTTCTTCCCAATATCCAACTTAAACCTCCCCTGGTGCAGCTTGAGGCCATTATACCTTGTACTTTTTAGTTACTTGGGAGAAGAGGCCAAGACAGGCCTCAATCAGATTTTATTCTTCTGTCTTGCACATTTCTCTCTGTTTACTCTAAAGATCACTGGAAAGCTTGCCCTGAAAAATAATTATTTCACTTGGCAGGGGTCACCACAGAAAGCAGTCCCCAAAGACAGGATCAAGGCTCTATGGATAGAAATCTCTGAGCTCATTAGTCTATTAATAGTAGGTTGGAGTCTCTCAGCTTTGCTGAGAAGCAGCAGCACCAACTCTCACTTTTCATTGCTAACCAATGGCACCAAGCAGTTTCGCATGGGCTCCACGCTAGAACTCAGCACATTAATTGTGTCTCAGTGTATAAAATCGGCTTCCAGCCAGAGTTCCTAATACACCCAGAGTTCATAATATAATATGTAGCCTTTTTTATACTGTTGCTGCTCTTTTCTGTAGCTTGAATTAATGAGCCACAAGCCAACAGTCATTGTGATATTCAAGGAAAGAAAATTTGTTTATATCCATTCTGTCTTTCTCTCCAACTCATTTATTACACATCCGACCCTGAAGATGTTTTTAATTAGTTGATAAGAATGGCAAATAATAAACTTCATGAACATTTTATTACAGTGTGTGCGAGTATTAATTGTTGCCAATTCATCAAGCCTAAAGCACATTAGTTCTGGAAAGATTTATTTTATCTGTTCTATATTTATGAGTACAATCTCATCTTCAAAATATTAGTAAACTAAAATATCTTCTGAATATAAATTTTAGCACTAGTATTAGCCTGTCTCAGGCTGGCTTTAAACTTTATCCTAGGAGATATTTTGTTTATTAGGAATATAGTTAAAAATATATCCTTCTCATTTAGCTCTTGGCCTTTTTAATTACTACACTGATAATTCCTTGGAATTGTTCCTATTTTTCACCTGATATTTCACTAGTTAACATTTTCCTCCTTATCTGGTTCATATACCAGTGCTGTAGACTAGAGAAGCCTGTCCCCAGCTGGTGATGAAAATCTAGGCTTCTACACCAGCCTTATGTGCTAGTTTGAAGCTAGCTAGAATGTTTTGGTGAGAAGAACTAGATCATAGGCTGTGAAATGGAAACAATGGTGAGACCTACTTCCCTCACAGTCCTGCTGAGATGTGTAAAGAAGAAAGGCAAAACAAAGATAAAGTCACTTTGCTCTGCACTTTGCTTGGGCACTTGGCTCTGAGCTGTGCTCTCAGCTCTTTGCCTGCTGTGGAGCTCGGTCTGCTGGCTGAACTCCATCTTGCTTTCTAACCTCACCCTCCATTTGCTTCTTGGCTGATTCACCTTGCTTCTTAATCCCTTTGGCCGAACCTCCATTCTTCCTTGGGACTGGGGTAAGGTTGAGAGGAGTAGGGGGAAGGTGAGGGGTGGTTGAGAGCCCCTCCTGGGGACTCAGGTTTCTGGGAGGGGAGTTGTGTTTCTGTATTACCTTTTTACCTTGTATATTTCTGTCTATAACTGTACATACTGTATACATCTGCTTGTAAATTGTGCCAGCTGTAAATATAAGCTTCATTCAAATTTCCAGAGCTGGCTGAGTCTAGTCTGGGTGATTTCTAAAGTGGGGGGGGGCAGGGAACACCCAAACCATCACACCTTAGAAGTGACTCTCAGTGACATTACAGAAGGAATATGGTGTAAATGCATAGCAGGACTTAAATGCTGCTCCAAACAAATTCATAAATACATTAATAATAAAAAAAAATAATTGTTACAGCAAGGGACAATGCTGGAGGAAGCATTTTCTTTCCTCTTGAATATTTCAGTAAGGGAGTTTTGCACACCTCAAAAAGCCTTCACAAAGTACAATCTACTTTGCCTTGTGTTACACCCCAAGGGGCAGATATTGATGTTATATCCCTCTTGACATTCAACAGAGACAACAAGGTTCTCCAACTCTTGTTAATGTCATGCTAAGAGAAACGAGGGACTATCTGCAGTCTTCATATGCACAGGAAGTTACAAGGGAATTTTCTAGAAAAGAAAACAGCCTCCTAATATTTAGAGTTCCTAATTTCTCTGTAGCATATAGGTGACCCTGCTTTGGCAGGGAGATTGGGCTACATTTAGACTGTGTATTAGAAAGAAATTCTTCACAGTGAGGGTGGTGAGACACTGGAGCAGTTTGCCCAGTGAGGTTGTGGACACCACTTCCCTGGAGATGTTCAATGCCAGGTTGGATGAAGCCTTGAGCAACCTGGTCTAGTGGAGGAAGGTGTCCCTACCCATGGCAGTGAGATTGGAACTAAGTGATCTTTAAGATCCCTCCCAACCCCTACCATTCTGTGCTTCTGTGTGGTATGTTGTTGTGCAGCCTTTATAGTGTCACAGAATCACAGAATTCCAGGTTGGAAAAGACCTCTAAGATCCTTGAGTCCAACCTGTCACTTAACCCTTCTAATTACCTAAACCATGGCACTGTCTTTTCCAGCCTCCTCTTCCAGGGATGGTGACTCCATCACCTCACTGGGCAGCCCATTCCAATGCCAGTCACTCTTTCTGTGAAGAACTTCTTCCTAACATCCAGCCTAAACCTGCCCTGGTGCAGTTTGAGACTGTGTCCTCTTGTTCTGTCACTGGGTGCCTGGGAGAAGAGACCAACCCCTGCCTGGCTACAACCTCTTTTCTGGTAGTTGTAGAGAGCAACCAATGTTGAGACCAATTATTCTCTGTAATGATGACTTCTAGCAATTCTCATTAGATAATAAAGAAAAAACACTCCATTATATGCTAATAGAATTTGCAGATATTATGCAATTCATAATAATATTGCAAAGTACAACAACAAAAAAAGGTAAAGAAAGATCTATTTAAATAAGCAGCCTAAGCCAATCTCTCCTGAATGCACTGGCCCTTTAGATTCACCCAGCTATCTCTCTGGTGAAGCAAATAACTGCTGTGACAAAACTTTGTCTTTGTTTTCCTGGAAAGCAACATTTCTCAGCCTTTTGGCTGTCATAGACTTCTAAAGGACATCTGCTGTCAAACATGGGCACAATACTTTCCATCAGTAGGTTAGAAAGCATGGAAACTTGCAACCTGGCATGTAAAACAGCATTTAACCCCTTTCTACACAGCTGTGAAGAGAACACTACTCCTGGGAATGCAGTAAGATTGAAGTAGAAAGGGCATGGAGATAAACATTCTAAGGCTGACTGACCAAAATTGAAGCACTTTTTTTTAAGAGAGAAAAGAGATCATATGCTTTTCAGAATCAAGAATGATACTCCAGAATATAGAAGACTTTAACGTTAAAACAACCCTTAAAAACCTTCAAAAGTCCTTTCATATGATGGTTTTAAAAGATGGGACAGGCTGAAAGGATAAGGGATGTAATCTACAGCTCTAAAAATGTGAAATTTAGAACACAGTTGTGCCAGAGGAGGTATAGGCTGGATGTTAGGAGGA
Source organism: Tricholaema leucomelas (assembly GCA_013400475.1). Lineage (NCBI taxonomy): Eukaryota > Metazoa > Chordata > Aves > Piciformes > Lybiidae > Tricholaema lacrymosa > Tricholaema leucomelas. The sequence goes on from WAAF01008410.1 coordinate 60,561, forward strand.
AGTTCTTCCCAGAGAGAGTGACTGGCATTGGAATGGGCTGCCCAGGGAGGTGGTGGAGTCACCGTCCCTGGAGGTGTTCAAGAAAAGATTGAATGAGGCACTTAGTGCCATGGTCTGGTTGATTGGACAGGACTCGGTGATAAATTGGACTGAGTGATCTTGGAGGTCTCTTCCAATCTGGTTGACTATAAGGATTCTAAGAACCTCTAATGCTCCCAAAGCAATTTACATGGACTACACAGGAGCAACACTGCATTTCAGGTCTGGAGAACAGGTCTTAGAATCATAGAATCACAGAATGGTTTAGGTTGGAAGAGACCTCAAGGATCATCCAGCTCCAACCCCCTGCCACAGGCAGGGACACCTCCCACTAGAGCAGGCTGCTCAAGGCCTCATCCAGCCTGGCCTTAAACGCCTCCAGGGAGGAAGCATCCACAACCTCCCTGGGCAACCTGTGCCAGTGTCTTACCACCCTCACTGTAAAGAACTTCCTCCTAACATCCAGTCTGAATCTCTCCTCTTCCAGCTTAAACCCATTCCCCCTCATCCTGACATTACTAGACCTTGTCAATAGTCCCTCCCCAGCCTTCCTGTAGGCTCCCTTCAGATACTGCAAAGCCACTCTAAGGTCTCCTCAAAGCCTTCTCCTCTCCAGGCTGAAGAGCCCCAACTCTCTCAGCCTGTCCTCACAGCAGAGCTGCTGCAGCCCTCTAATCATCTTCGTGGCTCTCCTCTGGACCCGCTCCAGCAGTTCCATGTCCTTCTTGTGTTGGGGGCTCCAGAACTGCACACAGTACTCCAGGTCTTATGAAGAGCAGCTGAGGGAACTGAGATTGTCTAGTCTGATGAAGAGGAGGCTGAGGGAAGACCTCATTGTTGTCTATGACACCTTAAAAAGAGGTCGAAGCCAGGTGGAGATGGGTCTCTTTTCCTTAGCATCAGGTGATCAAATGAGAGGAAACAGCCTGAAACTGTGCCAGAGGAGATTTAGGTTGGATATTAGGAAAAACTTCTTTCCTACAAGAGTGGTCAGGCATCCAAACAGGCTGCCCAGGGAGATGGTGAAGTTCCCATCCTTTGACATTTTCAAGGAATGTGTGGACATGGCACTTTTGGGCATGGTTTAATGGTCACAGTGGTCTTAGGTAGATAGTTGGATTTGATGGTTTTAGAGGTCTTTTCCAACCAAAACCAATTCTATGATTCTGTGATCTGATTTGGCACTGGGATCTTGTAGAATGTGCTCATCCCTTTGCATACATTTAAACAAACCCAGAAATATTTGCTCTGGACATAGAGCCAAGCCTTAGAGAACAACACTGAGATTGCACTTGCAAAAAGCAGGCTGTACAAAGCAAGCTATGCTAGAGAGGCAAGGAGTGAGATGATTGCTCTGGATATCTGTGTAGGCTTGAAATATATGCCTGACATTAATGAAAGACATCAGAAGTTCTAGATCAGTACACAACTTGGTGATGATATGTGCTGCACTGTTCAAAAGAATACTTAATTGCAAGAGTGGCTGTATTGGCAGTGAAGAGGTTAGGATTGTCTTCTCACTGAGACTGACACTTCCTTGCTTCCAAATGTGTGAGATATGTTAGCCTGACCCAAAATGTCATGGTTTTCTTTTCTGAAACATTCAAGTAAGCCGTTGCTTATGCAATTGCACATGGGGCTTTTCAGAACAATGGTGTTTAGGGCACTTGTGACCTTGAAGCAAAAAGGGAACAGGAAAGGGAAGGGGAAGAAAGAAAAGGAAAGGAAGGGAAAGGAAAGGGGAAAGGGGAAAGGGGAAAGGGGAAAGGGGAAAGGGGAAAGGGGAAAGGGGAAAGGGGAAAGGGGAAAGGG
>WAAF01008410.1:62587-119045 GCA_013400475.1 Tricholaema leucomelas
AGGAAAGGAAAGGAAAGGAAAGGAAAGGAAAGGAAAGGAAAGGGAAAGGAAAAGGAAAAGAGGAAACCAACTCACAACACAAGTTTCCTTGCACTCCATAGGCTGTTGAATAATGATCTCTAAACAAACAGTCTGATTCTTTTCCTGCATGAACGTTTAGGTGCACTTAGACAAAGTTCAGCTCTAAAGTATCATTTTGTTTTTCCTTGTAGTGTTTTCAAACCCTCCATGCTGTGCACAGGCAGAGCTTCAGAACAGATGCTTAGTCACCCCAGCCTAGGCGATGCTGTGTTCTTCCCAGATGGTTTCTCAGCTCAGTTCTTATAATGACAAAAACTTTCTGACTTATAACTAGATCTTTACAGTGCTTCTTCAAACAGCGGGAAAAGTTACCAACACAAATATTTGCTGTCCTGTAACACAAAGAGCATCACAGTATTTTTCCATAAGGCAATAATCCTTTCATGGGAAGGTAATTGTCTCCAAGTTTATTCACCAAGGAGCTGGGTTACTGCCTGACAAAGCAATACCATTTTATTGAATAAGCATGGTGCTTCCAAAATAACTTGCAGACATTCCCTGAAATAGCTTCATTAGAAATATAACCAATCCCTTTTTGATAGCTGTGCTGTTTTAACTGCTTACACAGCTGCTATTAATGCTACATCTACCTTTGAAATACCTTTCTAATGAAATGCAATTCTTAAACTTCTGCAGTCTCATGATCTCCCTCAGGTGAATGGTATTTGCCAACCACTTTCTTGCCTCAGTCCTCTTTGTCTTTGAAAGTCATGTATTTTTCAATTGCATCAGTGTAAAGAGACTGGGAGCAAAAAGGTCTGATGACTCCTTGCCCTTTTTCACTTTGGCAATGCAAGTAGAAACTCTTTGTAAGCTGTTCTCCTTGTTTTACTGTGATACAACTAAGCTACAAAGAGTAATTAAAGGTGATCATGGGTCCTTCTTTCTCTAATGTCATTCATATGCAGGTCGTGGTCTTTCCATTTACAGCCTATACCGACTTTTGCAGAACACCTGACCATAATTTGTCACATCTGAAATTACTATTTCAAACTAAGCACACTGAGGCTGTTCATAGGCTTTTCTATCACTGCCCACCACTCCTGGCACTGGTGTATATTCTGGTTAGCATTTCCCCTGGTGAGCTATACTGAAAGACATTCTTTCAAGAAAATGCTTTCTTCTGAGTGATTCTAAGTAATATACAGAATGTCTGGTAACTAATGTTACAAACACATAACAAGTGCACAGAGATGCTTGGATTAAGAGGTATTTCCTAGAATCCCAGAATACGTTGGGTTGGAAGGAACCTTTAAAGATCATCTAGTTCCACCCTTCCAGCATAGGCAGGGACATCTGCTAGACAAGGTTGCTCTAGGTGTTGTCCAACCTGGCCTTGCGCACATCCAGAGTGGGGGCATCCAAATTGTCCCTCGGCAACCTGTTCCACTGCCTCACCAACCTCATGAGAAAGGATTTCTTCCTTGTGTCCAATTTAAATTCAGCTTCTTCCAGTTTGAAGCTATTACCCCTCTTCCTTTCATCCCATGCCTTTGTGTGAAATCTCTCTGTAGCCCCCTTCAAATACTGAAAGGTTGCTAGAAATTCTCACTGCAGCCTTCAATTCCTTAATCTGAGCAACCCCAGCCCTCTCAGCCTGCATCTCAGTCATCAACATCAGTGCCCAGGAAATACTCTTTTATGTTTGAATTAAAGAATCAGTTAGAACAATGAACAGCCACTCATTGTCCTAATGTTCCTTCGTTGTTCTTAAGACAACTGTGATCCTTCTAACTTGTGCAGAGGCCATTTAAAGATTCTCACCAATCTTTCTTTGTTTTACCAGCATCTAAATTCAATTCTAGCAAAATATTACTGTTTTTTTCACTAAATTTCCTAAGTAATTCCTGTAATGAAAATCCATCACAGACCACAAAGGAGTGAACAGGAATGTCACCAAATGCACTACCTCATCTGCCTAACTGTAGGTAGGCAACATATTAACAAGGTTATTGAAGGCTGCAATAATAATTGTGAATACTAAACAGTACTGCCTTCTGTATTCTGCCAGCCCATTCTTGTTAGTTATGTTATGAACTGTCTGTGTGTAATCTACAGTAGGTGAAGTTTCTGTAGCTTAAAAGACTTACTGCTGAGAAAAGAAAAACAAATAAAATCTCTAGTTTGACAAATTATTTTGCATAAGGTCATCCTCTCGAGTAGGGAAGCTCACAAAGTGCACAAGAAAAAGTACAAGTGAGAAATGAATCCCTTCACACAGAGAGACTGGAAATGACTTACTGATTTGTTTGGTTAGTAATCTTAAGCATAGAATCATAGAATGGTAGGAGTTGGAAGGGACCTCTGGAGATCATTGAGTCCAACTGAAGTCCAACATCCCTGCCAAAACAGGATCACCTAGGGCAGGTCACGCAGAAATGCATCTGGGCATCTTGTTCCAGTGCTCCATCACTCTTACAGTAAAGGCGATATTTCTGATGTTGAGGTCAAACTTCCTGTGTTCCAGTTTCTACCCCTTGCTTCTGGTACTATCACAAGACACCACTGACAAGAGCCTGACCCTTTCTTCTTGTTGTCTTCAGACATTTATAAACATTAATAAGAGCTCCAATAAGAGCCCTAAGTCTCTCAGCCTTTCCTCGTAAGACTTCTGATTAATACCACTTCTGATTTTTTAGGGAGAAGTAATATGATTTATTAGACCAGCTGGTGCAGTTGGAAAAAAAAAAACCAGGAATGTACTCGCAGCAGAGGTCTGAAATCAACTCAAACAATTCCAACCAAAATGCATTGGAACAAACTGTAAAGTACATTGGAACAAATGGAAGAGGAATAAATCACCATGGGACAAGGGAAGAGCAATGATGGAAGGAACCCATTTAAACGTCACCCCCTGGGGGGTTCCTCCAAATACAGAAGGTGATGATTTTTACCATATTTTTTCCTTAGCATTATTTTCTTCTCAGTAGGACCTGAAAGTCTGTGTTTGGCTAAGTAACCAGACAATTTTAGACACAAGATAGTATTGGGGGAGAATGGTAGCAAGAGAAGAGGTGATAAAATCCTTGGCCTTGTGAAAAAGAGGCAGAAACAGGCAGTTAGTCACTCTGAGACCAAAGCATTGTGTAGCTTTTTTTTGCCTCCAAAAAATCTATTTCCCCATCATTCTATTAAAGATATTATCTCCCTCTGGAAATTTACCTCACTTAGAGCCCCAGTCTATTACAGCTTCAACACCACTGCACTCCTTGATTGATGGCTTAGCACACAGAAGACACATCTGTCATTTGCTCTTTGGCAGATATTAAAAACCAGTAAAGCTGTAGAAATATCCTTCTGAAGGTGGGCACCAGATAAGACCTAATATAAATCAGAGCTCAGAACCTGAGATATTCCCAAGCATTGTGATCTCCTAGTGGAATAATCCTGCTCTTCTTCAGCTTCAGGGAAAATAAAACGTGCCCAAATAAAAAACAGGGAGTTAGTATATCTCAGAAGAAAATATGTTAACTAGCAGTTTTGGCACACATTGTATGAGTATGTGAAATTAGACCCTAAAGGATTGAATCAGTGAAAGAATTCATTGCCTAAATTGGTGCCTAAATAGAAAATAGATATATAATTCCAGACCTGAGATCCCAAATCTCTTTGCTGATGTTGATTAACCCTGGAAATCCTTTTCCAACCACTTTCATAGATCACAGAATCATTTTGGCTGAGAAAGACCTTTTTAAGATCATTAAGTCCAAGCATTATCTAACTCTACTAAGCCTGGGGAGAAACCATGTCCCTCAGCACCACATCTCTGTCTTTTAAACATCTTAAGGGATGGGGTGCCTGTTCCAGTGTTTGAAAACATTCAGTCGATGTTTGAAAACACTTTCAGTCGATGTTTCTTCCAATAACTAACCTAACCTCCCTTGGTGCAACTTCAGGCCATTTCCTCTCCTCCTATCACTTGTTCCTAGGGAGAAGAGACCAACCCTCACTTGGTTCCAACCTCTTTTCAGGGAGTTGTAGAGAATGAGAAGGTCTGCCCTCAGCCTCCTTCATTGGCCAGGGATTTTATCAAGGAAGAAGCTTTTGTCTGCTTTGAACTTCCTTTTACTGGAATGAGAGCTGAACCTGGATTTTCCATTTCTAAGGGTCAGTTCCAGCCACTGTGTCGTTGTGTCAAGCAGCTTTATAGCTCTACCTTCAGGATGACACCTGTAGTTGCTTTTCAGATCAAAGCCTTACTGAAGGTCCTTCAGAAACCCACGGCACATGGCTTGGCTAAGTGCACACTGCACTGAATAAAGAACTGACTGCCTGGCCAGGCCCAGAGAGTGGTAGTGAATGGAGCTAAATCTGGCTGGTGCCCAGTCACTATTGGTGTCCCCCAGGATTCAGTACTGGGGCCTGTCCTCTTTAATATCTTTATCAATGATCCGGATGAAGAGGTTGAGTGCACCCTCAGTAAGCCTGCAGCTGACACCAAGCTGGGTGTCTGTGCTGATCTGCTAGAGGATAAGGACATCTTAGATTGATGGGCCATGGATAATGGCACAAAGTTCAGCAAGGCCAAGTGCCAGGTCCTCCACCTGGGTCACAACAACCCCATGGTAAGCTACAGACTTGGGGACGTGTGATTGGAAAGCTGTGACTTGGAGAGACTTGCAGCCATTATTTGGCAGTTGACTGAGTATCAGTTATTAGTGTGCCCAGGTGGCCAAGAATGCCAATGGCATCCTGGCTTGTATTAGAAACACTGTGGCCAGCAGGAGCAGAGAGGTGATCCTCCCCCTGTACTCAGCACCGGCGAAGCCACACCTCAAGTACTGTGTTCAGTTCTGGGCCCCTCACTATGAGAAGGACATTGAGGGGCAGGAGCCTGTCCAGAGAAGAGCAACAATGTTTGTGAAGAGCCTGGAGTACATTACCTATGAGGAACATCTGAGGGAGCTGGGTTTGTTCAGTCTGGAGAAGAGGAGGCAGAGGGGATCCCTCCCTGTTCTCTACAACTGCCTGAAGGGAGGTTGGAGCACGGAGAGGGCAGCCTCTTCTCCTTGGTGTCAAGCAACAGAACTAGAGGAAATGGTGTCAAGCTATGCCAGGGGAAGTTCAGGCTGGATGCTAGGAAAGACTTCTTCACAAAGAGTGTTATCAAACATTTTAATGTTCTGCTCAGGGCAGTGGTGGATTGGGGACCAGGTGGTTAGGAACATGGTTTATAGTGTTGACCCTTCAGTGCCGGGTCAAAGGTTGGCCTGGATGATGTTTGAGGTCGCTTCCACCTGGATGTATTCTGTGATTTTTGTGATTCTGTGGTTTTAGAAGCATTCCTGCACTTGTTGTTTCTTTTTGCTTTGATCTACACCATTGCTAATTAGCACTATGAAATCTTGCCCTCTTATCCCCTCTTATAAATTGCCTTTCATTGGAGCAATTTCCTGTTCATCTGAAGACCTACAGACAACTACCAGTCTATAAAAGGTAACATACTTTTTACTTTCATTACATATTTCAAACTGCACCTCCTGTAATAAAGGTTAAACAGCTTTTTTAAAGCCTTTAGAGATATTCCTTGCAGGCTTGATGCTTTCCTCATTCAAGTCAACAAGTTTCTATTGATTTTGGTACAGCCCAAGAATAATATGCTAACTCACTATCTACTTCTCCAGTACTGGTATAGATTTTGAATATGATGCTAGCAGCAGAGAAGAGAGAATAATTCATTAATGAGAGAGGTTTAGACCACATTCCTATCCTATAAATTCATAGAATCACAGGATCACAGAGTTGTTTTGGTTGGAAAAGACCTCTAAGGTCATTGAGTCTGTGAATCCAACCTTTGACCTAACATCACCGTGGCCATTAAACCTTGTACCAAAGTGCCATGTTCACTCATTTCTTGAAAATCTCCAGGCATGGTGACTTGACCACCTCTCTGGGCAGCCTGTTCCAATGCCTGACCACTCTTGCAGGGAAGAAATTTTTCCTAATATCCAACCTAAACCTCTCCTGGAACAATTTTAGGCCATTTCCTCTCCTTCTATCACCTGATACTAGAGAGGAGACCAACCCCCACCTAAATCAAACCTCCTTTCAATTAGTTGTACAGAGCAATGAAGTCTCCCCTCAGCCTCCTCTTCTCCAGACTAAACATCTCAGTTCCCTCAGCCATTCAAATTAAGCTTCCATTTGTCCCATAGAATACCACACCAAAAAAATCTATGGCTGGCCTCAGGGGGTTTAAATGAAAGTCAGGAGCACTGTTATTTATTTTCTTTGGACAGTGTGCAAACAGACAAGAACTCAGAGATAGAACTATACAAAGAAAAGAAGAATTTAAGTAAACCCCACCAATAACTAAGCAGAAATACAACTATACTCAGAAATTCCAGGGACATATGGGATATTACATTATTTTGCTACAATCATAGAACTGTTGAGGCTGGAAGAGACCNTCTATATACTGTATTGTACCAAAAGTACATTATTCCAAAGGTATCCAGCTTTAAATCCCTGAGAATCTCCTGTTACAAATTATGCAAACTTAGTAATCAATATTAATTTTGATATACAGGTGAAGATTGTTAATAACTATGAAGATTGTTGATTAATACTAAATCTCACCAGAAAACTTATTTCCAATGTTCAAAACACACATTTTGGATACTCATTCACATAGGGAACAGGCAAAACTAGAACACTTTAAGAAATAACTAGCAAATGCAAATATTTAAAGTTAATTGAACTGGAATAGAAAGTGCCCGTGGTCAGTTATGCTGCTTGCCCACCAGGGGACTTGAGAGGCTCCTTTTGGCTACTAAGGCAGAAAGGCACAACAGAATCTAGTTACAGAATTTCTTAGAAAGAGCCTTTGAATATTTACTCACAAAAATTATCTCCCAACTCTTGGGGCTAGCTATAGCTTCAGACAGCACTCAAACACTTCCAGGGAGTCCTGTCAATGTCCTGTCAGCTGCTGAGGCTTCTGATTCTTCCCAGACTTCACGGGATGCTGGAGACAGGAGGCATTCAAACTCTGACCTTATTCTGGCCGCTCTGGATGATCTGTGTGTCCCTCCCAGGGCTCCTTGTCTTGGCAGGTGTCGGCAGGATGTCTTGCGATGTGTAGTCTTGGCACAATGTCATGCTGGCTATGCAGAACTATCACATGGAGGCATTTAGAGCCTGGTCCTGGTAAACTCAAAGCAGACACTTTCCAGGCAACTCAGGCCCAAAGCCTCAGGGCTTCTTATTATGCAGCTGGGTTAATTTACAGCTTAGCATAGCATAACACTGCAGAAGGCAATGGCAGAAACACTGACAGAGGCAGAGAGCACTGGCAGCAAGCAAGCATGAATACAACAGCAAAGGACATGGTCTTACCTGTTCACCTCTTTTTATCAATACTGCCTGAGACTAATGGACCTTTGGACACAGAATAGCCAATCAGAATGGCAGTTCGCCAGTCTTGGTCATATTAGATGAAGCTATAGGCTTACTTTACCCAAATTTGGGAAAACAGGCCTTGCACAAGGCAGGCACAAGCCAAGTGTATGTACCTTGTTTACCACAGGATGTAAACAGGAGCAAAATAAGTCTGGGCAAGCCAGGGTCCTTAGACTCAGTGGCTTCAGATTCTTTGTCCTCTTTCTTGTAGTTGCTTCTTTCCATAGCAGAAGGAGGGAGAGCAGAAAAAACCTATCTGAGCAAGCCAGGACATGTTCTGGCCTATTTAGGCCTACCACAACACTCCCCATCTCTAAAATGCTTCATTCTAAAGCCTATTCATACTTCCTAAAAGCAAGCAAGCAAACAAGGAACAACAAAAACATCAAAGATGTTGGGGTTTTATTTCATATTAACGTACCTTTCTACCTCATTATGGATAACATCTTCTCTACATAAACTTTCAAAGGCTCTGAGTTCTCAGCCATGAAGCAGCTGAGCCCAGTGGAAACCAGACAAATATTGGGATTGCTTTCAGCTGCTGTTGATTCTGCAGATTATTCCAGATTAGTGGTATCTGATACGGTCAATCAGTCAAGCTGCTTGAGCAATCTGCTCCACTCCATCAGTGCCATATTTTGTCTATTCCACTGTCATCACTGAAGACATTTGTCTGCTTCTCAGTGCAGCCCCCAAATGATAATGACTATCATGATTCATTTTAGAAATACTTAACCATATCCTGCACAGTTTGGTTGCATATGTCACTACTGAATATTTAATGATGTGATAGACATCATTTAATTGAAGGTTTTATGATAAGCTCTAAGGGAGTTTTACCTCAGCCATTTCCCATGCTGATCTCCACAACAAAATATAAAATATAAAACATAAAATATACACAAGGATACATGGAAATGTGTAAATAGAAAACATTTACAGTTGTCTCTCTGTTGGATTTCCTGTATTCCTAGACTTTTCTGTACTGTGGCCAGATTCAAACAGGAGATGTAAACTATCCAGCATAAGATGAGAGGAAATGGCCTCAATTTGCACCAGGTAAAATTTGGATTGGATATTACAAGAAACTTCTTGACTGAAAGGGTTCTGAAAGACAGGAACAGGCGTCCCAGGAAGGTGGTTGAATCCCCATCCCTGGAGGTGTTTAAAAGATGCAGTGATGTGGTGCTAAGGGACATGGTTTAGCACCGGATTTGGTAGAGTTAGAGAATGGTTGGACTCGATGATCTTAAAGGTCTTTTCCAACCAAAACAATTCTGTGATTCTAGGATTGTAAAATACACTGCAGAAAGGGATATAATAGAATCATAGAATCAGAGAAAGGTTTGAGTTGGAAGGGACCTTAAAGATCACCTACTGTCCATACCTGACAGTGATATGGACAGAGGAATCAAGTGCATCCTCAGCAAGTTTGCAGACGACACCAAGCTGTGTGGCACAGTCAACTTGAGAGAGGGCAGAGGGACCTGGACAGTCTGGAGAGATGGGCCCAGAACAACCTCATGAAATTCAACAAGGCTAAGTGTAAGGTCCTTCACCTGGGTCAGCACAATCCCAAGCACAAATCCAGGCTGGGTGGTGAATGGCTGAGAGCAGCCCTGAGGAAAAGGAGCTGGGGGTCTGGGTTGATGAAAAGCTCAACATGAGCCGACAACATGTGTGTGCAGCCCAGACAGCAACTGCGTGCTAGGCTGCAGCAAGAGCAGTGTGGGCAGCAGGGCAAGGGAGAAGATTCTCCCCCTTTACTCTGCTCTCGTCAGACCCCACCTGGAGTACTGTGTGCAGTTCTGGAGCTCCCAACACAAGAAGGACTTCGAACTATTAGAGTGAGTCCAGAGCAGGGCCAAAAAGATGATCAGAGAGCTGGAGCATCTCTGCTGTGAGGACATGCTACAAGAGTTGGGGCTCTTCAATCTGGAGAAGAGAAGGTTTTGAGGAGACCTTATAGCAGTCCTCCAATATCTGAAGGCGACCTACAGAAAGCCTGGGGAGGGGCTATTTATGAGGTCTTGAAATGACAGGATGAGGAGTAATGTGTTTAAACTGTCAGAAGGGAGATTCAAACCAGATGTTAGGAAAGGGTTTTTTACAATGACAGTGGTGAGACACTGGAAGAGGTTGCCAAGGGAGGTTGTGGGTGCTCCCTCTCTGGAGGTGTTCAAGGCCAGGTTGGATGAGGTCTTGAGTGACCTGTTCTAGTGGGAGGTTTCCCTGCCTATGGCAGGGGATTGGAACTGGATGATCTTTGAGGTGCCTTCCAACCTAAACCATTCTATGATTCTATACTTCCTACCTCCCTACCATGGGCAAGGACACCTTCTGCTAGATGAGGTTGCTCCAGGCATCAACCAACCTGGCCTTCAACACCTTCAGGGTTGGGGTATCCACAGCATCCTTGAGCAGTGTCTCACTGCTGTCAGTGTAAAGAATTTCTTCCTAATATCCAGTCTATATCTATATATCTTTTCCAGTTTTCTTCCTAATATCCAGTCTATATCTTTTCCAGTTTAAAGCCAGTCCCCCTTATCCCATCACTATAAGCCCCTGTAAAATACAATCTTTCTTACATCCTGCCCCTGTGATAGTACTGAGCTTTTTGATATAAAGCTGATGAAATAATACTTAGGAAATAAAGTTTGGGAATGTAATGAGTAATCTAGTTGAATAAAAAGCTCTGCACCCTGAAGTAAGAGTGCCTGAATCAAGCTTTGCATGTTAAAACATCACGTCCCCTGAAATACTTTGACTCCTGTATCATAAATGACTATCAAATAACCCAGGCAGTCTGGTAACACAGAAGAGCAGGTGGCAGTGCATAGTTAAGTTCATAACCTTGAGTTTTTATACTGATTTTGTGTAGCTTATGGAATAAAATCAGTGAGAACGAAGAAGCTGCCTTGTGATTTCAAAAAATAACTTCTGTGCACACAACCTTCAGAGCAAAGCTACGCAGTACAAATAGAAATGCATTTCTTGTTTCAGTTTTGGCCATTAGCATGATTAGAGTAGATCACAAATCCAAAGCAGATATAAAAAGATCCCAGAGAATTTTCCTTTCCAATTACTCCCTATAATTAACTGCTTTAAGTTGGAGCTTAGTTCATATATCAAGAATTAATGATAGAAGAAATCAAATAAATAAAGTTTATCTATTAAGAATTAAAACATACATTTTAAAGCATTCAAATCAAATGCAGAGCCTTCACTTATTAAATGTTGTGTTGCTCAAGAATTATTAGACCTGCCCCTGTTAATAAATAATTACTAAACAGAAGAAGATTTAAACCAGTCTCTCAAATGCGTTAGTGAAGAGGCTGAATAGTTCTGTAAAGGAAGGGCTTGCAGCTGTTAACAGGAGAAAATTTACTTGTCAGTTCGATTTCTCATAAATCTGACATCAATTCTATATGATATGTTGCAGCATTATTAGCTGCAGCTCTGCTGATTAGGAATTGCTATCTACTCCTTCCATAAATTACACATCATTAGCAGTGACAGGCAGGCACAAGGAGCTGCTCTGCTCAACCACAGGTCTCACATAGGTCTTGTGCTGGGAGCCAGTAAAGAACTTACTTTGTAAGAAGCTGTATGGCCTTCGATCCCCCTGACATCAGGAGTCTAAATAAATGATAATTCCTAACTGCTGCATCCAAATTTTCAGAAGAGGTGCTAAGGTGAGGGCAATTTAGAGATGCACCACACTATTAAAAAAGAAAAAAGGAAAAGACAACCAACAACTTTTTATAATAGATGCCTACAACCCCTCCTCATTTCACCCATCCAAGAAATCCCATTGATGACCTTGGATCACTAATTCACAGAGTCACAGACTGCATCACGTTGGAAAGGGTCTTCAAAAGGTCATCTTGTCCAGCCCCCCCTGCAGTGAGCAGAGTCACCTCCAAGAAGATCAGGCTGCCCAGGGCCACATCAAGTCCAACAGGGTGTTTATAACAAGAACAAGTCTTATATTTGCCACCAAATCAACTATTTATTATTCATTTTAAAATGAAGCAGCCAAAGTTGTTAAAGATGGTGTGTCACAAAATACAATCCTACTTGTTTTGCACAACTCTTCATCTATTTCTGCCCAGGGGACTGGTGGAATCACCATCCCTGGAGACGTGTAAAAGCCATTTGGATGAGGAGCTTAGGGACAGCTTACAGAGACAGAGATCTGTTAGAGAGAGTCCAATGGAGAGCCACAAGGATGATTAGGGGACTTGAGCATACACCCTGTGAAGAGAGATTGAGAGACCTGGGGCTGTTTAGTCTGGAGAAGACTGAAAGGGGATCTGATCAGTGTCTGTAAGTATCTGAGGGGTGAGTGTCGAGCGGAGGGGGCCAATCTCTTTTCAGTGGTGCACACTAATAAAACAAGGAGCAATGGATACAAACTTGAACATGGAAGGTTTCATCTCAACATGAGGAGAAACTTCTTTACTGTGAGGGTGACAGAGCACTGAAGCAGACTGCCCAGAGAGGTTCAGGAGTCTCCTCTACAGACTTTCAAAACCCACCTGCATGCATTCCTGTGCAGACTACCCTAACGGATCCTGCTTTGGCAGGGGAAATGGACTCAATGATCTCTGGAGGTCCCTTCTAACCCCTAACATTTTGTGATTCTGTGATCCTGTGACATGGTCTAACAGTTGTGTACAGGGAAATGTTAGGTTATGGGTGGACTTGATGATCTTAAGGACTTTTGAGACCAGGTGATTCTATGACTCTATTACATGCTTTAGATGTATAGTTGAGACTATCAATTACAGCTCATATTGCATAAACATAACAAAACCACCTCATATCTACCTCTCTCCCTAACGTGTGGAACTGGTGACAGAACTGGGCATAGTCACAGCCCTAAGAACCCTGCAAGGTTGCTCTGCTAAGAGAGTCCTCTGAAAGGAGATGCTGTGTGCTACAGCTCTTCTGGAACAGGTCCAAATCAAACTAATTAGAGAAGTTATATGAAAAGCACTTAGATTAATACTATTTGTGATAGATATCAAAGCCAAAATGGCACTTCAGGACATGATTTAGGGGGCATGGTGGTGCTGGGTCAATGGTTGGACTTAATGCTATTAGAGGTCTTTTCCAACCAAAACAATTCTACAATTCTATGACTCCCTGAAAGGAGGTTGGAACAAGATGTTTAGTCTGGAGAAGAGGAGGCTGAGGGGAGACCTCATTGCTCTGTACAACTTCCTGAAGGAAGGTTTGAGTGAGGTGGGGGTTGGTCTCCTCTCTAGTATCAGGTGATAGAATGACAGGAAACGGCCTGAGATTGCTCCAAGGGAGGTTTAGATTAGATATCAGGGATGTTTTCTTTCCTGCAAGAATGATCAGGCATTGGAACAGGCTCCCAGAGAGGTGCTGGAATCACCATCCCTGCAGGTGTTCGAGAAATGTGTGGACACGGCACTCCAGGACATGGTTGAATGGCTATGTTGATATTGGGTTGATGCTTGGACTTGATCATCTTGGAGGAGGAGTTCTGGGCTCCTCAATTCAAGAGAGATGTTGAGGTGCTGGAACGTGTCCAGAGAAGGGCGACGAAGCTGATGAGGGGCCTGGAACACAAACCCTATGAGGAGAGGCTGAGGGAGCTGGGGTTGTTTAGCCTGGAGAAGAGGAGGCTCAGAGCAGACCTCATTGCTGTCTAAAACTACCTGAAGGGAGGCTGTAGCCAGGTGGGGGTGGTCTCTTCTCCCAGACAACCAGCAACAGAACAAGGGGGGACAGTCTCAAGTTGTGCCGGGGGAAGTATAGGCTGGATGTTAGGAGGAAGTTCTTGCCAGAGAGAGTGATTGGCATTGGAATGGGCTGCCCAGGGAGGTGGTGGAGTCACCGTCCCTGGAGGTGTTCAAGCAAAGCCTGGATGAGGCACTTAGTGCCATGGTCTAGTTGACTGGATAGGGCTGGGTGCTAGGTTGGACTGGATGATCTTGGAGGTCTCTTCCAGCCTGGCTGATTCTACGAGGCCTTTTCCAACTGAAACAATTCTATGGTTGTGTGTCTCATACTCTGGCTTATGGCTAAATGGTGTGGCAATCTGCCCCTTCAGCCAATGTTCTGCACTACAACTATAGGGTTTTTTTAATTGAATTATGGTTGTTGAGGATCTAAGTACATTGTAATAAATGTTGAAAGTTGCTTCTTGTCAGGAGATTAATGTATGTGGTCATTGGTCTCTCTGGACATTAGTTCTTAATAAAAAGCAATTTACTGAAATTACTTTTCTCACTACTTTCGTTAATATTGCGAAATTACAAGCAAGTAAAGGGAAAGCTTTTAACTCTGCTTTGCAGGAAGTTGTAGTAAATTTGTTCATTCAGGATTTAGAGTAATTGATTGACCCATGTAAAACCTAAACAGACTAACTGTAAAACAAAGGAGAATTGGGCAATTACAGTTTTGCACACTCTTCAAAGATTTAATCTCAAATGTAAAGGGCACTGGAAGTGATAATGAATCATTACAATACCATGGCAAGTTAGAGATAGATGATACATTGTTATGCCCTGCTTTAGCAAAAAGAGATAGCAGCCTAACATTCACATTCCCCACACAGGCATTACTTCAGGGCAAAACTTGTTCTTCTCAAGCAGCTACCAGAGTCCATTTTAAAAGAATCCCCACTCTCCAAGAACAGTGGAAGAATTTTGTGGGTTCATGTGAAGGATTTTATCTGTGACTAAGCAAACATCCTCCAAAACCAGCTGTCCAAACCAGTGATGACTCAGTGCTTGTCAGGCTACCAGGCTGGTATTATTCATGTAAATACATTTTATTTTGTTCTCTTAAAAAACAAACACCCACTTTTACTGTATAAATAACTTTGAAGATTCAAGGTGATCACATTTTAATGACCCAATGCAATTAACTAAAACTGAAACAAACCTTGTAAGCCATGTCTGAAGAAGTACCTCAATGCAGTGGATTTTAACTCTTAATTGACTTCTCAAATGGACTTCATAGAATCATAGAATCAGTCAGAGTTGGAAGGGACCACAAGGATCATCCAGTTCCAACCCCTCTGCCATGGGCAGGGACACCCTAACCTAGAGCAAGGACACCCTACTGTCGTGGGTTTACTAAAGATAGGCGACAGAAATTAAACTCTCAGATCAAACTGGAAAGAAAAAATACAGAATTGCATTTAGAGAGAGAGAGACACAGCAACAGATCTTACAAAGCACTTTCCCCATTCATGGCAAACCCTCTTGAAGTTTCCCCATCTCCAAAAAAACTAAATCTACCTTCCCCAGTGCTCCAATCCTCTCCCCCCCACCCCCAACCAATGCCTCCAACCAGCCAAGAAGCCTACTGCTGACATGTTCCCGATAGTGGGCTCCTGCCACACACCCAGGGCAGGAGGAGGAGGAAAGGAGAGCAAACTGACCTTGTTGTAAGTCTATAAAGAGATAGCAGAATTATGGGATTGAATAACAATCTTCTAGTCCCCAGAAAAAAAATTTAACCCTATAGCCTCAACCTGGGACACCTACCCTAGGTCAGAGCACCCTTCGTAGAACCATAGAATCATTTTAGTTGGAAAAGACCTTTAAAATCATTGAGTCTATTCATACCCACAGTGGAAGGACAGAGAAGATGTGCATTAAAGCCTACCCTAAACTTCTGTTCTTCTGAAATATCTCCAATGCTTCATAGCTTGAGGTTGATATTATTACATTTACATCCTGTACCAGATGGAATCAGGCATTTTTCCCTGTATTTCAACTTTTTGCCCTTAACTGCATGAGAATAATACAAGTCCTGCCTGACAGTATCACAGTTCCTAATGAGTTAGGCAAAACTCAATGAATCACAAAATAATTTTGGCTGGAGAAGACCCTTCAGATCACCAAGTGCCAGATTATCATACTCTGCCAAATCTGGTGCTAAACCATTTCCCTTAGCACCACATCTCTGCACCTTTCAAACACCTCCAGGGGGATGAGTGATATGATTTCCATGTCTTGAAAACTTTTATCAGTCAAAAATAAGTGTTTCCACCCTGACCACCTACTATGCATTTATTCCATGCCAAAGTGGCTGATGCAATCAGGAATAACATATATTTCACATCTACTTGAAAAGTTCAATAGCACTCTAAATTAAGGGGGGGAGGGAATAGTGTCAGAATGTTTTATTCTAATAGAGCAAGACAATAAAAGATTATGTTTATTGCAGATTTTCACATATGTGGCTGCTGTAAGAGCTGGGATGACTTTACATCTTCTCTATAATCCAATAGCCTCAACAAATGTCTATCGCAGTCACAAGAAGCTCTACAGCTGAATATAGGAAAATCAGTTATGTAGGTAAGAAATTAGGGTCCTGCACTTTGGCCACAACAACCCCAAGCAGCGCTACAGGCTGGGGACACAGTGGCTGGAGAGCAGCCAGGAAAAAAGGGACCTGGAGGTACTGGTAGATAATAGGCTGAAGATGAGCCAGCAGTGTGCCCAGGTGGCCAAGAGAGCCAATGGCATCCTGGCCTGTATCAAGAACAGAGTGGCCAGTAGGAGGAGGGAGGTTATTCTGCCCCTGTACTNTTGCCAGAGAGAGTGATTGGCATTGGAATGGGCTGCCCAGGGAGGTGGTGGAGTCACCGTCCCTGGGGGTGTTCAGGAAAAGCCTGGCTGAGGCACTTAGTGCCATGGTCTAGTTGACTGGATAGGGCTGGGTGATAGGTTGGATCTGGATGATCTTCCAACCTGGTTGATTCTATGATTCTAAATTGTTTTTCTTAAAGCTGGCATTGTGTACATATTATGGATTAGAAGTATTCTCATTGGAAATCTTATGGCATGCAAAACATTTTGCACTTTTCTCAGAGTTCAGTACATAAGCCAAGGAAAAAAAACCTGGCAAGCTAACATCATAATGTGGCTGGATTTGTCTGCAGACACCACAGAAACATATCCCTCACTAACTATGAAGAATTTAAAACATTAGGACATCATTATCCAGAAAGGTCACAGGCACTTTTTCTGACTTGTAAAGCATGAAGATACTGTGACAGCTGGGCATACAGTTTTCCTGCTATAATTCTTGAATATTGGCTGCTAAAATGCTGTTTGTTTGACAAGCCACAGGAGCTGCTTTCAACACCATACCACAGAACTGATCTTAACTATACGAGCTGCGTGAACGCTGAAAATGTAGGTGTTTTCTTGGTTCTGGAGAGTGGGAAACCAACAATTAAATGTTCAGTATCTCATATTATGCTGTGTGTGACTCAAAACAACATATGCAGTGCACTACCTACCTTCTGAACTACTCTGTCTAGGTCTCACCTTAAGTTGTAATGAAATCCTGATTAATATACAGCACTACAAGCATACCTCTGCAGCAGAGTATTCATCCACATTCCATTCAAATAACCTCTGGATTTCTTGATAGATCTTCACAGTGTGGACTCTTTCCAACAAACAGATCTATAAACTTACAGAGCTGAAACAAGTGCTGTAAAAATAAGAATATGAACACTATGATTAATGGTATGGTCAGGAAATGCAAGTCAGAAGAGACAGATTAGCTAAACAGTTATAACTGGGATTTGTAACAAAGCTAAGCCTGTGGATGATTCAGCAACATAGCTTTAATTTTCAGTTACTTTGACTATTCTGCCCTTTTAACCTTTTTTACACAGCTAACAAAAGTACAAGCTAACTTTTCCAGGCTTACACAAGGCTTTAGACCTTTAAAAACACTCCAGGCAAACTGCACTCTGTTATCCTCAGTGGTGAGTAATCGCCTCACACAAGGTGAAAAGAAGCAAATTCTCTAAGGCTGATACAAAGCTCACTGAAATCAGTAAGATCTTTCCCAGAATCACAGAATGCATTGGTTGGAAGGGACCCTTTAAGGTCATCTTGTCCAACCCGCCCTGCATCTCAAACTAGATCAGGTTGCTCAAGGCAAGTTTGCTCAAGTTTGACCTTGAATGTTTCCAGAGATGGAGCCTTAATCACATCTCTGCAACTTGTTTCAGTATTTCACCACCCTGTGAAGAACTTTCTCCTATTGTCCAGCTTATCTCTACCCCACTCCAGCTTCAAACCACTGCTCCCAGTCCTATTTTTACAAGCCCTTCTGAATGATCCCTCTGCAGCTTTCCTGTAGGTCCCCCTCAGATATTGACATTAAGGACAGTGAGCTCGATCAGTTTCTAGGTCCCTGGTTCCATAACACCAGGCATTTTCTGTACTGCATCATTTTTACTTATCCAAAACTTGTGGAAATAGGAATGATAGCTTTTCCTATTTGGTTAGATTGGTTAAGCTCAATGGAAATGTAGATCATCAACTCACAGAATCTTGAATGGTTTGGGTTGGAAGGGACCTTAAAGATGATCTAGTTCTAACCCTGTTGCCTTGGGCAGGAACACCTCCTACTAGACCAGCATGCTCAAAGCCCCATCCAACTCGGCTTTCAACATCTCCAGACTTGCAGCCTCTACAATTTCTCTGGACAACTTGTTCCAGTGCCCTCATGGGAAAAAAATTCTCATTCTTTCAGTTCAAAACCATTAGAAACCATTAGCCCTTGTCCTGTCACTCGATTCTTTTGCCATAAGTCCCTCCTCAGCAATCCTGGAGCTGCCTTCACATACTGGAAGGTTGCTAGGAAATTCTTCCCACAGCCTTCTCTTGTCCAGGCTGAACAGCCCCCACTCTCACAGTCTGTCTTCATAGCAGAGCTGCTCCAGCCCTCTGATCAACCCTGTGGCCCTTCTCTGGACACACTCCAGCACATCCATATCCTTCTTGTAATGGGGGCTCCAGAACTGGATGCAGTACTCCAGGTGGGGTCTCACCAGAGCAGAGCAGCGGAGGAGAATCACTTCCCTCGACCTGTTGGCTGCACTTCTCCAGATGCATCCCAGGATCTGGTTGGCTTTCTGGGCTGCAAGTGCACACTGCTGGCTTATATTGAGCTTCTCGTCCACCAGCACCCCCAAGTCCCACTCCTCAGGGCTGCTCTCTCAACCTGTTCACAGGTTTCACCAACAAAAAAAAAAAAGGTTAGACCACACAGGCACCAAAATTCTTTGCTGCCAAGCCACAGTGTGCTTCCTATGATCTAAAGAAGCATAATACACCACAGGAGCCATAAATAAAGCAAGATCTTTCAGAGTGTTTTTGTTTCATCACCTTCTAAATAATTCAACATTTTTCCCCTGATTTAAAAGGGGAAAAAAAAAAAAGGCACATGGCAATTCTGATTTCTACTTAGCTTTACTAAATTAACTTTGTTCCAGGTGACTGAAATATATAGTTTGTGGGGTTTACTGGTTTTTTTCTTTTTTTCTTTTCTTGCAGGTGTTTCATTCATCAGAACAGACTTAGCTGAACTGCTTTAAAGATAACCATTTTGTTTATTCTGGGTTTTGGAAGAGAAGGAACAAATGAGCTTTAAAATAACGTTTGCCATGCCTTGGGGAACAAGTAAGTTTCCTGCTTCAAGAAAAGTATCTCCTTTACATATATTTCTTTTGTTTTCCTTTTTTGCTTTCCCCTGTGAAGCTTCGAGTTTCTGTATTTTCTAAGATCCATTTGTGAATCCACCCAACAACATCCATCCAACATGTTGAGAAGCTCAACAGGAGCCAGCAGTGTGCACTTGCAGCCCAGAAAGCCAACCAGATCCTGGGCTGCATCAGGAGAAGTGTGGCCAGCAGGTTGAGGGAGGTGATTCTGCCCCTCTGCTCTGGTGAGACCCCACCTGGAGTACTGCATCCAGTTCTGGAGCCCCCATTACAAGAAGGATGTGGACATGTTGGAGCATGTCTAGAAAGGGGCCACGGGGTTGATCAGAGGGCACCTATTCTAAGAGGACAGACTGAAAGAGTTGGGGCTGTTCAGTCTGGAGAAGAGGAGGCTCCCAGGTGACCTTCTTGTGGCCTTCCAGTATCTGAAGGGGGCCTACAAAAAAGCTGGGGAGGGACTTTTCAGGATATCAGGGAGTGACAGGACCAGGGGGAATGGAGCTAAGCTGGAGATGGGTAGGTTCAGACTGGACATGAGGAGGAAATTCTTCACCATGAGAGTGGTGAGAGCTTGGAATAGGTTGCCTAGGGAGGTGGTTGAGGCCCCATCCCTGGAGGTGTTTAAGGCCAGGCTGGATGGGGCTTTGGCCAGCCTGATCTAAGGTAGGGTGTCCCTGCCCATAACAGGGGGCTTGGAGCTAAATGATCTTTGTGGTCCCTTCCAACCCTGACTGATTCTATGATTCTAACTACCACTCAAATCAGGGGAAGATTTCTTTTCAGCTTTAAACAATGCTTTGCCAAATTAAAGGTAAGACTTTTGAGAGGATTCTCTTTAAAACACACTGCCAGGCAGAAATGTTTATTACTTTAGCTGATAGCACCGAAACTCAGAATTACACAGGAGACAAAAACCAACTACAGGCTGTTTTTTTTTTTAAAGACAAAATAGAAAAGGAAACCTTTTTATTTATTTACTTAGGTGATTTGGTTTTATTTCTTTATTCAAGGGACATACAGATAATCTGAAAAGAAGTTGTAAAGTGCATAAATATTGGGTTCATATAAAATCTATACTTTTCCTACCCTACTCAGTGTCAGTGCTGACACTGATTTTTCCAGCTTGCTACACCAGTAATGCTGATGCCTTTGAAACTGATGGAGCCTGCTGTTTTCCCCATTTTTCTGTCTCACTCGGTGCAGTAATCACTGTGTTTCAGAGAGGGAATAAGCTAATATGAAATCAGAGAACTCTCTTAGGAAATTCTTCATTTTGATATAGTAATAAGATCCTCGATGCTACTTCATTGGGCATATCTATGACTGAAATTTGAATACAGAGCTTTTTCTTCCCTTCATAGTTTCTTAATATAGGCTTTTTTTTCTATGCATCCTGCCTTCATGAAGTCTGATGACAGGTATTTAAAAAGGGAAGATATTTCTGAAGGAGATTTCTTCTACAAACTACAAATATGTCAGCACTATTATCAACTTAATTTAGATTATTAAAGGCTGTGGTCAAGGGCACAATGTCCAAATGCAGACCAGTGACAAGTGGTGTCCCACAGGGATAAGTACCAGTGCTGCTTAATATCTTCATCAGTGACATGGACAGTGGGACTGAGTGCACCCTCAGCAAGTTTGCAGAAGACAGCAAGCATTGTGGGATGGCTGACATGCGGGAGGGCAAGGATGCCATCCAGAGGCATTTGCGCAGGCTGGAGCGGTGGACCTAAGCCAACTTCATGAAGTTCCACAAGGCCAAGTGCAAGGTCCTACACCTGGGCTGGGGAAATCCCAAGCACAAATGTAGGCTGGACGAGGAGTGGCTTGAGAGCAGCCAGAAGGAGAAGGACTTGGGGTTGTCAGTCAGTGAAAAACTCAACATGAGCCAGCAATGGTTGCTGGCAGCCCAGAAAGCAAGAATGTCCTGGGCTGCATCAGAAGAAGTGGGTGATCAGGTTGACCTCACTGCTCTCTACAACTACCTGAAGGGAGGTTGTAGCCAGGTGGGGGTTGGTCTCTTCTCCCAGGCACCCAGCAACAGAACAAAGGGACACAGTCTCAAGTTGTGCCAGGGGAGGTATAGGCTGGATGTTAGGAGGAAGTTCTTCACAGAGAGAGTGATTTGCCATTGGAATGGGCTGCCCAGGGAGGTGGTGGAGTCACTGTCCCTGGAGGTGTTCAAGGAAAGCCTGGCTGAGGCACTTAGTGCCATGGTCTAGTTGATTGGACAGGGCTGGGTGCTAGGTTGGACTGGATGGTCTTGGGGGTCTCTTCCAACCTGGCTGATTCTATGATTCTATGAGTCTAAATGTGATCAGCGGGACAAAGGAGGTGATCCTGCCCCTGTACTCTGCTCTTGTGAGACTCCACCTGAAGTATTCATGCAGTTCTGAGGTCTCCAGTGTAAAGGGCATATGGACCAGAGGGTTGGAGCACCTCCCCTATGGAGACAGGCTGAGAGAGGTGGGGCTGTTCAGCCTGGAGAAGAGAGAAGGCTCTGTAGAGACCTTATAGCTATCTTTCAGTACCTGAACAGGACCTACAAGAAAGTCAAGAAGGGACTTTTCACAAGGGCTTGTAGTGATAGGATGAGAAGGCATGGATTGAATGGATTGAAGTTGGAAGATGTTAGACTCAGGCTGGATATTAGGAAGAAACTCTACAGTGAGACACTCGCACAGGTTGCCCAGGGAGTTTGTGGATACTCTCTCCCTGGAGGCGTTCAAGACCAGGTTAAATGAGGCCTTGAACAACCTGTTCTACTGGAAGGTGTTCCTGCCTGTGGCAGGGAGATTGGAACTAGATGACCTTTAAGGTCACTTCCAACCTAAACCATTCTATAAAACCATGAAATATCACCCCCAAGTAAATACGTTTTCTGAAGGAGCCCTACCTACAGCAGATACGAAGGAATCAGTTGTCCAATATATGGCCACAAAGATGGTGAGGGCACTGAAGCATCTCTCTTATGAAGAGATGCTGAGAGGCCCTGGATTGTCTAGCCTGGAGAAAAGCAGATTAAGAAGAGGAGATCTTCTCAGTGCTGATTAATGTCTAAAGGGCGAAGGTCATGTGGATGGGGCTGGGATCATCTCTGTGCTGGCCAGTGGTAGGACAAAGGGCAATAGGCACAAACTACAATAGTGGAAGTTTCACTTGAATGTAAGGAAAAAACTCCTTACTATGAGGGTGCCTGAGCACTGGACCAGGCTGCTCATGGAGGCTGTGATGTTTCCTTCTCTGGACACTTCACACTTCTCTGAACACTTTCCTGTGCAACGTCATCTTGGTGAACCTGGATTAGCAGGGGGGTTGGACTAGATGATCTCCAGTTCCCTTCTAACCCCCACCTTTCTGTGATTATATGTTTCTGTGATCTTGTGGAGGAAAGGTGTGCCTGATTCCTATCCTTTCCAGGAAAAGGTTCCATTTCCCAAAGGCTTTCAAGCTATCTTGCCTTGCAGCCATGTTGATCAACCAGATAATTTCTCCCCTGATAAGGCTGGACACCCCAGCTCTGGCAGGCAGGCTGTGATTTCAGGAGGCTGGGGCTGTGCAGGCAAGACACTTGGTTCAGAAACAGCAGGTCTCTCACCTTTAAGGCATGTGCTCTACGTAGAAGCTGTTTTCTTAATCCTGTGTGTAGAGTGCAGAGAGAGCACAGAGTCCAGGGCCAGGCAAAACTGAAGACATTTTCTGCCCACATTTTTTCTCTGCAAGGTTTTGCAATTGACTTCTTGCTTGCAGTGTTAGTCCTGCGCTCTCTCAGCATTTCACATTCCCTAAGCACTGTGCTGTCAATGAATTCAGGGGCTATGGATTCTGTTTTGTTCAGCCTTTATTGATTGGCACTGAAGCACTTTCCTTTTGATTGCAACATGAATTACAGTGCTTAATTTCTCCTAAAAAATGGTCTGGTGAGCTGAGCAGAGAAGTGTTACTTTCTGGTTTGCAGCTGGGAACTGAGTTGGAGCTCTTCAAATGTATTTGAGGGAGTTCATCCACTGTACATACTGAAGATCAAGCTAGGCTGCCACCTTAGGCCATAGGTATCTGGGTCTTGTGCAGCACTAGGAGTTTTGCTACTTGATATTCGCAAGGGTACAGAAGTCTGTCAGGATGTCTCCTGTATAGCAATTGACAGAGAAATAGTGAAAGCTCCTTCTCCAAATCAGGCAGAGCTTGGCTTTGAAGGCAAATCTCATCCATCATAGCTGTTCAGGGAATAGAACACCTGCTCTGGCTTCACACATGGAAAAGGACAAGAACAGACTCAGAAAACCAGGATGGTACACAGCTGGAAGCTCCTGACTAACCATAAACAGCTGCCTTCCTCTCTCCAGTCAATCTCTTAAATCTGCCCAATTCTCTTCCTTTTAATGAATGCTGAGCTGCACAGTTCTGTTTCAGCCTGAAGGGTGTGATTTCCTCTGGGGCAGCATTAACTACAGAGCGCAAGTTTAGACTAGATCTTCGGAAGAACTTCTTCAATAGGAGGGTGGTCAGACACTCAAACAGGCTGCCCAGAGAGGCTGTGGATGCCCTCCTGCTGGAAGTGTTCAAGACCAGGGTGGATGAGGCCTTGAGCAACCTGGTCTAGTGGAAAGTGCCCCTGCCCCTAGCAGGGAAGGCTTAGAGTAGATGATCTCTAAAGTCCCCTCAAATCTAGGCCATTCTGTGATTCTGTGATTGTATGCAGCCTAGGCATTCAACTCAGGAGGGAGAATTCCTGTAGACTGGTTTCCTTTCCCTTCTGCCATTGCTCTCCCTTCAGTTATCAGCAATAAAACCAGCAACAAATAGATCCTGTATGGTAATCCTTTCTACTATTGATACAAAGAACATCTCTTTATTTTACCATATGGGTAAAATAAGATGGGATGAGAGAAAAAGGAGGTAGAGGGAAGCAGTGGCCTGGTGCCTGTGTGTTTTCTTCACCTGAGGGGTGGTTGCGGCCAGGGGGAGGTTGCTCTCTTCTCTCAGGTGGCCAGCACCAGAATGAGAGGACACAGCCTCAGGCTGCACCGGGGGAAGTTTAGGCTGGAGGTGAGGAGAAAGTTCTTCACTGAGAGAGTCATTGGCTACTGGAATGGGCTGCCCAGGGAGGTGGTGGAGTCGCCGTCCCTGGAGCTGTTCAAGGCAAGATTGGACGTGGCCTTGAGCTCTGTGGTGAAGGGCTGGACTTGATGATCTGTGAGGTCTCTTCCAACCCAGATGATACTATGATACTATTTGAGCTAGCCTGTGCTTTTCCAAAGATGCTGGGATTTCTGTGCATATTGATAAAAGATATCTAATAGCCAAAGTGAGTACAAACAGAATTTTTTAATAAACAGTCCTTCTGCTGATCAAGAAATCCTCTCCTGCTCATGACATTCTCAGTAATTTCAGAATCACCCTGACCATGCAAAATACATGCTGAGACACACAGAATAGAGATGAACAGGTTCTAAAAGTCTGGTTAGTTCTCCATATTTTTAAAGTCTGCTTCCAGAGAAGCCTGAGAGATACCAAAGCCCTTAGAATCATAGAATCATAGCATCAACCAGATTGGAAGAGACCTCCAAGATCATCCAGTCCAACCTAACACCCAGCCCTATCCAGTCAACTAGACCATGGCACTAAGTGCCTCATCCAGGCTTTTCTTGGAACACCTCCAGGGATGGTGACTCCACCACCTCCCTGGGCAGCTCATTCCAATGGCAAATCACTCTCTCTGGGAAGAACTTCCTCCTAACATCCAACCTGTGATCATAGATTCATAGAATTGTTTTGTTTGGAAAAGACCTCTAAGATAATAAAGTCCAACCACTGACCTAACACCAACATGGCCAATAAACCTTGTCTCAAAGTGCCATGTCCACACATCTCTTGAATACCTCCAGGGGTGGTGACTCCACCACTTCCCTGGGCAGCCTCTTCCCATGCCTGACCACCCCTACAGAAAAGACATTTTTCCTAATATCCAACCCAAACCTTCCCTGGCACGGTTTCAGGCCATTTTTCCTCTCATCCTATCACCTGCTACAAGAGAGAAGAGACCAACCCTCACCTCACTCTAACATCCTTTCACAGAGTTGTATAGAGCAATGGATGTTACAAAACAACCAGGACCAAACTATTGGGTCAACTTAATGCAAATGCTTTAGAATTCACCACTTATATTCTGGATTTAGCCAAACATCAGGTCACAAAATTATATTTCCTGTCTCTTTCAATTTCAGACATTGTTTCAGTGAATATAGTGCAAGCATCCTCTGAAGCCCACAGAAGCTGAGCTTCTCTAATCCGTTTTCAGTTAGCAGTGCTTTAAAAACATAGAATTATCCATTTGATTTGTTGAATTTACTACTCTGGCACTTGAGGGAAAAGTAAAAAAAAAAAGGAATATAGTAAGAAAAGAACTCATCTGAAGAACTGTGGGTCCAGAAATAAAATTTATGTGTTTAATAGGACTTTAAAGCAAAACAAGCTCTCTGTGTGCATAATAGGGCAATAGGTCCCCTTGTTCTGTCCCAGACAACCAGCAACAGAACAAGGGGACACAGTCTCAAGTTGTGCCGGGGGAGGTCTAGGCTGGATGTCAGCAGGAAGTTCTTGACAGAGAGAGTGATTGGCATTGGAATGGGCTGCCCAGGGAGGTGGTGAAATCACTGTCCCTGGGGGTGTTCAAGAGGAGACTGGATGGGGCACTTAGTGCCACGGTCTAATTGACTGGCTAGGGCTGGGTGATAGGTTGGACTGGATGATCTTGGAGGTCTCTTCCAACCTGGTTGATTCTATTCTATTCTATTCTATTCTATTCTATTCTATTCTATTCTATTCTACTCTATTCTATTCTGACAGACCTGACTTGCTTCAGACAGCATATTGACACCTTCAGAATTTGTAGCTTAGTTCTACAAGCAATACTGCTTCTACCACTTGCTCCAACACATTTCTGCAGTGAAAGCAATTTTCATCATTTGCTGCACCTCTTAGATACCTACCACGAGCTTATTTGATCTAAACGAAGCTACATTCATTTCCATCTTCCAATCAGCCCTCAGAAGGACTGCCTCTGAGTGACATTTTCCTCAGCTTCTTCCCGAGATGACAAACACTGGCAGCGTCAGCTGAAGCCTTGCTACACTGCCTGAGTGTAAGTCTTAGGTCCAGAGGTCATTTGGCAATTCTGCTGTTGCAAATTATGATATCTCTTGTATTAGACCAATTCCTTGCTTGTCAGAAATTATTCTTGTCACTGGGCTAAGATGCAGCTTGGAATGAAAGTGATAGTGTAACATATGGCCTTTGCTGTAAGATGGCACACACATATTCCCTCGCTCAGAGGCTATTAATCAGCTCTTGATGCAGTGTTCTTAGCTCACTAACCTCACTTCTGCATTTTGCAGGGGAAAAAACACTCAACCAAAGTCTTTAAAGAAAGCTCTGCTTTGTGCTGTGTGTTTCAGGGAGCAGGCTGTCCTCATTGCAGCTTTGTCCGGAGAGCTAGCCAAGGCCAAAACTATCCTCAGATGCCTTTACAGAAGTGGTAAGGCAGGGAGGCTCTCCTTCAGCTGGTCACTAGTGGTGTTCCCCAAGCATCAGCGCTGGGCCCAGTCCTGTTCACTACCTTTACTGATGATCAGGACCAGGGGGTCGACTCCAGCATCAGCAAGTTTGCAGATGAAACCAAGCTAGGAGCAGGTGATTGTATCTGTTGGAGGGTAGGAGAGCCTGCAGAGGGACCCTGACAGGCTGGATGGGTGGGCAGAGGCCAATGGGATGAGATTGAACAAGACCAAGTGCAGGGTTCTACACTTTGGCCACAACAACCCCAAGCAGTGCTACAGGCAGGGAACAGAGTGGCTGGAGAGCAGCCAAGAGGAAAGGGACCTGGGCATACTGGTAGGTAGTAGCTGAAGATGAGCCAGCAGTGTGCCCAGGTGGCCAGGAGAGCCAATGGCATCCTGGCCTGTATCAGGAACAGTGTGGCTGGTAGGACGAGGGAGGTTATTCTGCCCCTGTACTCAACACTGGTCAGGCCACACCATGAGTCTTGTGTGTCCAGTTCTGGGCTCCTCAACTCAAGAGAGATGTTGAGGTGCTGGAAGGTGTCCAGAGAAGGGCAACAAAGCTGGTGAGGGGCCTGGACCACAAACCCTATGAGGAGAGGCTGAGGGAGCTGGGGGTGTGCAGCCTGGAGAAGAGGAGGCTCAAATGGTTCTTGAATATCTCCGTAGAGGGAGACTCCTCAACCTCCCTGGGCAGCTGGTTCCAGTGCTCTGTCACTCTCTTTCTCTGGAAACTTTCAAAATCTGCCTGGACATGTTCCTGTGTGGCCTGCCCTTGGTGAACCTGCTTTGGCAGGGGGTTGGACTGCATTAGCTCTAGGTGTCTCTTCCAACCCCTACCATTCTGTGATTCTATGTCAGGTGAGCACAATATATGGGGGTGCTGATGAACGAGAAGCTCAACATGAGCCAGCAGTGTGCACTTGCAGCCCGGAGGGCCAACCAGATCCTGGGCTGCATCAGGAGAAGCGTTGCCAGCAGGGCAAGGGAGGTGATTCTCCCCCTCTGCTCCACTCTGCTGAGACCCCCCCTGGAGTACTGCATCCAGTTCTGGAGCCCCCATTACAAGAAGGATGTGGACATGCTGGAGCATGTCCAGAGAACGGCCACTGGGATGATCAGAGGGCTGGAGCACCCTGGAAGAGGGGTTGGAACTAGGTGAACCTTGTGTTCCCTTTCAACCCTGACTGATTCTATGATTCTATGAATATATTGTCACAGCAAACATCAGGGTAAAATCTCTGGTTCCACAGTTCACTCAGCCTCAAGGCAGTGTATGGTTAATGACCCACTCATGTGCCTAATGATGATTAAGGATGATTAAGGATGCTCAGAGGGCTGGAGCACCCTGGAAGAGGGGTTGGAACTAGGTGAACCTTGTGTTCCCTTTCAACCCTGACTGATTCTATGATTCTTAGTTCCAGACACCATGAAGGTACCTTTCCTACTGAAAAGTCACTATCAAAACCTTTCCTCATATGAGGTGCAATAATCATCCTTTTTCCTTAAAAGAGTGAAACAGGGAAAGAAGTGGCAGCAGCAACCCAGTAAGATTGACTGCTGTATTTTGTCCCCATACAGAAGTTCTGCCTGAAGACACTTAACCATACAAACCCCATCTTCCCCAGTCATGCTTTCACTGCAAAGCTATGTGGCATTCTGCTGTCCTTCATCTTTACTGTTGAGTCAGTTGACTTCCTATAAATGGTACTTAAATTTTCATTGGAGCAACTACTGGAGCCCAAGCCCCCCTGGTGGGTAAATGAGTTAACACTTAGAGGTTTTATTTTCTCTTTCTTTTCAGTGCAAAATACAACTTGAGAATCTCCACGGGGTTTGCTGTGAGAGCAGCCTGTCAGTCTTTTTTTTTCAGGTCTTTTTATGGATCTCCTAACAGGGTCAATGATGCACTGGTACAAGTACATTTGGGAAGTATGTCATGATAGATATAGTGTTTTAACAGCAAAATGACATTTTGCAGAGAGAGTAAGCTCTCTACTCTCTTCCCCCTCCTTGGCACTGCTGAGGCCACACCTCAAATGCTGTGTTCAGTTTTGGGCCCCTCTCTGCAAGAAGGACATTGAGGTGCTGGAACATGTCCAGAGAAGGGCAATGAAGCTGGTGAAGGGCCTAGAGAACAGGTCTTATGAGGAACAGCTGAGGGAACTGGGGTTGTTTAATCTTCAGATGGGAGACCTCATTGCAGTCTGCAACTACCTCAAAGGAGTTTGGAGCCAAGTGGGAGTTGGTCTCTTCTCACATGCAACAGTTCAAGTTGTGCTGGGGGAGGTACAGGCTGGATGTCAGGAGGAAGTTCTTGATAGAGAGAGTGATTGGCATTGGAATGGGCTGCCCAGGGACGTGGTGGAGTCACTGTCCCTGGAGGTGTTCAGGAAAAGACTGGATGAGGCACTTAGTGCCATGGTCTAGTTGACTGGCTAGGGCTGGGTGATAGGTTGGACTGGATGATCTTGGAGGTCTCTTCCAACCTGGTTGATTCTAAGTCCTCCCAATGACAAAGTGATAGGACAAGAGGAAACTACCTCAAGTTCTGCCAGGGCAGATTCAGATTGGATATTAAGAAAACAAAAATCACAGAAAGGGTTCTCAAGACATTGAAACAAGCTGCCCAGGCAGGTGGTGGAGTCATCATCTCTGCAGGTATTCAAAAGATGCATGTATGTGGTGCTTAGAGATGTAATTTAGTGCTAGCAGTTTAGCAGTGCTGGTGGGATTGTGAGCTCCAGGCCAGCAGTGAGACTTGATGATCTCAAAGGCCTCTTCCAACCTCAACAGTTCTACGATTCTATGACTCTATTTCATATTATTGTGTAATTATATACTTAAAAATCACAGCAGAGAAAGGGTCTACACTGGATTAAATATGACAAGTTCTGGAGATATTTGGAATACTTACGGAACTTCAGACATTTTCTAATTCAACCTTTTTTCTCTCTCTTCTTCCTCTTGAATATTTTAATTTAAGATCTTCCATTTGACAGTAATTAGGCTTCTCATGTTAATTAATCTCAGAAGTTTCAGCAGTATAATCCAGATGACCATAGGAATTGACCTAAGCTTAATCAACTCCATTGTCAAGTTGCTCTGGTGTGACACACAATGAACTGTAAACACTCTATTCTTTCATTTGCTGAGTTATGAGTTGATTCATAATTTGCATGTATTAATATGTAAATTACACCTATGAATAGCATTTTATCTCCTTAATGATATTGCATTATGGAAGGCTGGTTTAGAATGCAGCAATCATTAGCATACCTTTCTGAAGAAAAGCACTACTAATGATGCCTTACAGAAAACTTTAAAAATCAGGCTATTACATATTTCTTTTGTGTTTCTTTTTCCCTTACTCTTTATTTCTGAGCCAGTTAATCTTTGTTTCCTACACTGTTCCTGGCTTTCTGAAGTTTCAATTCTTTACTATTCCATTCTTCCCCCACAAGATACCAATTATAATGAAATAAAGAACACTTTCTCTTAAAATTAAATTAAATGTTGGCATGAATGAAATCATACATCACTGCCTTGAATACAGTGCACTAGGGATAAAGAACTAGGCAACAGTCCTTAAATAACTTGATTATTTCCTGCAGCACCTCTGCTACTCCATTTTAGACTTTATTATTTGTACATTTTGGGTCCCCCGCTACAAGAAAGACATTGCTGGAGGTGGTCCAGAGAAGAGAAACAAAGCTGGTGTAGGATCAAGAGAACAGGTCTGGTAAGGAGCAGCTGAGGGAACCGGGATTGTTAGAATAGAATAGAATCAACCAGGTTGGAAGAGACCTCCAAGATCATTCAGTCCAACCTAGCACCCAGCCCTAGCCAGTCAACTAGACCATGGCACTAAGTGCCTCAGCCAGTCTTTCCTTGAACCCTTCCAGGGACGGTGACTCCACCACCTCCCTGGGCAGCCCATTCCAATGGCAAATCACTCTCTCTGTGAAGAACTTCCTGTTCATTCTGGAGAAGAGAAGGCTTGAAGGAAGTTGCATTCTACAAGTCTCTGAATAGGGTTTAAGTGAGGTGAGGGTTGGTCTCTTCTCCCTATTATCGGGTGATAGAATGAGAGGTAATGGCCTGAAATTGTTCCAGGGGAGGTTTAGATTGGATATTAGGATAAAAATATTTCATGAAAGAGTGGTCAGACATTGGAAGAGGCTGCCCAGGGAGGTAGTGGAGTCATCATCCCTGGACATGTTCAAGAAACATGTGGACATGGTTTAACGGCCATATTGGTGTTAGGTCAGTGTTTGGACTCAATGATGTTAGAGGTCTTTTCCAACCAAAATAATTTTATGATCCTATAATTCTGTAAATATCTATTTATATCCAGTATGGATCATAAGATGAGAATACTTTCCTCATCCTGAAGATGTGGAGAAGATGAGAGCTGACTGCATTAACTCACCATCATTGCAAGGGAAAAGCAATTGCAGGCACAGACCTAATAACAAGATTTATGAAAATACAAGAAGATCCTGATTTCAAATGCATCTCTACTGATAAACACTAGGCAAAAAGAAGTGCAGGTGTGTTGTGTAACATGCTATTACAGTTACAAGGATGGGGCTAGTGAGAGCCCTCAAACTGTTGGTCCGAGGTATGCTGGAGACATTTAGCACACTTGAAGTCTTATGGATATAAGCCAGGGGCTCTTGATGTAATAGAAGCCAACGGGGTAGCAGTAGTGCAATCTCTCAAAGGTGAAACACCTTAAAGAGAGTTCCTCTAAGAAGGTGACAAAGCCAACAGTCCAGCTACCAGCATGGGCAACCAACGGGAGTTGGAAGCCACTGCTGTGCTGCTGGAAAGCTATGACCTGGTTGCTATCACAGGAACTCTGTGAGATGAATCACCTGACAGGAGTATGGCTATGTTCAGAAGGGATAGGCCAGGAAAGAGTGGTGAAGACATTGCCCTCTACATCAGGAGATGGATAGGGTGTGAAGAGCTGTCCCTACAGAATAGCCACAAGCTAGAACTGGCATAGACAGCAAAATAAAGACACAGATAGTGTTACTCCTGTCTGGTCTATTTTGGTTAGTCATAGAGGCACTATGTGGTTCAACAGAGCTGTTTCAAAGATTGTTCTACTAAGAACAAACAGTTTAAAGACTAATTTGAAAGGGTGAGTAAGCTGAGATGTAAAGATTAAGGAGTAAGATGTTTCAATTTTGTTCAAAGGGAGACAGAAATCTTTACAAGTCAGTCCCACTAAATTCACACATTTCAGAAAGTGTAAAGGAGATGCTGAATCAAGAATGAGAACTTCACACCATGGCTTGTCTGTTACAGCTAGGGCTGACTACACCAGAAAACAACTAATACACTGAGGTGTCAATGTCTTTGTCACAGCCACAGGTGTCACAGCTATAATCCAAAATCCCAACGGGAAAGCACAACGTGG
The DNA here is from genome assembly GCA_013400475.1 of Tricholaema leucomelas. Taxonomy (NCBI): domain Eukaryota; kingdom Metazoa; phylum Chordata; class Aves; order Piciformes; family Lybiidae; genus Tricholaema lacrymosa; species Tricholaema leucomelas. The sequence continues at coordinate 94,584 of WAAF01008410.1, forward strand.
ACTTCCTGCACTGCAAGAGCATTGCCCTTCCACGCTCCAAACAAAGGCTACTTTGGAAAAACTTACACACACCCCATGGCTGAGCATGATGTCACATTAGATATGGATATTAGATACAGATAATAGAAAGAAGTTCTTTACAGTGAGGACGGTGAGACAATGGAAAAAGTCACCCTGGGAGGTTGCAGTTTCTCCCTCCCTGGAGCTGTTCGAGGCCAGATCTAGTGGAAAGTGTCCCTGTCCATGGCAGGAGAGGTTGGAACTAGATGTTCTTTAAGATCCAAACTAAACTGTTCTCTGATTCTATTATTCTCTGGTATTATGATTCTACGACACGGTATGGAATATCCATTCATGCAGTTTGGGTCAGCTGTCCTACCTGTGTGCCAGACGGCCCCTTCCTCACCACCAAGCAACTCGTTGAGAAACTGGGAAGGTTTTGACAGTGTGTAAGCTCTGCTCAGCAACAGCTAAGATACTGATTTGTTACTAGCTCTATTTTGGTCACAAATCCGACCTGGGTTGGCGCAATCCCAGGCACAGATACAGGCTGAGTGGTGAATGGCTGAGAGCAGCCCTGAGGAGAAGGACCTGGGGGTCTGGGTTGACGAAAAGCTCAACATGAGCCGGCAGTGTGCACATGCAGCCCAGACAGCCAACCGTGTGCTGGGCTGCATCAAGAGCAGTGTGGGCAGCAGGGCAAGGGAGGGGATTCTCCCCCTTTACTCTGCTCTCCTCAGACCCCACCTGGAGTACTGTGTGCAGTTCTGGAGCCCCCAACACGAGAAGGATATGGAAGTGCTGGAGCAGGTCCAGAGGAGAGCCACGAAGATGATCAGAGGGCTGNTGGAGCTGGATGATCCTTGAGGTCCCTTCCAACCTAAACCATTCTATGGTTCTATGATTCTATAGGCTGCTGTGGTAAAGAATAACATCCCAACCAGAGCTAAGACACAGGAATACAATCTGTTAGATGTGGGAGGTTTAGATTACATATTAGGAAAAAAAATCTTTCCTACAAGAGTTGTCAGGCATTGGAGCAGGCTCCCCAGGGAGGTAGTGGAGTCCCTGTCCCTGGAGATGTTCAAGAAATGTGTGGACATGGCACTTTGGGACATGGTTTAATGGCCATGGTGGTATTAGGTTGATGGTTGTACTCAATGATCCTAGAGGTCTTTTCTAACCAAAACAAGTCTATGATTCTACAGCTGAGAGTGCTATGGTGATAAAACCAAAAGCTTCATGTTCCATGACAGAGTGTTGACTTCAGTAAATATGGTACACAAAATAACGTCAGTGATTCAAAACTTAAAAAGACAAAATCATTCTGCATTGCAGGATCACAATTTTATGCCTATAAACTTCCACAGATTCATATAATGATTTGGATTGGAAGTGCCCTCACAGATCATGCAGTTCCAAGCCCCCTGCCATGGGCAGGGATATTTCACTAGATCAGGTTTCTTAAGGCCTTCGATGATAAAAAATAAGATTTTTTTTTTTCTTTTCTTTTAGCATATTGGATGAAAATGTAATATTTCTAAAAGGAGACAACTTCATATAGAAACTCTGACATCTCATATATATCCCCTACCCCTGGAGACATTCGAGGTCAAACTTGATTGGGCGCTGAACAATCGGATCTAGTTGGAGATGTCTCTGCTCACTGCAGGGGGGCTGGAGAAGGTGACCTTTGAGGCTCTTCCTTCCAACCCAATGCATTCTGTGATTCTGTGTGATATTGAAGTTAGGAAAAAACTGCAATATATGAGTTCCTTTAAAAAATAAAAATGCATTTTCAATGTTCTAATGAGTTGGGGCTTGTATATAACTACCTGAAGGGAGGCTGTAGTAGCCAGGTGGGGTTGGTCTCTTCTCCCAGGCAACCAGCAACAGAACAAGGGGAGAGAGTCTCAAGTTGTGCCGGGGGAGGTCTAGGCTGGATGTTAGGAGGAAGTTCTTGACAGAGAGAGAGTGATTGGCATTGGAATGGGCTGCCCAGGGAGGTGGTGGAGTCACTGTCCCTGGAGGTGTTCAAGAAAAGCCTGGCTGAGGCACTTAGTGCCATGGTCTAGTTGACTGGCTAGGGCTGGGTGCTGGGTTGGACTGGATGATCTTGGAGGTCTCTTCCAACCTGGTTGATTCTATGATTCTATTTCAGGTGCGCACAGCAACTTTTGCATCTGCTTTGTTTCCTCATAAAATTAATGTACTTTTTTTTCTGATAGACTTCCTCCCTCCTTTAGGTACTTGTTAGGCACCACATTTTCTTGGCTGAGTTAAAGAGTAAAGCTACCTATGTGATGAAACCATAACATACATAGATTCACAGAATGGCTTGGGGTTGGAAGGGACTTTTAAGACCATCTAGTTTCAAGTCCACTGTCATTGGCAGAAACATCTTTCACTAATTTAGGTTGCTTGAGGTTTTGTCCAACATAGAATCATAGAACCAACCAGGTTGGAAGAGACCTCCAAGATCATCCAGTCCAACCCAGCACCCAGCCCTAGCCAATCAACTAGACCATGGCACTAAGTGCCTCATCCAGTCTTTTCTTGAACATCTCCAGGGACGGTGACTCCACCACCTCCCTGGGCAGCCCATTCCAATGCCAATCACTCTCTCTCTGTCAAGAACTTCCTCCCAACATTCAGCCTAGACCTCCCCTGGCACAACTGTGTCCCTTTGTTCTGTTGCTGGTTGCCTGGGAGAAGAGACCAACCCCACCTGGCTACATGGCTCCCATATAACAGGAGCTTGACTTGAGTTTTTTTTTATTCTCACAAAAATCAGATACTGCCTCTTGCATTTTGGGACATGGTTTAATGGCCATGGTCATCTCAGATTGATGGTTGGACATAATGATCTTACAGGTCTTTCTAACCAAAAGAGTTCTATGACTCTATGACAATTCTGTGATTCTTCACAGGACAATGAAATATGTGTTTGACTTTCCTAGGCATATAATGATGAAAACAAGTGTGTATCTGAACAGAGAGCTAAAACACAGTTGCTATTTGTCTGTCTTATTTGTTCAGTGTAGTTTAACTTCTGGCTAACCTATCAGGCAAAAAACCCTTCACAGTATCAACATAGATGAAAAGATATGATTTATCTTCCTGCTGATATTTGTACAGTAAAGGTATTTTTTTTTCCCTCTGTACACTGTAGGAGAAAGATGACACCTCAAGAAAATCAATCACTCACATTAGCACAAGAAATATGATCTCTCAAATACTGGCAAAAAAACCTCATTGGGAGACACTGTTTTCACATTATAAACTGGAAGTTCTAGGTATGATTGATACTAAAGTAATTAATCACAGTTGAGAAAATGACATTTTCTGTTATGGATTGAAATAGGAAACAGTGAAACAAATTAACTGCCTGATAATTTGTGAAAAATATACACTGAATCCATTCCCCTGTAATGTCTGACATTAGAAAGGAAAAACTGACTTACTAATGAAAAAGATGAAGGTAGTTTAGCCTTTTAATCACATATACCTTTACTTTTTAATATGTAATATTAAATAAATGGAAACATATTTACTATTTATACAGAGATTTACTTAACTGAAAACCAAAATCCTGGCTAGAATCATAGAATGAATAGTTTGGGGTGGAAGGGGTCTTGAAGATCATCTAGTTCCACCCTCCTGCCATTGGCAGAGACACCTTGCACAAGACCAGAGAGCACAGGCCTTGAACATGTCTAGGCAGAGGGCATCCATGACCTGTCTGCTTGTCATGGATCACCTTTTCTTGATCAAGCTAAAGAGTAAATCTGTATCATGACAAAACCAGAACATTCATAGATTCATAGGATAGTTTGGGGTTGGAAGGGACTTTCAGGATCATCTAGTTTCAACCTCTCTGCCATTGGCATGGACACTTTCCACTAGACCAGATTGCTCAAGGCCTCATCCAACTTGGCCTTGAACACCTTCATGGAGGGAGCATCCACAGCCTCCCTGGACAACCTGTTCCAGTGTCTCACCACCCTCACTGTAAAGAATTTCCTCCTAATAACCAGTCTGTATCTCTTCTGATGCTTCCATCCATTTGTCCTCATCCTATCACTACAAGCTGTTGTAAAAAGTCCCTTCCCAGTTTTCTTGTAGTCCCTTTCAGATACTGAAATGCTGCTAGACTCCCTAGAACCTTCTTCAGGCTGAACAGCCCCGACTCTCTCAGCCTGCCTGCATAGCAGAGGTGCTCCAGCCCTCCACTCATTTCATGCTCTCCTTCTGGACCCACTCCAGCAGCTCCATGTCCTTCTCGTGTTGGGGGTGCCAGGACTGGACACAGTACTCCAGGGAGGGTCTTACTATTGCAAATCCTGTACATGAGTTGTTTCACTTTTTAAGCGCATAAGCAGAGTTTTCAGGAGCTCACTTCCAAGAGTAAGGAATATTTTTGAGATCACAGAATCACAGAGGTGTCCAGGTTGAAAGAGACACTCAGGATCACCAAGCCCAACCTCTAACCCTACTCTACAAGACTCACCTTAAACCATAACACTAAGCACTACATCCAAACGACCCTTAAACACATCCAGGACTGGTGACTCAAGCACCGCCCTGGGCAGCTCATTCCAGTGCCTGACCACTCTCTCAGTGAAAAACTTGTTCCTAATGTCCAATCCAACCCTCCCCAGTCTCAACTTGAGGCCATTCCCCTTTGTTCTGTCCCCAGTTACCTGTGAGAAGAGACCAGCATCAGCCTCAAAAATACACCTTCAAAAATGTTTCCGAGGCCAGGCTGTAAGCACTATCACTAGGGTGATTTGTGCATGACAAAAAGATAAGCAGACATGCTGGAACATTCAAGGAAAAGGATTAAAAATTAATATTTTTGTCAGCTTGAAGAAATGTTGTGAAAAAATAATGAAGAGGAATTTCAAAACAGAGTAGACTACTACGAGTAAGTGGAAATGATCAATTTTGCAATCAAAGGATTAAAAAGCTGAATTGGTCACAGCTTTTAGAAAAGGATGAGGAGATCAGAATGTTGCAGAGTTTCTCAAGCCACATAGTAAATAAGTTTGTCTTTTTTTTATGTTCAGACAGAATTTCCTCTATTTCGACTTGACTGACAGCAAAGTTTGGGTAGCTGAACCCCCTGCTCTAGCAGAGTCACAACAGATTTCTTGTGGCCATGACTGGCTAGGTTTTGAGTATCTCCAAGGATGAAGACAACATAGTCTCCCTGGACAAGCTCTGCAGTGTTCAACCATAGAATCACAGAATCATAGAATCAACCAGGTTGGAAGAGACCTCCAAGAACATCCAGGTCAACCTAGCACCCAGCCCTAGCCAGTCAACTAGACCATGGCACTAAATGCCTCACTCAGTCTTTTTTTGAACACCTCCAGGGACGGTGACTCCACCACCTCCCTGGGCANATAACCTCCCTTGTCCTACTGGCCACACTGTTCCTGATACAGGCCAGGATGTCTTTGGCTCTCCCAACCACCTGGGCACACTGCTGGTTCCTCTTCAGCTACTACTTACCAGTATCCCCAGGTCCCTTTCTTCCTGGCTGCTCTCCAGCCACTCTGTCCCCAGCCTGTAGCACTGCTTGGGGTTGTTGTGGCCAAAGTGTAGAAGCCTGCATTTGGCCTTGTTCAATCTCATCCCATTGGCCTCTGCCCAGTCATCCATCCTGTCAGGGTCCCTCTGCAGGGCTCTCCTACCCTCCAACAGTTGACACTTGAATTGAGCTGGATACTTGCAGGGTGATGGAACACTGGAGCTGGTTGCCCAGGAAGGTGGTTAAGTCTCAGTCCCTAGAGATATTCAAGGTGACATTCAACAGGGCTCTGGGCAACCTGATCTAGTGGAGGGTGTCCCTACTCACTGAAGAGGGGGTTGGACTACACTACCACTAAAGGTCTCTTTCCAGGCCAAACTATGCTATGATTCTACAGCCACCTAATCAGTATCTGTTACAGTTATTATGAACTGGGAGCTTGAGGACAACAGGGCCAGGTGTGTTCCTCAAATAAAAGCAACACCACCAACCTGCAGATGATTGTCTTTGCATATTTATCTAAGCCAATGAATAGAACTAACCAAAAAAAAAAAAGCGGGGGGGGGGGGGGGGGGGGAGAAAGAGAAAAAGAAAAAAGGAATAGCTGTATGGAGAGCCACTTTTCCCTTAAATTAGAATCCACAGCTGGGTGAATTTGGATGATGGGAGGTGTTCTCATGTAAAATGGTGGGGTGGGGATGCAAATAAGTTCAAGAAGGAACATTTTGAGCAAACATCTTTTGTCTTGCTACCTCTGGCACTCACCATTCAGTTGCAGTATGCTAATCTGGTTTAGACTGTGCCTGTGCTTAGCTGCTGCTTAGCTGCTGCTTAGCTGCAAGTGGCTCATACGATCTGGAGTGTCTTTTGAGATAAACTGATACAGTCTCTGTGAGATATTTTAGATGAAAAAGACAGTTTTCCATTAAAAATATTATCATCTTGGAGTTACACTCAGCAAACATTCAGAATGAGCATGAACTTTAATATTGTTTAACACCTTCCTTTTATTACATGTTATCTCCTTCGAAGAGTCACTGTAAAATCAATACAAATGAGGAATATGAACTGAGCACCTTGCATACCATTACGGAATTGTTCATGTTGATCTATCTATTAAAAGTAAAACTAGGGCCACCACCAAAGCAGCAAACATTAATATCTCAAAGTATTATTGTCAGCTTGGAGTAACTGCACTTTTACACTGTTCTGCCATAGCACAAATTCATTCCCTTTGGGTACAATATACCCGAGAGCATTTTCCAGTGCAATAACTGAAGAACATCCCTTCTATTTTGGTGTAAAGAAAACTGGGAATATTGAATCACTATCTAATGAAAAATTACAGGTCCATGCCAACAACATAATGTATGAGTAGTTAGAAAGCAACGCTGCAAATTGTGCCAACAGAAGCTTTATAAGAGAAAATTAAGTTCACAGAATTCATTTGAGGACTTTAAAGTTGCAAATATTGATTGATATGCCTTAGATTGTCTCCAAGGTCCCGATTTCGCCTCCAGTGTGCACCAGGAGACAACAAATTTAGTTACAGTGAATTAAATCTAAACGCTAGGACATGATATTCAAGTACAGAGTATCTGAAGAATTGCTGTCAGAGTCTTTTTTACTTCCCACTATATCCACTTGCATTTCATACTTTTTTTTTTTTTCTTTGCCATCCTTTTAGGCCTAATTTCAGTTGAGAAATCAGACCAAAAAGAAAAAGAAAGCGTTTGCATGGTTCTATCAGGGAAAAGGTGAATAAAAATAATTGAAAGGCTGTGATGCAAGGAGAATATGCAGTGTAGCATGGACTCTGACTGCAGTTCTGCGGAGAAGCTCTTCAGAGTGCAAATGAGGTGGTTACAGTGGTGTCAGTAAGTGTGGGTGGTAGCTTGTGTATGCCTGTCTGGAGTGCACAAGGACAACTCAGCATCAGGAAAAGCAATCTATAAAAACGTGCCTTTATCCTCCCAGCGTCTTTCTGCCAGGGCTGAACTCAACCATTAACACCAGCTCTTGCTGTGTAATCCACCTTCTTCAGCCTTCTGGGCTTAGTTTAGAGAGTTCATCTGTTAACTCAAAGGAGTAAGTCTGGATGAAAGGAATCGGTTTTTCCTTGGATTTCACAGCTTTTCTCAGTTATTTGGAGTTTTAAATGTGTGCTTAGTTTCCTAGGGTGTATTTCTCAATAGCGGTTGTTACAACGGCAGGCAGCATACAGTCAGAACCTGTGTTATGGAGGCAGGAATTGATTTGGCCCAGTCAGGAATTAATAAAAATAGAGTTATTTTATTTCCCGAAAACCCGCCCCCAAAACTATACACAGAAGATAATTTAGCTTTAATTAGCAGGTTCTTTCTTAGTTGGTTGAGAATATCTACACAATAGGATGCCACAGGTAAACTTGACTAATTTGAAGTCAGGAGTTGGAAAAGGCTTGAGCTATTAAATATAGCGTTCCCCACTATCAAATCAGGCTGAGCCGTAGGCTACTCACGACAGGGCGCGCCGGCTTGAAAAGAAGGGCGATTCAAAGGGCTGTCCCGTGGTCTTTCAGAGACCTTCAGGGTCGTTAAGAAGCGATAAGCAGCACAATAGGACACTTAAGGTGAAGTCCTTGGGCGTCTTCGGAGGGAGAAGAGGCTCCGTGTGTAGAAGCTATCCAGACGGGGGGAGAACTCCAAGCAGGCACACCAAGGTGGGAACACAATCCAAAGCAGGGACAAACTCCACGTCAGGAGCACCCCAAGGTGGGAACACCCCAAGGCGAGAACCCCTCGATATTTATACCTTTCTCAGACAAAGAGCAGAGTTACCACTGCCTAGGCGCGAAAAGCACACAGCCAATCCTCAGCCGAGTGCAGCGCAGGCCCGGCACGGGGCACCCCTCGTGCCGGAAAGGTCCCCCCTGCTCCTCCCCTTCACGCCTGCAGGGGTGGGGGGAAACAGGTTTGTTCACACCTTTTTCCTCTCCCATTCAAACCACAGAGGGAGAGGAAGTTTCTGGGGTACACGGGACCTCCAGGACAACCTGCCTGTGAAAATTTCACTCTCTATATAAACATCACAGAAACACAGAGAGGTCTGAGTTGGAAGGGATGTTGAAAGGTCATCTAGTCCAACTCCAAAATACATATACATGTACATAGAATCATAGAATCAGTCAGGGCTGGAAGGGACCACAAGGATCATCTAGTTCCAAACCCCCTGCCATGGGCAGGGACACCCTACCCTAGATCAAGCTGGCCACAGCCTCATCCAGCCTGGCCTTAAACACCTATACATATATGTATACATATACATAGACAATCATAGAATCAATCAGGTCGGAAGAGACCTCCAAGATCATCCAGGCCAACCTAGCACCCAGCCTTGTCCAATCAACTAGACCATGGCACTAAGTGCCTCATCCAGGCTTTTCTTGAACACCTCCAGGGATGGTGACTCCATCACCTCCATGGGCAGCCCATTCCAATGGCAAATCACTCTCTCTGTGAAGACTTCTTCCTAACATCCAGTGTGTGTGTATATATATATATATATTTGAAGAAACATGTGGATATGGTTTAATGGCCATGGTGGTGCTGGGTTGACAGTTGGACTCAATGATCATCTGCTCCAACCTCTCTGCCATGGGTAGTTATGCCTCTCAATTAGACTTGGTGGCTCAAGGCCTTATCCAACCAGGCCTTGAACACCTACACAGAAGAGGCATCCAACAACGATTTGGGTAACCTATTGCAGTCTTGCCACCCTCATACTCAAGGACTTCCTAACATACAACCTAAACCCGCTTTCCCTCAACTTAAAACCTCCCTTGTCCTGCCACTAGACACCCTTATGAAAAGTCCCTCTCCAGCATTCCTGTAGGATCCCTTCAGTTATTGGATGGCAGTTAGAAGGTCTACTTGGAGTCTTCTCCTCTCCAGGATGAACAACCCCAGCTCCCTCAGCCTATCCTCATAGCAGAGGTGCTCCAGCCCTTGTGCTATCTTTATGGTCCTCCTCTAGACTCACTCCAAAAGTTCTATGTTCTTTAAGCAGTACAGCATCACAAGACACCACTAAGTTAATTAAAGGTAAAAGTAAGGAATTTGATGATACTGAATATCTACATACAAAATTATGTATCCTGTTAAAAAAAAAACATAATCATACTCCTCGGGTATATCCTCCTGTTTGTTCTTAGAGAGTCCACTTCCTCCATGGTCCTACACTGAATTTATTAAATGACTGATAGAAGACTTCTTTGCTGAACCCTCTAATACTTCTCTCGGATTTATGACAGACAAATTGAGTTCAAGGGTTTACCTCAATATCTCTCTTGAATTGAGGGGCCCAGAACTGGACACAGTACTCACGGTGTCGCCTGACCAGTGTTGAGTACAGGGGAAGAATAACCTCCCTTGTCCTACTGGGCACACTGTTCCTGATCCAGGCCAGGATGCCACTGGCCCTCTTGGCCACCTGGGCACACTGCTGGCTCATCTTCAGCCTACTATCCACCAGTACCCTCAGATCCCTTTCTTCCTGGCTGCTCTCCAGCTGGTGAAAGGCCTGGAACACAAACCCTATGAAGAGAGGCTGAGGGAGCTGCAGTTGTTTAGCCTGGAGAAGAGAAGGCTCAAGGGGGACCTCATTTCTGTCTACAATTACCTGAAGGGAGGCTGTAGCCAAGTGGGGGGTGGTCTCTTCTGCCTGGCAACCAGCAACAGAACAAGGGGACACAGTCTCAAGTTGTGCCAGGGGAGGTATAGGCTGGATGTTAGGAGGAAGTTCTCCCCAGAGAGAGTGATTGGCATTGGAATGGGCTGCCCAGGGAGGTGGTGGAGTCACCGTCCTCGGAGGTGTTCAAGAAAAGCCTGAATGAGGCACTTAGTGCCATGGTCTAGCTGACTGGATAGGGCTGGGTGCTAGGTTGGACTGGAGGTCTCTTCCAACCTGGTTGACTCTATTCTATTCTATTCTATCCTTATGCTTTGGCGTCCAGTAAATAGTGGGTTTTTTGCACTTCTAGAGGGGCTTCCTCATCCTCCAAATTTGATACTTCATGGAAGTTGATATTAACTTTCTATGCTGCCTTGACTCACATTCAGTACTGGGTATCACATAATAAAGACTGGAACAGGCTTCTCAGGGAGGTGGTTGAATCCTCATCCTTGAAGGTGTTGCAAAGGCACAGAGGTGTGGTGCTGAGAGACATGCTTTAGCACTAGACTTTCTGGAGTCAGATAATGGTTGAACTGGGTGTGGAGTAAATTAATAACAGATTATGAATTATGAATATTATTTTCTGTACTAATATTATTTCTATTATTAATATTCAAAATGAGGAAAATTACCTGAGATTCTTTGGATTTTCAGTCAACAGGAAGTAGCTGCACAAAGGGTATTTGTAAACACAGAATTAAACAGTTTAAACAATCAGAACTTGGAAAAATAAGAGTGTGAAAACAGGAAAAATTCTAACTATGCTGATGGAGTCTTAGCATTAACTCCAGCACGTGAACTCACAACGCTTTGTGTCCCTGAGTAAGTCTCCTGTGCAAAAACCCTTCCAAAACTCATGATAATGATCCTGGGGTAAAATACAAAATATTCCAGGCAGAGGCAAGGAGAGAAGAACTGAGTTGCTGCTGCTGGGCTAGTGCAAGCTGCAAGCACATGGCCACTGTGATTCTCAGTTAACGAGCCACAAATGAGATGCTGCTCCTGGTGGAGGGTCAGTGCAGAAAGGCTCAGTGCAGAAAGGCACAGTGCAGAAAGGCAGAAAGGCAGTAAGGTAGGGTTTCTAAATCACCTCCCATTAAATACATCATTTTGAAAATGAAACTGGCCAATAGGCACTAGCACCTTTCTTCTGGCCCATAAATTCAAAGCTTCGTGCCTCCCATGACCACACAGGCACTTTGAGGGGCTGCACAAGACATCTGACACATGGTGCTATGCCCCTAGCCCTCAAGGCTTTGATGGGGCCAAACTCTCTGTTGTTTGCTCATTCAACTCCACTCCTGGACTGCAACAGAAGGAGAGCAAGGGTTAAACCAGCCTGGCAGGATTTATGCCCTACCAGGACACAGGGTGAGCTAAAAGGTCTTTTTCATCTGAAACAATTCTGTGATTCTATAATTGCTCTGTGAATTAAAAGTCCTTTGTATTCTGCAAGGGATGTTGCTAGCATAAGACTTAAAAATGTGGTATTTAGGAAAAAACCCTAAATTGTTGAGAAGTTCTTCAGTATGGCCTTTCTAAAGACATTCATGTGTCCTAAGAACTCTCTTTCTCTAGAAGTTAATTTCTTGTATACCAGGTGCTAAAATATATCAATCTAGGTGTTCTGCTTACTCCTACTAAACTGCTGGATATTGAGATTTTATGATGTAATTTTTCCCCACCTATAATTCTGATTTATTTTTCTGAGGGAAGTTTAATACATTTATTTTCTCTCCATGCAGTCTGATGGCTCAGAAACTTACTCTGCCATTTAAGCTACCCAGGAAATGGAATGTTCAGGTAGAGGGCTGAATCACAGAGTAGAAACCAATTCATTGTATTAGCCTTTCTGTGTTTCTCCCTTCATGCCTTCAGATAGGTAACTGGCTGGAGGCATTTTAAACACAGTCTACAGGTTCACTGAAGCGGTTGATCCCATTAAGATGTGCTAGGCACAGATGGCTCAGTGATTTTTAGTTACCTATAACCCTGTAAAATATTGGTAAACCCCAACTGGCTCCATGACTCATAGTAATGTCTGTTGTTCAGATAGGTAGACTCAGCTGGAAGTCTGTCCTTTAAAACTGCAACTTACTTTCTACAAGGCAGCACAGATTAAAGACCTCTCCTACCTGATATGAGAGTCAAACTATGCTATGCCCATGTAGCAGTGCAGACCTCTTTGGGTGGACTGACACCTTGGGCATCTTCTCTTCTGTGCCTGGCCTGTAAGTTGTAAAACCGTTCCAGGAGCCCACGCATGTCTCTTATTGGCCTCAAGTTACACCAGGGGAGGTGTAGATTGGATATTAGGAAACCCTTCTTTCCTGCAAGAGTTGTCAGGCATCAGAACAGGCTGCCCAGGAAGGTGGTGGAGTTCCCATCCCTGCAGGTGATCTAAATACTATTAGACATGGCATTTGGGGACATAGTTTAGTGAGCATAGTGGTGTTGGGCTAATGGCTGGACTTGATGACCTTGGAGCTCTTTTCCAATCTTGTTGATTCTCCAACAACTCAAACTCACATAAACAGTTTTAGCAATGCTTAAAAGAGTTCAAACCATGAGGAGCAAGCCATGTCACATTCATTTAAACATCTGGAAATCGTGATGCCCTGTGCAGCAGTACCAGGAATGGCCTCCTGCACATTGAAGGGACAGTGCAACTCCATGGCAACGCAGACTCTAAATGCTGCTTGCTGCTGTTATGTCTGATGGAAATGATGATCTTCTGCATTCTCAAGTACAAATCCAGGCTGGGTGGCGAATGGCTGGAGAGCAGCCCTGAGGAAAATGACCTGGGAGTCTAGATTGATGAAAAGCCCAACGTGAGCCAGCAGCCCAGACAGCAACCATGTCCCGGGCAGCATCCAGAGCAGTGTGGCCAGCAGGGCAAAGGGAGGTGATTCTCCCCCTTTGCTCTGCTCTCATCAGACCCCACCTGGAGTACTGTGTGCAGTTCGGGAGCCCACAGCACAAGAAGGACATCAAACTATGAGAGCAAGTCCAGAGGTGGGCCACGAAGATGACTAGAGGGCTGCAGCAGCTCTGCTATGAGGACAGGCTGAGAGAGTTGGGGCTCTTCAGCCGGGAGAAGAGAAGGCTTCAAGGAGACCTTATAGAGGCCTTTCAGTATCTGAAAGGGGCCTACAGGAAGGCTGGGGAGGGACATGTAATGACAGGACAAGGACTAATGGGTTTAAACTGGAAGAGGAGAGATTTAAACTAGATGCTAGGAAAGGGTTCTTTACAGTGAGGGTGGTAAGACACTGGCATAGGTTGCCCAGGGAAGCTGTGAATGCTCCCTCCCTGGAGGTGTTCAATGCCAGCAACCTGTTCTAGTGGGAGGTGTCCCTGCCTATGGCAGGGGGTGGGAACTGGATAATCTTTGAGGTCCCTTCCAACCTAAACAATTCTATGATTCTGTTATGAATGGTCAGCTCATGATGTTAAGCCAAACAGCATTATCATGCTGCAAGTGGAACAGAGTTTATGGCATTCCACTCTCATGAGGCATTACCTGGCATGCTGTGTCCAGCTCTGGGGCCTCCAACAGAAACAGGACACAGTCCTGCTGGAGTGGGTTTGTAGGAGGGCCATTAAGATGATCAGAGGGCTGAAGTACCTCTCCTATGAAGACAGGCTGAAAGAGTTTGGGTCATTCAGTCTAGGGAAGAGAAGGGTCCAGGGAAATGCTATAGATACATTTCAGTACCTGAAAGGGACCTGCAGGAGGGCTATTTAGAAAGGATTGCAGTGATAGAATGAGGAACAATGGTTTGAAACTCAAGCAGGGTAGATTTAAGTTGGACATTAGGAGGAAGTTATTCACAATGAGAGCGGTAACACACTGGAACAGGTTGCCCAGGGATGTGGTTGAGGCCCCATTCCTGGAGACATTCATGATCCTGTGATCCTGTGGGAGTCTGATCTAGTTGGAGATGTCCCTGCTCACTGCAGGGAGTCTGGACAAGATGGTCCCTTCCAATCTGACACAATCTCTGAATCTGTGCATCTGCCATTCTGTCTCAAACTAAGCCAAATCTGACCTTCAGCAGAAACATTATCCCAAAACACAGAGAAACCTTACCCGTGCATGCATCCAGGAACTTGCATTTCTTGAATCCTAAAACTATGTTGTTAGGGAGGGGTTTGAATCTGGGTTAGAAGTGAATTGCAATGAGGCTGCTATAGAATTGTTAAATAGTTTATTAAATACATAAAGAAAATGTCCCCAAACTTATTTACAATGAGCACACACACACACAAAGTCTTTCATGAGGTGTGTAAATCTATCTTTGCAGAATGCATATACACAGTCAGATTGATTTAAATGATTTTAGGAAGGGTTTTAGAAAATTTGAACTACTGGAGAGTAGTGCAGCACAGCTTAAAGGTTAAACATAAACTTCCACAAACTTTGGAAAAGGGAGGATCATTTACTCACTGCCCTGAGTCTCAATATTTGCAATCCAAAACTATATGCAGATGCATAAACGAGCTAAAATATAGTCCCAGCCACGTGGTGGCCTTCCAGGTTGGCAACTATGGGGATAAAAAAATCCTCTAGGGACTGGAAGATTGTAATTGAATCCTACAACTCTGCTATCTGTTTATAAAGTCACATTGAGGCCAGCTCGTTCTCCTTTCCACCTCCTCCTCCAGCCCTGTGTCGGGTGGGAGCCGCTTTGATCAGGACAAACATGTAAGGAGTAGGTCTGTTTTGGGGCCTCCAGAGTGTGACAGTTTGGGTGTTACCCACCCCCCCCCCACACCTTGTAAAACACCCCGACCAGACCCCGCCCGCCCCCGGAATTGAATGAAGCCTTGTATTTACCACCTAGCCCAAAATACAAACAGATATTTACAGTATATACAGCTATGTACAAGGTAAAAGGTAATACAGAAACACAACAGCCCTCCCAGAAACCTGAGTCCCCAGGAAGGGCTCTCAATCATCCTTCCACCTTCCTCCCACCCCTCAACCATACTCAAGATCTTGCCTAATGTTTAAGGTAGTATGGAGGATCAGCCAGGGGGGTTAGGAAGCAGGTGGATTAGTCACAAAGACAGCAGGTTAGGTCAGAGAGAGAAGTGCAGCCCACAAAGCCCAGCCACCATCTGTGTTTGTTATCTATGTTTGTGTTCTTGTTTTTATAGATCTCAGCAAGCCTATGTGTGAAGTAGACATCACTACTGTTTCCTTTTCACAGCCTGTAATCTAATTCTCCTCACCAAAACATTCTAGCTAGGCTCAAACTAGCACACAGAGGCTTGTGTTTAGGCCTCTTGGATGGCAGAGGCATTGGGTTAGGGGGAGGATTGGAACATTGAGGATTACAGAGTTAGTTTTGGGTTGGGGGGAAAATTCAAGTGGGTCACCATGGATGCTGTATCTGCTTTGTAATTTCTTTTATGTATCTCTCTGTCTCCAAATACAATTGTTTTTCTTTCCAATTCATTTGAGAGGTTCACTCTGTTGGCTCTCTTTAAAAACCACGACACGTGTGGTGATGATGCATCAGAGGTTTTGCTACTTGCCTAGCTCCACTTGAGCAGGTTGTCTGAGAAGATCCACAGAGGCGAGGCACATCCTCTGTGGCTCTCAGGAAGTCATCAGAGTGGTCAGCCACCTGGGTGAAGCAGGATCAAGGTTTAGGGGCTAGAACAGTCCCATCAGGTGCTGTGTATAGCGAAGGAGTCAGCCCTCCAGCTGGAGCGGTGGACCAGCAGGTCCCAATGTCACAACTGTTTGCCAGGCCATTGCTAGGTGTCACCTAGACTGGCCAGAGTTAAACGGACTTGGGCTTGGCTGAGCTCAGGTGGGCAGCTGTATGGTGCAAGCTGTTTCAGCTCCTTGGCTCAGCTGGGAAGATGGGTAGGGGCAGGTCTGCCGTTCGTGCGGGAGGCAAGTCCCCAGCTACACGCGTGCAAAGACATGCAAGGCAAACAGGTAGCAGGCAAAACAAGCAAATAACTTGGCTAAGTTTTAAAGCATTTTGACAAATGTCTTTGACTAACAGCAAATCCTAGGTTATTTCACCAAAAGAAGAGAGATGCACATGCCTAGCACCAGTGACCTGTGTTTACCAAAACACAGAGCAGGGTGCAAAACAAGACCAAGAATGGTGTTTCTGTGGCAGACTGAGAGGCATCAAGGCTTTTGTCTGCTCTCCAGCTTCTTCCACCTTGGAAGAAGGGGTGGGGGGGGCTAAGTGGGCATGTAGGTAGGGTCCAGGACATGCAGAGACATGTCCTGGATAGGTATTTTAGGCAGAATTTGGACCTTCCACCACAATCACAGAATTATAGTTTTGTTTGGAAAAGTCCAGCCATTATCTAACTCTACCAAGTCTGCTGCTAAAGCACATCCCTGTGTCTTTTGGTGTACTTTAAGGCATCATTGTAAGGCAACATATATCTGCGTTTTTTAAACACCTCCAGGGATGGGGATTCAACCACCTCCCTGGGGAGCCTGTTCCAGTCTTTGAGAACCCTGGATCAATTTTAATCGAACTGTAATTACTTTAATCCTAATTTTATTTTATTTATCTTAAACACTCCTGTTAGCTTTACAGTAAAATACATTTGCTGTCTATTGATCTTTGTAATTACTTGGAAATCTTTCTGGCTTTTCCCCTGATGGAAGTGTCCACTCCTATAGCTCATTGTTGCATAGTATGCTACCATCTATTTCACATAAATGGAATGACAGAATGATGCACTGAATCAGCATGCAAGTGTGTTATGAAGCAATTATGTTTGATGGTGCAGATGTGTTCAAATTAACTTTCTTCCTCTACTTCAGAAAATCTGCATCAGAGACTTAAGGGAGCATTTCTTGTATTATTAAAAATAAATTACTAGCAAAACAGGGCAGAGATTGATCCCACTCTAACAGTTTAGAGCAGCGGAAGGGAAAACAAGCCTACTTTGCACACTTAACAATTTATTACACCCTAGGTTTTGGCTCTGGATTGTGTTTCATAAGCAGAAGTATTTTAAAGTAATACATGGCAGTCCCTCGAAGGCTAACTAGTTTGAGAATTAATTAGCTGAAGTGTGGGGTTTTTGTCTTCCTCTTCTCCCAAATGTCTGTAATGATTCATTTTAAAAGGTGGAGCCAGGTACAATAAGGCATCATTGAAATTAAATGTTGACTGACAAGTGCTTGCAATAAATGATGTCATGAGTGGTTTTTTAAAAGAAAAAGTGCTATTAAAACCTGTGCTAAAGAAGAGAAGAACCATTAAACACAGCCTGCCTCTCAGAAGACATCCATATACTCTTTGAAAACCCTTTCACAGTACCAGTAGTCTTTATTTTTTCTCTGCCATGAGTCAGAGTAAATTTAGCTCCTCTGCATATTTTCATTCCAAAAGAATATGCAGTATAAAGGCCTTTTTGCATAGTTTACTCAGGCAGAATCAAAACAATGTCTGGAAGGTCATAAGCAGAGTCACCTCAATGCAAATGGCTCAGTCTTCAAACAGCTGAGTATTAATAGCTCCCAGTTTGAGTTTGGAATCTGTTCCTTTTGAGAGGCAGTGATCACAAAGTACCTAAGCTATCTTCTAATGAAATCAATGGGCCATGAGAATGATCAGAGGACTGGAAGATCTGTCATATGAAGAAGGGCTGAGAGAACTGAGTTTGTACCACCTTGAGAAGGCTTAGGGGAGACCTTACTACCATGGACCAGGACATAAAGGGTGGCTACCAGGACAATGGTAACTGCCTTTTATGAGTCACACGGAAAAGACAAGGGGTAATTGGTGCAAGCTATTCCTGGGGAGATGCTGATTGGAATCTAGAGGAAAACTTTTCATCATGAGAACAGTTGGAGATTGGAATGGTTTCCCAGGGAAAGCAGTGGATTCCCCTACTCAGCATGAGATGGTACCGGGCCACCTTATTTCAACTACATAGAATCACAGAATCAGTCAGGGTTGGAAGGGACCACAAGGATCATCTAGTTCCAACCCCCCTGCCATGGGCAGGGACACCCTACCCCAGATCAGGCTGGACAGAGCCCCATCTAGCCTGGCCTTAAACACCTCCAGGGATGGGGCCTCAACCACCTCCCTGGGCAACCCATTCCAGGCTCTCACCACTCTCATGATGAACAACTTCCTCCTCACGTCCAGCCTGAACCTACCCATCTCCAGTTTTGCTCCATTCCCCTTAGTCCTGTTACTCCCTGATATCCTGTAAAGTCCCTCCCCAGATTTTTTGTAGGCCCCCTTCAGGTACTGGAAGGCCACAATAAGGTCACCTCAGAGCCTCCTCTTCTCCAGACTGAACAGCCCCAACTCTTTCAGTCTGTCCTCATAGCAGAGCTGCTCCAGCCCTCTGAGCCATTCTCTGGACACTCTCCAGCATGTCCACATCCCTCTTGTAATAGGGGCTCCAGAACTGGATGCAGTACTCCAGGTGGGGTCTCAACAGAGCAGAGTAGAGGGGGAGAATCACCTCCCTCGCCCTGCTGGCCACACTTCTCCAGATGCAGCCCATGGTTTGGTTGGCTCTCTGGGCTGCAAGTGCAGACTGCTGGCTAGAAAGGCATTCCACCATTCTGTGAAATCTGTGACATTTATGTACAGTCTGAGTTGGTTGTTATCCTTAAGGAAGGATAATTCCAACATCCTCAATTCCCTGCATATCCTCCTGAAGAACATATACGTGCATACTATCAAAGCCAATCTGTCAAAACACGATCAGTGATGCTTAACTTCACTTAAAAGTCAACTTTCCTTCCAAAATGATAGGCTTCTTCAAGGTGAAATGTGTGGAATGTGTTTGCAGGTCTGATTTTTCTTGTTAGTAAATGTCACAAATGTTCCTATACTTGGCTAAGGGTAGCCAGATTTCACAGTTTGAAAGTAAGTATGAAAGAAAGCCTTGGGGACTGTGTATTCTTCAAGAGTTAATGAGGTATAGTCAAATATTAAGCAGACAAACAAACAATTGTGTACAACAAATCATTAAAAGTCTCATGTGAGAATAATATCAGCTCTTGAGGTGAAAATGCATCATTATCCCCTGAGTGTGCCTGGCTTTTAAATCATTACATTGAATGCATCTTCTGTATGCAAAGAAAATCTGAACAATTAGAATGTTACCAGGAAAAAAAGCCAAGTAAGAAGCAGCTACATAACTAAATACACTTAAAAGACAGGTTTTTTTCTTTGCCAGTCTCACACTTCTGAAGCTACTTGTTCTGTGGATAGTCCCAGTGAATTTAGTGGAATATTTATTAGAATTATATTGGAATACTGGAATATTCTGACTCCTTAAGGGAGTCTACATGAAGGCTGGAGAGAGACTTTTCACAAGGGTGTCTAGAAATAGGGCAAGGGGGAATGGTTTTCAGCTGAAGGAGAGTAGGTTTAGACTGGATTTGAGGAAGAAGTTCTTCAGTATGATGGTTGTGAGACTCTGGATTAGGTTCCCTACAGAAGCAGAGGTGTTCAAGGCCAGGCTGAATAGAATAGAATAGAATAGAATAGAATAGAATAGAATAGAATAGAATAGAATAGAATAGAACAGAATAAAAAGAACAGATCAGGTTGGAAGAGACCTCCAAGATCATCCAGTCCAACCTAGCACCCAGCCCTATCCAGTCAACTAGACCATGGCACTAAGTGCCTCAGCCAGGCTTTTCCTGAACACCCACAGGGACGGTGACTCCACCACCTCCCTGGGCAGCCCATTCCAATGCCAATCACTCTCTCTGTGAAGAACTTCCTCCTAACATCCAGCCTATACTTCCCTTGGCACAACTTGAGACTGTGTCCCCTTGTTCTGTTGCTGGTTGCCTGAGAGAAGAGACCAACCCCCACCTGGCTACAACCTCCCTTCAGGTAGTTGCAGACAGCAATGAGGTCTGCTCTGAGCCTCCTCTTCTCCAGGCTGCACACCCCCAGCTCCTTCAGCCTCTCCTCATAGGGTTTGTGTTCCAGGCCTCTCACCAGCTTTGTCGCCTCTTCTGGACATGTTCCAGTATCTCCAAATCTCTCTCAAATTGAGAAGCTCAGAACTAGACACAGTACTCAGGGTGTGGCCTGACCAGTGCTGAGTACAGGGGCAGGATAACCTCCCTTGTCCTGCTGGCCACACTGTTCCTGAAACAGACTGGTGGTGCTGAAGGACATAGATTAGCACCATCCTTGGTAGAGTGAGCAAATGGTTGGACTCAATGATCTTAAAGGTTTTTTCCCAGCTGAAAAGATTCTATGATTCTGTATTTTCACAAATATCTATGACTTGTAAGGCCATTTAATGGAGAATGAGCTATTTAATTCTTTATGAATGGAAGCAAATGAAGTCATTCATTTGTCACAATTTTGGTTTTCAAACTAGGTAAACATTGCCTGATGTCCTCCTCCAGGTGTTTAAGCATCAAAGCTGTTCTGTCTGCACCATTTAAGCAGATTCTTAATCCTTAGAGAGGGATCAGTTTTGTCACAGTCCCTTTTCTCCCCTCTTCACATCATTTCATAGCACTACTGTATTCCAATTCTTTCTTGCTGAGGGTATTTTAAGGTTTTTCTAACTTGGTGGTCAAAGTATCGCTTTAAGTTTGTGTAGTTTGCTTTTTGATCTTGGGTTTTGCTTTGGGTTTTTTTCCCAGATACTGAAAATATCTGACAAAAAAATAATTGAAAATATCTGTGTTTACCAGTTCTGCTAAAACTGTAGTCCCAATTCTTCTAGAAGCTGGGAAACAATAATAGAAATATGCATTCACTGATGCTTTCCTTTCCCTTTAAAAGGGAAATGTCTGACTCAAAACCCAGAGAAAAACAACTATGCAATGGTGTGATTACCTTCCCTCTTTAGCACCTCATGGATAATCAGCTAATAAGTCTGACACCAGCTAGTGCATTTCCAAAGTGATAATTGGGGATTTAGCCAAGTGTTTGCGATGTGACTGGAGGTAGCACTGCCAAATCCTAGGATGTTGTTTGAAAACCCTCAGCCTGCAGAGGGTTTAATGAATTTCCACTGGTTACTTACCTGGTTATGGTCAGTAGAAAGAGAAAGACTTCATTTTCTAGAAAACAGCAGTGTGGCAATAGCATCATCTGTGAAAAAGGCAATTTGCACCATTTAATACAATTTACATTATTAAGGCACTTTTACTGAAATAGAAACATGGAATTGCTCTGGTTGGAATAGACCTTGAAAATGAAGTCCAACTGCCAACCTAACACCACTGTGGCCACTAAACCATGTCCCAGAGTGGCATGTCCACACGTTTCTTGAACATCTCCAGAGATAGGGACTCCAGCACCTCCCTGGGCAGCCTGTTCCACTCTTGCAGGAAAGAAATTTTTCCCAATACCCAATTGTGGCGGAGGGGGGAAATTAATTAATGCGAGAGGATATTTATAAAAATATATATATTTATTAAACTTCAATATTTTCAACTCTCACCACCCCCAACCACTAAACTTATAATATTAATATTTATTCTTACACGGTTATGAAGACATTAAGGGTATAATCACAAATGGCTTACTAATAACTATAATACAATGGCTAGCATAGGACTATTAACAGAGAGAGTTTTCCCTGTGGCTACTGCCGCTTGGGGTCTATATACTGTTTGCCCAGCAGAGTGGGCTGAAAGTTTTCTGCTCTGTGGCAGGCACAACAGGAATTAAAGAGATATTTACTCACTATTTTGACTAATTATAAATCACCCTCCGGGCTACGCCACAGCCTCTGTAAAGCGTCCAACTCCTTAGGGTCTTCGCCTGTGGACTCCAAGGCTGGAANTGAGCTGCACACGTGGGGGCTTACACAACCTAAAGCCTGGGCAGGCCAGACTCCACGTGGCACCAGGCCCGTTGTGCCCCTCTGTGCTGGCCATGTGCTCACCCCTGACTAAAAGCAGGAAAAACATGTCCAGGCAGGGCAAGGCATATGCAGGTCTGATTTCGGGCCTATGGGCCCTCCACGACACCAATCTAAAGCTCCCATAGCACAGTCTCAGGCCATTTTAGTTTATCTCCTCACTAGTTACTTGGGAGGAGAGACAACCAGTCTCAATCCAACCTCCTTTCAAGGAGTTGTAGAGAGCAATGAGGTCCCCCCTCAACCTCCTTTTCTTCAGACTAAACCCCAGTTTCCTCAACTGCTCCTCACCAGACCTGTTCACCAGAACCTTCACCAGCTTTGTTGCTCTTCTCTGGACACACTTCAGCACCTCAATGTCTTTTTTGGAGTGAGTAGCCCAAACTATACAAACAATAAAATCAAAGACTCAGCAGCACAGGTGCTGCTGGAAGTAATCAAGTTAAGGCATACTGCCTAGACCTTCATCCCTAGCGCGCTGTCTTCAAGGCAGTGATCTCTCAGCTCATTCATGTCAACATTTTAGTTTTAAGAGAAAATGTGCTTTATTTCATAATAATTGGTACCTTGTGGGGGAGAACAGAATAGTAAATAACTGAGACTTCAGAGAGCTAAAAGACCAACCCCCACCTCACTATGACCTACTTTCACGTAGTTATAGAGATCAATAAGGTCTCTCCTCAGCATCCTGAGGGGGTAGCTGTGTCTCAAGTCTCTGTAACAGCTGCAGCATCATTTATTTTAAACTCTAAATAAAAGAGAGCATGATCTATATACTCCTGAAAATAATACCCATTGTTTACTTGGTATCCTTCATTTAACTTGCAGTTAAGAACTATGAAAAATTGGTCTGCAGTTTCCATTTTTTGACTGCAGGGGACAAAGCTCACTGCAAAACTGCATTATAGATTCTTTTGTTTTCTTTCACTTTTCACTACTGCTTCTCCTGCTGGACTGTATGGCTAGCACTGTATGGCTAGCACTAATCTGCAACTTGCCTCATTGTCACCACTGAAAATGTTCACTCTGAAGAAGTATCAAAATGATTCACCAGATGAACCAAATTTCAAAACAAAAACTCCCCTTGAGGAAGCAGAAACTGGAATTAGGTATGAATAGAAGAAAGAACATGTGGTGCTGAAATGCTGTGTGAAAGGAAGTCAGGAAAAGGAAGTCAGTTTAATGCAAAACAATCATGGTCAGAAGTGATAGAGAGCCAGACACCACATTTCAGGTCTCAGGCTGATGAGGCAGAGTGTTGTAAATGCTGCAGTTACTGTCCAAGACAGTCAAGAATAGTGTGTGGTCACCTCCCACTGCATCACTCACCAGCTGCTGTATCTTGACATATAATATATTACAGAATGAAGTGGAGAGCGCAAGGTCAACAGCCAGGCTATCTATTTTCATTGAGGAACTCCAGATAGAAAGTCTTTATTGATCAGCCACAGCTACCCAATGCACCTCTGCAACTCTCTAATTGGTACTGAGCGATTTTATGGTTTTATAAACATGTGATGCTCTCCAGCACAGCAAGGACATGCAAATGGTAATAGTGGCTGATTTCAGATCAGAGACCAAGGTACAGATCAGGGAAAGGAGTGAGGAGGTAGCTCAGCATGACATGGAACTGCTCGAGCAGGTCCAGAGGAGGCCATGAAGACGAAGCCCCTCCACTTGGGGTAAAGCTGAGAGAGTTGTGTCCAGGGAGACCTTACAGTGGCCTTCCAGTATCTGAAGGCAGCTGCAGGAGAGCTGGAGAGGGACTTTTTACAAGGGCCTGTAGGAATAGGAAGAGGGCCAATATCTTGGAGATGGAAGAGAGGAGGTGAGGGTAGTGAGACACTGAAACACGCTGCCTGGTGCGGTTGTGGATGCCCCTTTCTTGGAGGGGTTCAAAGCCAGGTTGGACAGGACCTTCAGCTACCTAGTGTGGTGAAAGGTGTCCCTGCTCACGGCAGGGGGTTGGAACTAGATGATCTTTGCCGTAGGTGTAAGACTAACCATAGAGTTGAAAAGTTCTCTAAGGAGCTAGATAGGCACAGGGAATTGTAATCATCTTTGTTATTTTATCCTATAAGCCCTGAAGCTGCTGTGCAAACAGGTTGCAAAATTGATTTGGCCCTTTTCCCTTCTCTCTCGCTCTCTACTTTCTCGGTACGGACTTCTTCTCTCTTTCTATGTGGAGGAGGTACACAGCCTGGCTTGGCTTTGGCAAAACTAGACTTGTAGCTGTGCTTTTTGGCTTAGCTTTGCGTTTTTCAACAACAAGCTCAACATGAGCCGGCAGTGTGCACATGCAGCCCAGACAGCCAACTGTGTGCTGGGCTGCAGCAAGAGAAGTGTGG